>CM042173.1:13054000-13074000 GCA_023376005.1 Doryteuthis pealeii
CCTCTCCCTCTCTGTCTCCTCTCTGTTTGTCTCCCCCTGTCTCTTTCTCTTCTCTCTATCTCTGTCTGTCTGTCTGTCTGTCTGTCTCCCCTCTCTGTCTGTCTCTTCTCTCTCTGTCTGTCTCCCTCCTCTCTCTCTCTCTCTCTCTCCTGTCTCCTCTCCCTCTCTCTCTGTCTCCCTTCTCTCTGTGTCACTGTCTCTTCTCTCTGTCTGTCTCCCCCTCTCTCTCTGTCTGTCCCCTTCTCTCTCTCTGTCTTTCTCTGTCTCTTCTCTATATCTGTCTCCCCCTCTCCCTCTCCCTCTCTGTCTCCTCTCTGTTTGTCTCCCCCTGTCTCTTTCTCTTCTCTCTATCTCTCTCTGTCTGTCTGTCTGTCTGTCTGTCTCCCCCTCTCTGTCTGTCTCTTCTCTCTCTGTCTGTCTCCCTCCTCTCTCTCTCTCTCTGTCTCCTCTCCCTCTCTCTCTGTCTCCCTTCTCTCTGTGTCACTGTCTCTTCTCTCTGTCTGTCTCCCCCTTCTCTCTCTCTGTAAACTATTGAGACATGCAATTATCGAAATACAAAAGATGTGAGTTCATGCCTTTTCATAGGTATTACTACTAAATGATAAGCTGCTGAAATTCAAATCCTCTTTGTAAATATCTGTCCCTGTTTTTAACTTGATGACCTTCTGGGTCAAGTAGTCCGACCAGACCACTTTACAGAACCAGGCACTTAATCCCCCAAAAGCTTCCAATAAAAATGACGAACCTGCCTTTCTGTGAAAGCTTTTCACCAAACCCCCCTTGTCTCTTGGCCGAACTATATCGCATTCTGACAGCTGCATCCCTTTTAAGGGACACAACACGAGTATCGTCAAGTCGTTCACTTTAAAGCTAATATATTCACAGCGAATACTAATTTCTTTCGGCCACTTAAGACTCTCAATAATAATGAAGCTGCTTTCTTTTCTTTTCTTTATCTGTTCAGAAATCTGAAGGAAATGCAAACTAAAGTGTCTGATGAAGGCGGGAAGATATTAATGCCAGACATGTTGGACGGTCTAAAGAGATTTGTCTTGGGGGTGAAAGTATGTGTCCGTGTCTGATGGAAAGACAGTCACGCAAGTTTTGGGCGATGAGAAAAGGAAGAAGGAAAAAAGAAAAGAAGGGAGGAAAGAAAAGAAAGAAGATAAAAAAGAAAGAAGAAAAAAAAGAAAGAAAAAAGCATGAATAAGAAAAGAAAAAATATTTAAAAGAAGGAAGATAAAAAAAGGAAAAAGCAAAAAAGGAAAAAAGAAAAGAAGGAGGAAAAAAAGAAAGAAAAAAGAAAAGAAGGTAAAAGCAAAGAAGGAGAAAAGAAAGAAAAAGAAAAGAAGGAAAAAAGAAGAAAAAAGAAAAGAAGAAAAAAAGAAAGAAGGAAGAAAGATAAGAAGGAAGAAAACAGAAGGAAGAAGAAAAGAAGGAAAGAAAAGAAGGAAAAAAGAAAAGAAGAAAAAAAGAGAAGAAGAAAAAAGAAAAGAAGGAAAAGAAAAGAAGAAAAGAAGAAGGAGAAAAGAAAAGAAGGAAAAATAAAAGGAAAAAAGAAAAGAAGGAAAAAAAGCAAAGAAGGAGAAAATAAAAGAAGAAAAAAGAAAAAGAAAAAAAGAAAAGAAGGAAAAAAGAAGAAAAAAAAGAAGGAAAAAAAGAAGAAAAAAGAAAAGAAGGAAAAAGAAAAGAAAAAAAAGAAAAAAGAAAAAGAAAAGAAGAAAAAGAAGAAAAAAAGAAAAGAAGAAAAAAAAGAAAAGAAGGAAAAAAGAAAGAGAAGAAAAAATAGAAGGAAAAAAAGAATAGAAGGAACAAAAAGAAGAAAAAAGAACGAATGAAAAGATAAGAAGGAAGAAAAAAGAAGGAAGAAGAAAAGAAGGAAACAAAAGAAGGAAAAAAGGCACAAGCAAAAGAAGCAAAAAGGAAAGAAAAGAGAAAAGAAGGAAGTATGAAGGAAAACAAAGAGGAAGGAAATAAAGAAGAGTGGGATCAACAAAGGAAAGATGAAAGGACGAAGATAAGTGGGGAGGCGGAGAGAGAGAGAGAGAGAGAGAGAGAGAGAGAGAGAGAGAGAGAGAGAGAGAGGGAGAGATTAGGAAAGAAGGGAAAGAGAAGAAATGGAAAGAAAGATAAAAAAAAAACTGAAAGACGATGGTATGATATAGAAAAAGAAAAAAACGTGAAGAAAAACAACAACAAATAAACCCCGAAAATATATGAAAGAAAGAAAGACGGAGACAGAAAAAGTTCAAAATTTCATCATTAATTTGCGGGCTTGATATCTATCTATCTATCTATCTATCTATCTGGCATTTCTTAAACAGAGCTTAACAGGTTTGAATTCTGAGTTTTCCTTTTCATAGACTGGTTACCTAACCAAGGTTAAAGAGCCCAGTCTGTTCTACTATTCCCTCATAGGTGGAGGGAGAGTCGTTAGATTCATACCTTTCCTAATGGTATCAGCGCTATATAAAATGCAAACAGCCTCGTCTAGCATTTGAACTCGGGTCGACGGGTTCATTTCTTATGAAGTTAACCATTTGATAACGCGCATCCGGAAAATAAATATAGCTATAATACTCTTGTTCCTAAATCTTCCGATCGTTATCATCTTGCAACACCCTCTGTTTAAAAATGAAACCGTCCAATATGAAATACAAAAATGTAAATCCTGATTATTTAGTGTCATTCGCCGAATTTCTATATCTTATGAGTGTCGTCACCCCAGCTAAATAATGGACCATTCCGTTTTTAATAAAGAAATAAACGGATGTAAAATGACATACTATACAGAAAGAAAGAGAGTAGGGGAAAGATAGAGAGAGGGGTGAGCGCGTGGAAAGTCATAACACTAATTTGTTTCAATTGAACATAATGAAAAGGAAAAGAACGATAGAAAGAAAAAAGAAAGAGTGAGACAGAGTTAAATCAAGATTATTATACTTTTTACACAATGAACTATTTACCAATAGCTCTTAAGGAAACATATCAAACGTTGTAATCATTAAATTATCATACTGTGGTATATCTACCGGTGCTGCCAGTAAATATGGCTATAGGTAAACTAGTCCACCGGGTTGGCAAAATCTACAAGATGACAGTTTTTGTTGTATTTCTGTTTACCCATACGTTGCAGTTGCTGTTTCTGGCTGTTGCAATTGTTCCTTCTTTGCTTGTTTAGTGTACTCTTCAGGTGCTTGAATTGTCACATCTTGGCAATCTTCAACGTTAGTGAGACCTCTTTCACTTTCTTCTCTTGACACATATAATCTATGTCAACTCTCTGGTATAGTGCATTGTGCATTGTCATAAGTTTCTTTGTACTTTGGTCCTTTTTTCGGAGTTACTCTCCAATCCATTTTAAGAATAGTCTACAGTATATTATTATATTTACTCCTTTTGAGTTTTCACATCAGTGTTAGCTGATGGTCTTTCACTGGAGTCTGAGCGACAGCAAGTCTCCTCAGGTCTCCAGGACTCTTCTGAGTGTTCTGGCAGATTGCAGCAGTGCAGTGTTCTGGATGGTATCAATCCTTCCTCTGATTTCCAGACTTTCCAAAACCTTTTCCAATCCTTTTGGGACCGTTTCAAGTGCACCAACTACAATTGGTATAACTTTCACTTTCATATTCCATAACTTTTTCAGTTCTCTGGCAAGGTCCAAATATTTGTCCATTTTTTCCCCATTTCTTTTTAAAATTATTATTATTATTATTATTATTATTATTATTATTATTATTATTATTATTATTATCAGTCGGTAGAGCGTTCGACTAGGAACCACAATGTTCCTGGTTCGATACTGGCCCTCGCTAGCTCAGCGTAGGAGTAGCGCAGGGATCTGTGCGGTAAAGTGAGGAGCTGATGGTAGGTGTGGTGCTCCGTCTCAGACGTCCAAAACAATCTCCTTGGTCTAGCGTTAGTGAAAAGGGGATATATTCCCTCGCTGTCTGGGTGATACCGTCTTTAGGCCACCCCGATCACTTTACTTATTAATAGGGACCGCTTAGCTCAGTCGGTAGATCATTCAGCTAGGAATCACAAGGTTCCTGGTTCGATACTGGCCCTCACCAACTCAGCGTAGGAGTAGCGCAGGGATAGGTGCCGTAAAGTAAGGAGCTGATGGTAGGTGTGGCGCTCCACCTCAGAGGCTAAAATAATCTCCTTGGTTTAGCGCCTGTGAAAAGGGGATAGACCCCCTCGCTATCTGGGGGATACCGACATTAGGCCGCCCTGACGACTTTACTTATTATTATTATTATTATTATTATTATTATTATCAAAAGAACCATTTGTCAGTAAGTGAGCTGCACATTTTTTAGCCGTTCTTTTTAAAAAAACCATTATTCCCGTCTTTTTCCCCCTTTCCTTGTCGGCCTTAGATGCCATTAAACAGCATTAACGAGCCTATCCTCTCCCTCCGCTGCCATTTAAACCAGCATCCAGTGATGATGTGGTGATGGTAGTGGTAGCGTGGTGATGGTGGGGCTGGTGCTGAACCAACGCCTATTGCTTTGATAGTGCTGCTGCTGCTGCTGCTGCTGGTTGCTGAGAAAAGTGAACTGGTCAGTAAAAAAAAAAGTTGGTGGGTAAGAGAAGGGGCATTGAGAGGAGGACTGGGTTGGGCGTAGAAAGGTGGGTTAACAGAGATGCGTGCTTATTGAACGGATCGCAACTGCGACTCAAATAACGAAGACAAGAAGACGCTTCCAGAACGAAACGATCAAAATTTCCGAGTCGTCCCGGGACGCATTTACTCAGTCGGGAACGGCAAAGGGCGTCAAATACAATGTTGAGGATATTTTACCCACAAAACCTACACCCCTCGTCTCCCCCCCCCCGACAACAAAACCATGAAGATACGGCGGCTCGTGAAGGCAATGTAATTGACATCAACGGACGTGTCTGCGTGTGGATTTTAGCAGAACGATGGGTGGGGCTGGTTATGCTGGGTGACGGGCAGGGGTTTAGTGATTCGGTGGAGGGAGACTCAATTGCATGTCTTGACCAGATGCAATTCTTTTTTTTTCACCCCCACCCCTTCTGCTCTCTCTGCAAACCTGGGGCGGAATATGGGTCTGAATGTAAAAAAAAAAAAAAGAAAAAAAAGAAAGAAAGAAGAAAGAAATATTCACGAAAACGATGCTAGCACTGACAATCTGTTCATACCTTCATCAAATTTCATCATAGCATTTAATACTCCCATAAGCCTAAACTTAGGCAGAGGACAATGGGTTTCAAGCTCTTCCCACAGATCAATTCACCAGCGTTCACGCCCGTGGCCTTGTGTCAGACAAAAGTAATTTTACCCTTAATACATTTTAATGTTGTGCAATGAATGGCAACCACCTCTCTGTAGCTCGTTTTGGTGGTTTAAAGATTTAAAAATACACTGTATTTATACATACTGGATCATACAATAATGATACAGTGCGTCTTAGAAATCACTTATAGAATCATCCCTTACTACCAAGTTTCGGATACCTCACATCTATATATATATATATATATTATATACATTTGAACATATATGCCCGCCTAAATTCATTAATTATTAACTAATTAATTTTCAAAATTAGGTATGACTTCAATTAAACACATATCCTCCAAAAATGTCGGCTAAAAGCCATATCAAATAAACATTGTTTGTTTACTTACTCTCATATATATATATATATATATATGTGTGTGTGTGTGTGTGTGTTTGTAGGACAAAAAATTAAGGTATCGTTAGGTATAGACCATGTCTATCGTTTTTTGTTCTTTTTTATCATAACAAAAACTTAGTAAACCTAAACGACTAGACATATAAAAAAAAAGGATGGTCTCCATGGAAGATATATAGAGAAAAAACTATTTGAAAAACAAAAAAAACAAAAAAAACAGTATATGCTAGTGAATTCGTTCTCTCAAGAGATGGACCTCCCTTGTTCGTAACTTTATACTCTCGTGAAATATCAGTCGTTTGTATTTACGGTGAACCCGACCCTTTAGAAAACAAATTCTGCTGTCCCCACCAGGGTTATATAGTTATTTATATATTCATTTATTTATTTATTTTACCTCGAGGACCTACAGAGTCGGTTCTGCATACTTCAGAGAAATAAAAAACCAAGCGGGAAAAATATGGGAGATACAAACAAAGAAATAAAGACGATTAATCTGTTGAGAATGTTGACGATAGATTTCGTCTCCATTTTGAAAAAAAAAGTCACATTTTCGCTTAAATGATCAACCAATCAAAAGAACCGACCCTTCTGGTGGTAGAGAAAACGAAATCATCAAAATACAAACACTATAAATCATTTTCATCGCCTAAAAAAGAGCGTTACTTTTTATTACGTCATATACACTATCGTCTTTAAATAAGTACGCCTCTTGTTAGGGAGAGTTATCTCCCCCCTAACGATTCGAACCGGATACTCTCGGAAAAAAAGAGGAGGGGAAAAATACTGACAGCCAGACCAGACTAGAAGCGAGTACAGTACGTGACACAAGCGTATCCTATCATCAGCCGGACTGAATCCCAAACCATCCCACTGTATTCCCTGTCAGTGAGAATAAATAAAACAAATATTGTTATTGTTAACATATTCTCTGTTTTTATTATCTATTCTGTATATCCTACAACTCAGGATACAACAGCTCTAATCATCATCATTAGCAGCATCATCATCATCATCATCATGTGTTGTGTTCTACCTAGAAAATTCCACCTATAAAATTCCACCCAGAAAGTTCCACCCACTAAAATTTCACCCAGAAAATTCAATCCGGAATGTTCCGCCCAGTATATTCCACCCAGAAAATTCCACCCACAGAATATCATGATTCGCATTACTCGAGGGGATAAAAATCAATTGGACGCAAAATATAAAAACATTAAAGACCTGGCTATCATATTTTGCAATTTATGCAGATCCAGTCTGTAAACAACAGACGATTATTGTTTTATGCTGGCAGTGAAAGTTAATTTAAGACGTCTCTAGAGAGCTCTACCGGGTTTTTTATATAATAATACGTCATCCACAGACACCTTGTTTCGACGTTTCACGTCTCTTCAGTGTGGCTAGACATAGAAAATAGATATATATTTATTTACTATGTCACTGAAGAGACGTGTGTGTGTGTGTGTGTGAGAGAGAGAGAGAGAGAGAGAGAGAGAGAGAGAGAGAGAGAGAGAGATAGAGAGAGAGAGAGAGAGGGAGAGAGAAAATATAAAAGCATTAAAGACCTTGACAGATATCCAGATGGCTATCATATTTTGTAATTTCTAAGAAGTGACACCAATAATCGTCATCAAAAAGCATTTTCGCCAATACCGTCGACACATCAAAGCCCTAGAGATATTTCATCAGACATGCCTCAGAAAAATTTTAAATGTATTGTGGCAATCCCTCACGTCAGACACCGATGTCCTGCAAGAAGCCAATACGTCCAGCATAGAAATGCGCATCAAACGAAACCAAATGCGCTAGGCTGGACATCTAGCTAGGATGTAAGACGGCAGACTCCCGAAGCAACTATTTTATGGAGAGCTGCAATGTGGGAAACGTCCGGGAAACAGGCCATAAATATGTTTTTAGGATGTTATAAAAAACAACATTAACATTCTCAATGTGGACGCTAATGAGTGGGGGAGGAAAGCTACGGATCACGTAGGTTGGAGGAAAAAAATCGCGTAGAAAAGAAAGTGGAGGTTACTCGGCGCATAAATCTCTACTCGCAACTAAATAAGGAACAATGTTCAAAGCACTACCATGAGAAGTTCTTCAGTAGTACATGGAGCTATAGATTTATCCCAATGAGTTAGGTCTTACGGGGAAATTGACTCAAGAAGCAAGTCTATCAGTAGAAACAGAATGACCGATTTTGCGGTCTTTTACAATGATTTTAATTACCAATTGTGCGCATAAATCTCTACTCGCAACTAAATAAGGAACAATGCTCACTCCACTGCCATGAGGAACTCTTCAGCAATAGATTGAGCTACAGACATGTCCAAATAAAGTAGGTCTTACCAGGAAATAGATTCAAGAAGCAAGCATACCGGTCGAAAAACAATGGCCGTTTTTACGGTCTTTTACAATGATTTTAATTACCAATTGTGCGCATGAATCTCTACTCGCAACTAAATAAGGAACAATGCTCACACCACTGCCATGAGGAACTCTTCAGCAATAGATTGAGCTATAGATATGTCCGAATAAAGTAGGTCTTACCAGGAAATAGACACAAGAAGTAAGCATACCGGTCGAAAAGGAATGGCCGTTTTTACTATCTTTTACAATGATTTTAATTACCAATTGTGCGCATAAATCTCTACTCGCAAGTAAATAAGGAACAATGCTCACACCACTGCCATGAGGAAATCTTCAGCAATAGATTGAGCTATAGACATGTCCGAATAAAGTAGGTCTTACCGGGAAATAGATTCAAGAAGGAAGCATACCGGTCGAAAAAGAATGGCCGTTTTTACGGTCTTTTACAATGAGTTTAATTACCAATTGTGCGCCTAAATCTCTACTCGCAACTAAATGAGGAACAATGCTGACACCACTGCCATGAGGAAATCTTCAGCAATAGATTGAGCTATAGATATGTCCAAATAAAGTAGGTCTTACCAGGAAATAGACACAAGAAGTAAGCATACCGGTCGAAAAGGAATGGGCGTTTTTACGGTTTTTACAATGATTTTAATTAACAATTGTGCGCATAAATCTCTACTCGCAACTAAATAAGGAACAATGCTCACACCACTGCCATGAGGAACTCTTCAGCAATAGATTGAGCTATAGATATGTCTGAATAAAGTAGGTCTTACCGAGAAATTGACTCAAGAAGCAAGTATAACGGTCGAAAAACAATGGCCGTTTTTGCGGTCTTTTACAATGATTTTAATTACCAATTGTGCGCATAATTCTCTACTAGCAACTAAATAAGGAACAATGCTCACACCACTGCCATGAGGAACTCTTCAGCAATAGATTGAGCTATAGATATGTCTGAATAAAGTAGGTCTTACCGAGAAATTGACTCAAGAAGCAAGTATAACGGTCGAAAAAAATGGCCGTTTTTGCGGTCTTTTACAATGATTTTAATTACCAATTGTGCGCATAATTCTCTACTAGCAACTAAATAAGGAACAATGCTCACACCACTGCCATGAGGAAATCTTCTGCAATAGATTGAGCTATAGATATGACTGAATGAAGTAGGTCTTACCGGGAAATTGACTCAAGAAGCAAGTATACTGGTCGAAAAGATATGGCCGTTTTTGCGGTCTTTTACAATGATTTTAATTACCAATTGTGTGCATAAATCTCTACTCGCAACTAAATAAGGAACAATGCTCACACCACTGCCATGAGGAACTCTTCAGCAATAGATTGAGCTATAGATATGTCTGAATAAAGTAGGTCTTACCGGGAAATGGACTCAAGAAGCAAGTATACCGGTCGAAAAACAATGGCCGTTTTTGCGGTCTTTGACAATGATTTTAATTACCAATTGTGCGCCTAAATTTCTACTCGCAACTAAATAAGGAACAATGCTCACACCAATGCCATGAGGAACTCTTCAGCAATAGATTGAGCTATAGATATGTCTGAATAAAGTAGGTCTTACCGGGAAATGGACTCAAGAAGCAAGTATACCGGTCGAAAAAGAATGGCCGTTTTTGCGGTCTTTTACAATGATTTTAATTACCAATTGTGCGCATAAATCTCTACTCGCAACTAAATAAGGAACAATGCTCACACCAATGCCATGAGGAACTCTTCAGCAATAGATTGAGCTATAGATATGTCTGAATAAAGTAGGTCTTACCGGGAAATGGACTCAAGAAGCAAGTATACCGGTCGAAAAAGAATGGCCGTTTTTGCGGTCTTTACACAATGATTTTAATTACCAATTGTGCACATAAATCTCTACTCGCAAGTAAATAAGGAACAATGCTCACACCACTGCCATGAGGAACTCTTCTGCAATAGATTGAGCTATAGATATGTCCGAATAAAGTAGGTCTTACCGAGAAATTGACTCAAGAAGCAAGTATACTGGTCGAAAAACAATGGCCGTTTTTGCGGTCTTTTACAATGATTTTAATTACCAATTGTGCGCATAATTCTCTACTAGCAACTAAATAAGGAACAATGCTCACACCACTGCCATGAGGAATCTTCTGCAATAGATTGAGCTATAGATATGACTGAATAAAAGTAGGTCTTACCGGGAAATTGACTCAAGAAGCAAGTATACCGGTCGAAAAGATATGGCCGTTTTTGCGGTCTTTTACAATGAATTTAATTACAATTGTGCGCATAAATCTCTACTCGCAACTAAATAAGGAACAATGCTCACACCACTGCCATGAGGAACTCTTCAGCAATAGATTGAGCTATAGATATGTCTGAATAAAGTAGGTCTTACCGGGAAATGGACTCAAGAAACAAGTATACCGGTCGAAAAAGAATGGCCGTTTTGCGGTCTTTTACAATGATTTTAATTACCAATTGGCGCCTAAATCTCTACTCGCAACTAAATAAGGAACAATGCTCGCACACACTGCCATTCTTTTTTCGAGCCGGTATACTTGCTTCGTTGAGTCATTTCCCGGGTAAGACCTACTTTATTCAGACTATCTATATGCTCAATCTATTGCTGAAGAGTACTCATTGGCAGGTGGTGTGAGCTGTGTCCTTATTTAGTTGCGAGTATGAGATTTATGCGAGCACAATTGTAATTAAAATTCATTGTTAACAAAGAACCGAAAAACGGCCATAATCTTTTCGACCGGTATACTTGCTTTCTTCGAGTAATTTCCCCGGGTAAGACCTACTTTATTAGTCATATCTATAGCTTCAATCTAATTGCAGAAGATTCTCCTGCATAGGCAGTGGTTGAGCTTTGTTCCTTATTTAGTTGCTAGTAGAGAATTATGCCGCACAATTGGTAATTAAAATCATTGTAAAAGACCGCAAAAACGGCATTTGTTTTTCGACCAGGTATACTTGCTCTGAGTCAATTTCTCGCGTAAGACCTACTTTATTCGGACATATCTATGCTCATCTATTGCAGAAGAGTTCCTCAATGGCAGTGGTGTGGAGCATTGTTCCTTAATTACTTGCGATAGAGATTTTAATGTGCAAATTGGAATTAAAATCATTGTAAAAGACCGCAAAGAACGGGCCTTTCTTTTTTTCGACCTGGTAGATAGCTTGCTTCTTGAGTCCCATTTCCCGTAAAGACCTACTTTATTCAGACATATCTTAGCTCAATCTATTGCTGAAGAGTTCCTCATGGACATTGGTGTGAGCATTGTTTCCTTAAATTTAGTTGCGAGTAGGGAGATTTATGGCGCACAATTGGTAAATTAAATCATTGTAAAAGACCGCAAAAACGGCCATCTCTTTTTGCCGACCGGTATACTTGCCTTCTTGAGTCCATTTCCCGGTAGTACCTACTTTTATTCAGACATATCTATATGCTCAATCTATTGCCTGAAGAGTTCTCATGGCATTGGTGTGGAGCATTGTTCTTATTTAGTTGCGAGTAGAAAATTTAGGCGCACAATTGTAATTAAAATCATTGTCAAAGACCGGCAAAAACGGCCATTGTTTTTTTCGACCGGTATACTTGCTTCTTGAGTCCATTTCCCGGTAAGACCTAACCTTTATTTCAACATATCTATAGCTTAAATCTAGTTGCTGAAGAAGTCTCTCATGGCAAGTGGTGTGAGCATTGTTCCTTATTTAGTTGCGAGTAGAGATTTATGACACATTGGTATTAAAAATCTTGTAAAGACCGCAAAACGGCCATATCTTTTCGACGCAGTATACTTTGCTTCTTGAGTCAATTTCCCGGTAAGGACCTACTTTCATTCAGTCATATCTATAGTCAATCTATTGCAGAAGATTCCTCACATGGCATGGTGTGGAAGCATTGTTCCTTATTTAGTTGCTAGTAGAGAAATTATCGTCACAATTGGAATTAAAATCATTGTAAAAGACCGCAAAACGGCCATTGTTTTTCGACCGTTATACTTGCTGTCTTGAGTCAATTTTCTCGGCTAAAGACCTACTTTATTTCAAGCATATCTATAGCTCAATCTATTCTGAAGAGTTCTCATGGCATGTGGTGTGAGCATTGTTCCTTATTTAAGTTTGCGTAGTAGAAGNGCAAAAACGGCCATTCTTTCAACCGGTATACTTGCTTCTGAGTCCATTTCCCGGTAAGACCTACTTTATTCGGCATATCTATAGCTCAATCTGTTTGCTGAAGAGTTCCTCATGGCAGTGGTGTGAGCATTGTTCCTTATTTAGTTGCGATAGGGAATTTATGCGCACAATTGGTAATTAAATCATTGTAAAAGACCGCAAAAACGGCCATTCTTTTTCGACCGGTATACTTGCTTCATGAGTCCATTTCCCGGTAGACCTACTTTATTCGGACATATCTATAGCTCAATCTGTTGCTGAAGAGTTCCTCATGGCAGTGGTGTGAGCATTGTTCCTTATTTAGTGTGCGAGTAGAGATTTATGCGCACAATTGGTAATTAAATCATTGTAAAAGACCGCAAAAACGGCCATTCTTTTTCGACCGGTATACTTGCTTCTGAGTCCATTTCCCGGTAAGACCTACTTTATTGGCACATATCTAAGCTCAGGTATATTTGCGGTCTTTACAATGATTTTAATTACCAATTGTGTGCATAAATCTCTACTCGCAACTAAATAAGGAACAATGCTCACACCACTGCCATGAGGAACTCTTCAGCAATAGATTGAGCTATAGATATGTCCGAATAAAGTAGGTCTTACCGGGAAATGACTCATAAAAGCAAGTATACCGGTCGAAAAAGAATGGCCGTTTTTACGGTCTTTTACAATGATTTTAATTACCAATTGTGCGCATAAATCTCTACTCGCAACTAAATAAGGAACAATGCTCACCACTGCCATGAGGAACTCTTCAGCAACAGATTGAGCTATAGATATGTCCGAATAAAGTAGGTCTTACCGGGAAATGGACTCAAAAGCAAGTATACCGGTCGAAAAAGAATGGCCGTTTTTGCGGTCTTTTACAATGATTTTAATTACCAATTGTGCGCATAAATCTCTACTCGCAACTAAATAAGGAACAATGCTCACACCACTGCCATGAGGAACTCTTCAGCAACAGATTGAGCTATAGATATGTCCGAATAAAGTAGGTCTTACCGGAAATGGACTCATGAAGCAAGTATACCGGTCGAAAAAGAATGGCCGTTTTTACGGTCTTTTACAATGATTTTAATTACCAATTGTGCGCATAAATCTCTACTCGCAACTAAATAAGGAACAATGCTCACACCACTGCCATGAGGAACTCTTCAGCAACAGATTGAGCTATAGATATGTCCGAATAAAGTAGGTCTTACCGGGAAATGGACTCATGAAGCAAGTATACCGGTCGAAAAAGAATGGCCGTTTTTACGGTCTTTTACAATGATTTTAATTACCAATTGTGCGCATAAATCTCTACTCGCAACTAAATAAGGAACAATGCTCACACACTGCCATGAGGAACTCTTCAGCAATAGATTGAGCTATAGATATGTCCGAATAAAGTAGGTCTTACCGGGAAATGGACTCATGAAGCAAGTATACCGGTCGAAAAAGAATGGCCGTTTTTACGGTCTTTTACAATGATTTTAATTACCAATTGTGCGCATAAATCTCTACTCGCAACTAAATAGGAACAATGCTCACACCACTGCCATGAGGAACTCTTCAGCAACAGATTGAGCTATAGATATGTCCGAATAAAGTAGGTCTTACCGGGAAATGGACTATGAAGCAAGTATACCGGTCGAAAAAGAATGGCCGTTTTTGCGGTCTTTTACAATGATTTTAATTACCAATTGTGCGCATAAATCTCTACTCGCAACTAAATAAGGAACAATGCTCACACCACTGCCATGAGGAACTCTTCAGCAATAGATTGAGCTATAGATATGTCTGAATAAAGTAGGTCTTACCGGGAAATGGACTCAAGAAGCAAGTATACCGGTCGAAAAAGAATGGCCGTTTTTGCGGTCTTTTACAATGATTTTAATTACCAATTGTGCGCATAAATCTCTACTCGCAACTAAATAAGGAACAATGCTCACACCACTGCCATGAGGAACTCTTCAGCAATAGATTGAGCTATAGATATGTCCGAATAAAGTAGGTCTTACCGGGAAATGGACTCATGAAGCAAGTATAACCGGTCGAAAAAGAATGGCCGTTTTTACGGTCTTTTACAATGATTTTAATTACCAATTGTGCGCATAAATCTCTACTCGCAACTAAATAAGGAACAATGCTCACACCACTGCCATGAGGAACTCTTCAGCAATAGATTGAGCTATAGATATGTCCGAATAAAGTAGGTCTTACCGGGAAATGGACTCAAGCAAGTATACCGGTCGAAAAAGAATGGCCGTTTTTACGGTCTTTTACAATGATTTTAATTACCAATTGTGCGCATAAATCTCTACTCGCAACTAAATAAGGAACAATGCTCACACCACTGCCATGAGGAACTCTTCAGCAACAGATTGAGCTATAGATATGTCCGAATAAAGTAGGTCTTACCGGGAAATGGACTCAAGAAGCAAGTATACCGGTCGAAAAGAATGGCCGTTTTTACGGTCTTTTACAATGATTTTAATTACCAATTGTGCGCATAAATCTCTACTCGCAACTAAATAAGGAACAATGCTCACACCACTGCCATGAGGAACTCTTCAGCAATAGATTGAGCTATAGATATGTCCGAATAAAGTAGGTCTTACCGGGAAATGGACTCATGAAGCAAGTATACCGGTCGAAAAAGAATGGCCGTTTTACGGTCTTTTACAATGATTTTAATTACCAATTGTGCGCATAAATCTCTACTCGCAACTAAATAAGGAACAATGCTCACACCACTGCCATGAGGAACTCTTCAGCAACAGATTGAGCTATAGATATGTCCGAATAAAGTAGGTCTTACCGGGAAATGGACTCATGAAGCAAGTATACCGGTCGAAAAAGAATGGCCGTTTTTACGGTCTTTTACAATGATTTTAATTACCAATTGTGCGCATAAATCTCTACTCGCAACTAAATAAGGAACAATGCTCACACCACTGCCATGAGGAACTCTTCAGCAATAGATTGAGCTATAGATATGTCCGAATAAAGTAGGTCTTACCGGGAAATGGACTCATGAAGCAAGTATACCGGTCGAAAAAGAATGGCCGTTTTTACGGTCTTTTACAATGATTTTAATTACCAATTGTGCGCATAAATCTCTACTCGCAACTAAATAGGAACAATGCTCACACCACTGCCATGAGGAACTCTTCAGCAACAGATTGAGCTATAGATATGTCCGAATAAAGTAGGTCTTACCGGGAAATGGACTCATGAAGCAAGTATACCGTCGAAAAAGAATGGCCGTTTTTGCGGTCTTTTACAATGATTTTAATTACCAATTGTGCGCATAAATCTCTACTCGCAACTAAATAAGGAACAATGCTCACACCACTGCCATGAGGAACTCTTCAGCAACAGATTGAGCTATAGATATGTCGAATAAAGTAGGTCTTACCGGGAAATGGACTCATGAAGCAAGTATACCGGAAAAGAATGGCCGTTTTTACGGTCTTTACAATGATTTTAATTACCAATTGTGCGCATAAATCTCTACTCGCAACTAAATAAGGAACAATGCTCACACCACTGCCATGAGGAACTCTTCAGCAACAGATTGAGCTATAGATATGTCCGAATAAAGTAGGTCTTACCGGGAAATGGACTCATGAAGCAAGTATACCGGTCGAAAAAGAATGGCCGTTTTTACGGTCTTTTACAATGATTTTAATTACCAATTGTGCGCATAAATCTCTACTCGCAACTAAATAAGGAACAATGCTCACACCACTGCCATGAGGAACTCTTCAGCAACAGATTGAGCTATAGATATGTCCGAATAAAGTAGGTCTTACCGGGAAATGGACTCATGAAGCAAGTATACCGGTCGAAAAGAATGGCCGTTTTTACGGTCTTTTACAATGATTTTAATTACCAATTGTGCGCATAAATCTCTACTCGCAACTAAATAAGGAACAATGCTCACACCACTGCCATGAGGAACTCTTCAGCAACAGATTGAGCTATAGATATGTCCGAATAAAGTAGGTCTTACCGGGAAATGGACTCATGAAGCAAGTATACCGGTCGAAAAAGAATGGCCGTTTTTACGGTCTTTTACAATGATTTTAATTACCAATTGTGCGCATAAATCTCTACTCGCAACTAAATAAGGAACAATGCTCACACCACTGCCATGAGGAACTCTTCAGCAATAGATTGAGCTATAGATATGTCCGAATAAAGTAGGTCTTACCGGGAAATGGACTCATGAAGCAAGTATACCGGTCGAAAAAGAATGGCCGTTTTTACGGTCTTTTACAATGATTTTAATTACCAATTGTGCGCATAAATCTCTACTCGCAACTAAATAAGGAACAATGCTCACACCACTGCCATGAGGAACTCTTCAGCAACAGATTGAGCTATAGATATGTCGAATAAAGTAGGTCTTACCGGGAAATGGACTCATGAAGCAAGTATACCGTCGAAAAAAATGGCCGTTTTTACGGTCTTTTACAATGATTTTAATTACCAATTGTGCGCATAAATCTCTACTCGCAACTAAATAAGGAACAATGCTCACACCACTGCCATGAGGAACTCTTCAGCAACAGATTGAGCTATAGATATGTCGAATAAAGTAGGTCTTACCGGGAAATGGACTCATGAAGCAAGTATACCGTCGAAAAAGAATGGCCGTTTTTACGGTCTTTTACAATGATTTTAATTACCAATTGTGCGCATAAATCTCTACTCGCAACTAAATAAGGAACAATGCTCACACCACTGCCATGAGGAAATCTTCAGCAACAGATTGAGCTATAGATATGTCCGAATAAAGTAGGTCTTACCGGGAAATGGACTCATGAAGCAAGTATACCGGTCGAAAAAGAATGGCCGTTTTTACGGTCTTTTACAATGATTTTAATTACCAATTGTGCGCATAAATCTCTACTCGCAACTAAATAAGGAACAATGCTCACACCACTGCCATGAGGAACTCTTCAGCAACAGATTGAGCTATAGATATGTCCGAATAAAGTAGGTCTTACCGGGAAATGGACTCATGAAGCAAGTATATACCGGTCGAAAAAGAATGGCCGTTTTTACGGTCTTTTACAATGATTTTAATTACCAATTGTGCGCATAAATCTCTACTCGCAACTAAATAAGGAACAATGCTCACACCACTGCCATGAGGAACTCTTCAGCAACAGATTGAGCTATAGATATGTCCGAATAAAGTAGGTCTTACCGGGAAATGGACTCATGAAGCAAGTATACCGGTCGAAAAGAATGGCCGTTTTTACGGTCTTTTACAATGATTTTAATTACCAATTGTGCGCATAAATCTCTACTCGCAACTAAATAAGGAACAATGCTCACACCACTGCCATGAGGAACTCTTCAGCAATAGATTGAGCTATAGATATGTCCGAATAAAGTAGGTCTTACCGGGAAATGGACTCATGAAGCAAGTATACCGGTCGAAAAAGAATGGCCGTTTTTGCGGTCTTTTACAATGATTTTAATTACCAATTGTGCGCATAAATCTCTACTCGCAACTAAATAAGGAACAATGCTCACACCACTGCCATGAGGAACTCTTCAGCAACAGATTGAGCTATAGATATGTCCGAATAAAGTAGGTCTTACCGGGAAATGGACTCATGAAGCAAGTATACCGGTCGAAAAAGAATGGCCGTTTTTACGGTCTTTTACAATGATTTTAATTACCAATTGTGCGCATAAATCTCTACTCGCAACTAAATAAGGAACAATGCTCACACCACTGCCATGAGGAACTCTTCAGCAACAGATTGAGCTATAGATATGTCGAATAAAGTAGGTCTTACCGGGAAATGGACTCATGAAGCAAGTATACCGGTCGAAAAAGAATGGCCGTTTTTACGGTCTTTTACAATGATTTTAATTACCAATTGTGCGCATAAATCTCTACTCGCAACTAAATAAGGAACAATGCTCACACCACTGCCATGAGGAACTCTTCAGCAATAGATTGAGCTATAGATATGTCCGAATAAAGTAGGTCTTACCGGGAAATGGACTCATGAAGCAAGTATACCGGTCGAAAAAGAATGGCCGTTTTTGCGGTCTTTTACAATGATTTTAATTACCAATTGTGCGCATAAATCTCTACTCGCAACTAAATAAGGAACAATGCTCACACCACTGCCATGAGGAACTCTTCAGCAACAGATTGAGCTATAGATATGTCCGAATAAAGTAGGTCTTACCGGGAAATGGACATGAAGCAAGTATACCGGTCGAAAAAAATGGCCGTTTTTACGGTCTTTTACAATGATTTTAATTACCAATTGTGCGCATAAATCTCTACTCGCAACTAAATAAGGAACAATGCTCACACCACTGCCATGAGGAACTCTTCAGCAATAGATTGAGCTATAGATATGTCCGAATAAAGTAGGTCTTACCGGGAAATGGACTCATGAAGCAAGTATACCGGTCGAAAAAGAATGGCCGTTTTTACGGTCTTTTACAATGATTTTAATTACCAATTGTGCGCATAAATCTCTACTCGCAACTAAATAAGGAACAATGCTCACACCACTGCCATGAGGAACTCTTCAGCAACAGATTGAGCTATAGATATGTCGAATAAAGTAGGTCTTACCGGGAAATGGACTCATGAAGCAAGTATACCGGTCGAAAAAGAATGGCCGTTTTTGCTCTTTTACAATGATTTTAATTACCAATTGTGCGCATAAATCTCTACTCGCAACTAAATAAGGAACAATGCTCACACCACTGCCATGAGGAACTCTTCAGCAACAGATTGAGCTATAGATATGTCGAATAAAGTAGGTCTTACCGGGAAATGCATGAAGCAAGTATACGGTCGAAAAAGAATGGCCGTTTTTACGGTCTTTTACAATGATTTTAATTACCAATTGTGCGCATAAATCTCTACTCGCAACTAAATAAGGAACAATGCTCACACCACTGCCATGAGGAAATCTTCAGCAACAGATTGAGCTATAGATATGTCCGAATAAAGTAGGTCTTACCGGGAAATGGACTCATGAAGCAAGTATACCGGTCGAAAAAGAATGGCCGTTTTTACGGTCTTTTACAATGATTTTAATTACCAATTGTGCGCATAAATCTCTACTCGCAACTAAATAAGGAACAATGCTCACACCACTGCCATGAGGAACTCTTCAGCAACAGATTGAGCTATAGATATGTCCGAATAAAGTAGGTCTTACCGGGAAATGGACTCATGAAGCAAGTATACCGGTCGAAAAAGAATGGCCGTTTTTACGGTCTTTTACAATGATTTTAATTACCAATTGTGCGCATAAATCTCTACTCGCAACTAAATAAGGAACAATGCTCACACCACTGCCATGAGGAACTCTTCAGCAACAGATTGAGCTATAGATATGTCCGAATAAAGTAGGTCTTACCGGGAAATGGACTCATGAAGCAAGTATACC
Organism: Doryteuthis pealeii; assembly: GCA_023376005.1. Classification (NCBI taxonomy): domain Eukaryota; kingdom Metazoa; phylum Mollusca; class Cephalopoda; order Myopsida; family Loliginidae; genus Doryteuthis; species Doryteuthis pealeii. The sequence goes on from CM042173.1 coordinate 13,073,649, forward strand.
GGTCGAAAAAGAATGGCCGTTTTTACGGTCTTTTACAATGATTTTAATTACCAATTGTGCGCATAAATCTCTACTCGCAACTAAATAAGGAACAATGCTCACACCACTGCCATGAGGAACTCTTCAGCAACAGATTGAGCTATAGATATGTCCGAATAAAGTAGGTCTTACCGGGAAATGGACTATGAAGCAAGTATACCGGTCGAAAAAGAATGGCCGTTTTTACGGTCTTTTACAATGATTTTAATTACCAATTGTGCGCATAAATCTCTACTCGCAACTAAATAAGGAACAATGCTCACACCACTGCCATGAGGAACTCTTCAGCAATAGATTGAGCTATAGATATGTC
>CM042173.1:13084000-13129000 GCA_023376005.1 Doryteuthis pealeii
TCCTTTATCAGTGTAAACTAATAAGTAACTATTTGTATATCACTCTTTGCCTACTTTAAACCGCTCACAGTGGCTCTCCCACCACACCCAAGCAAAGTACAAAAACTGATGATTAGTATATTATAATTGTTCAGAAGGACTGAGAATACAATAAGAAGAGGACTTTATTCGAATAGAATGAGTTCTGGTATGAATAGGTTGTGAAATTTGTAATATCCTATCATGTAGGTAAATACAAAAAAAATGTGGTACTGTCGTTGGGGAAATTTGGTTGGCAAAGGGTTAATAATGATTATTTGTAAACAAGTTTAGAAGTCGTCGGGTGGCCTATTGTCGGTATCAGCCATACACCGAGGGAGTCTTTTCACTAGCGCTAGACCAAGGAGATTGTTTTACCGTCTGAGGTGGAGCGGCACACCTACCACCAGCTCCTTACTTTACCGCACAGATTCCTGTGCTACTCATACGCTGAGTTGGCGGGGGCCGGTATCGAACTAGGAACCTTGTGGTTTCTAGCCGAACGCTCCGCCGACTGGGCTAGGCTGTCCCATCGTAGTATAATAGTTAGCAAGCTAGTCTCACAGTTCCATTTCTACTGAATAGCGAGTTGCCTCATACATGCGTGCTTCTGTCGCATCCTACCCGTGGCGAACGGGTTAGGTAAAAAAAAGGCATCCTAAGCTAGTCTCGCAGATCCATTATTTATGAATAACGAGTTCGATGCGTGCTGGATGTCCCATTCTTGCGATCAGTAAATAATGTTTTATTTTGATGGTTTGCGAGATGGGAGGTAAGTGTCCGTATAACTACTGTTTTGTAGTGTGTTGCTTTCAGAATTTTTTCAAAACATCACGCAACATCCTTGTGTAGTTCCCATCTAGATCCCCATCCCAAGTGTTTCATCAGAGTCCAAGTTGTACAACCATACAATAGCAATTTTTTATTTACTTGTTATATGTATATATATATATATATATATATATATATATATATATACCAAACTTCTTGGTAAACCCTTGCGGTAAGAAAAAGCCCGACAAATAGTTTGATTGTTAAAATATACTACCAAACATCACCTGTGGGAAAAAAATTGAAAAAAAGAACGGACCAAGATAGTCGTACCAACCGTTTAATCGGTTGATACTACAATACTTGGCCAAAAGAAAAAAATTATATATATATGAAAATATATATATATATAAACCGCCAGGATTATCTAAAGCTAAAAAGTAAAGAGTGCTCAATACCTATGTAGAGCAAATAATAAAGTTAAACCTAATGAGTCAGATATACCTACTTCCAGTTTCGCTCTTCAGGGCAATGATTCAGATCTTTGCCCTGAAGAGGTACTAAGCGAAACTGTTAGTAGGTGTATCTGACAGTAAAAACGTACTAGTGTTCATACAATGAACATCCACACAGTGATTTGGTTATAGTGGTGAAGGCTTGTATTGGACCATCCACACTTTTTGGCACAGTCGATAGGAAAGAATTGGTGCATCAAGGGTTGCCACAAACCCAATCAACGACCGATCTCAGGAATTTTGAATTCAGAGTTATCCCTCTCCTAGACTGGTTACCTACTCAAGGCTGAAGGGCCTAGTCTGCCCTACTATTTAACCCATAGCTGGAGGGAGAATATCTACAGAATTCCCGATCTATTTTATCAGAGAAATCAGATTCCTATGTGGTCTTTAATTTAGTGAAATAGATCACCAATTAGGACTGAGCCTATTCTAGTAGTGACCATCCTAAGTTTTCTTTTGTTTTCCTTCTCCTAGACTGGTTGCCTAACCAAGATTAAAGAACCCAATCTGCCCTACTAGTGAGTAGTTAGATTTATACCTTTCCCAAGGGTATTAGCGCTATGGGAACTGTAGCTTCGTACAGGATTTGAACTCGGATCGACGAGTCCATTTCCTACGACTCTAACCGTTACACCACGGCCTCCAACTAACTTTAACTAGTCAATAGCAGCCCATGGATTACCTAAGCGTAAGTTGACATTAATCAATTTTATCCTTTACAAAGAACTCACGATATATGGCTTACGAGATTAAGCACAAAAGTAATGCCCTCTATTTCCATATAGTGGTGCTCCTTGGCAGTTGCCTAATGTGTTCATGCCATAAGATTGGAATACCCAGAAAGTTACCATTATTATTTATCAGAATTCTTGAGACGAGGTGTGTTTATTTGTATTATTTAGATTATTCAGACTAACATCTCCATCTTTATTGTTATCTACAGAACGTTTCGGCTGATTTTATAATTACAAAGGCTAGATTAGATTAAAAAAAAAAAAAAACGCAATATGAATTAATGTAAAGAATCATACATAAGTATAAACGTAAATATTCATGGTATCATCATCATCATCATCATCATGTCGCGCCAGTAGCACGGGTATCCATCATGACAATTTCTCGCCAAACCACCTATCACTCATTGACCCCGAGAGATCCTCCTCACAGCATACTGCATCCGCACATATCTGGTCTATGTAGGTCTTTGCTGGACTGTCCACACTAGTATATCCATGTCCCGGTTTTCACAGAAGGACGTCGCTTATTAGCTCATCCTTACTTCTCCAGCAGTGTCCGGCATATCTTGTTCGCCTTACTCGGATGGTTTGTGTAACGGGGTGCATGTGGCCGTATAGCTGCTTTCTTGTGGGATGCTACTTCCACGATTTGTTCAAGACCACACGCAGCATCCTTGTGCAGCTCCCATCCTATCTATTTCCCAGGCACCTCGTCAAGGTCCAAGTGGTGCAGCCATACAACAGCACCGACACCACCACGGCCTGGAAGAATTATCGCTTTAATTTGTCGGGGAGGTCTGACTTCCAAATAACTGACAGTCTGTTTATAGCGGACGATGCCTTCCCTATGTGTGCATCAACATTGCTTTCTGTGGATGAGATATTACTACCTAGGTACGTGAATTGTTCTACTGGTTTTAGAGGCTTACCATCGAGCGTGGATATGTCGCATTTCTTTTTAAAGCATATGAACTCTGTTTTATCGGAGTTCACATATAGACCGATGTTCCGCGCTGCCTTCTCTAGGCTATGCAGCAGGGATTCGGCCTGTGCTGAAGCGCCAGGTCATCTGCGTAGTCTGCATCCGTAATAATCTGCGCGGGATATCGTCTGCTTCTTGCCTTTTTAAGTGTTAGGCCTTTTTCTCTGATGGGATCTAATGAAGTTCGAAGTACATAGTCTAGGCATATTATGAATACTAGCAAATATATGCACCCTCCGGGTTCACGTATTTAAGTTTTAATATAATAAAATATCATATTAAATTAGAAAGGCTAATGAAACTGAATAAGTATGCAGATAAAAAGATTTGGAACAGAGGGGGTATGATTGAAAAATAGAACAACTTCGAAACTAACTCTTCCATCATTTACCATTACTCCCGTCTATCATTGGTAAATTTTCCTAATTTAACTCTTTAGTTAAAATAGGAAGTAAGGAATAAATTTACAGTTATTTCTTCTTTTAAGATTTATCCCAAGATTTTTGCTCATATTCAATAAAATAAAACCAAACAATTAGAAATCAATAATACTAAGCACATATTTATTAAAATCAATTTTTTAAGATCAATATGCAAATTAGCCTTCCCATTCACACTGTAAACCGCTATTTTGTTGTATATATAAATACAATAGCATGTTAATAGGTTGTAGATATGGTCAACAGTCTTAATGATGTAAAATAATTTTATTAATAATTGAAGTTTAAATTAAAAATAAAATCATGGAGAATGTAATGTAAATAACAAAAGGAATTGTGACTTGAATAGTGATATAGTTTCGGTTACAGAAAGACAAACCTACAATCTCCATTATAATAAGATATACTGTGCCAGGGTATCTCCTTGTAGGACTCCGGCTACTATGTCAAAGAAGTCTGTATCACCGTCTGGAGATCGTACCATTGCTTTAGTGTCTTTGTAGAGCATCATTATAGCGATAACATTATAGCGATAACAGTTTCTTTGGGGATACCATATGATAGTAGTATTTGCTCCATTTTCCCTCTGTGTATGGAGTGAAATGCCTTGAAGAAGTCCACAAATAGTAGGGTTGCTTCGAGATTTTTTGCTCGTACCCCTTCTATGATTCGACGAACTGTCAAAATCTGTGAGGTTGTGGATCGATTCTTGCAGAATCCGTTTTGTTTTTTCCTGAAGATTTTCTCTATTTCGGGTTGTATGCAATTAAGAAAGAGAGCATTGTATATCTTAGCAGCTATAGCAGTAAGAGTTATACCTCTGTAGTTCTCGGCGGTACCGAGGTCCCCTTTTTTGGGGAATGGGAGGATGCAGCCTTTTGTCCATCTATCTATTCTATTTTGCTTATATACTGCATTGCACAGCCTGAGTAGAATGTTATCAAATTTCCTCATTTTCCATAGATATGGGGGTATTTCGTTGAGTCCTGCAGCTTTCCTATTTTTTTAGTTTTCTCAGGACTTTAATTCTTCTATCGTGAAAACTCCTAGCTTGATGTCTAATTGGTTATCTACAATTTTGGGTGTTTATTTTCTATGATTTTAGGGGGATTTTCTAAGAGTTTCTGGAAGTGGTCTTTCCATTTATGAAGTCTATCTTTTTGGCTGGTTGCCTTTAGTTTAGCTCTAGGGATATTTTTCCTACCACTAATTTCATTTACGGTTTGCCATGCTAATCGCGACTGCCTGTCTTCTACTGATTTTATTTATTTGCTCCGCCTCAGACGCAAAAAAAATCTCCTTGGTCTAGCGCTATTGAAAAGAGGATAGACTCCCTCGCTGACTGGCTGATACCGACTTTAGGCCGCCCCGACGACTTTATTTTTTACAGATTAGCGTTATCGCTTCCGCGTGCCCACCCCCTCTCCCCCTCGCTCTCTCTCTCTTTCTCTCTCTTTTTCCCCTTTCTTTCTTTCTTTCTTATTATATTTTTTCTGCGCAGAAAAGAATGTCCTTTTTCTTCCGTTTCTTTACAATGAAAACGGAATGGTCCATTATTTATCTGAGGGGACGACACTCATAAGAAACAATTCGGCGGATAAGCGCCACCAGATAATCAGGATTTCCATTTTAGCATTTCATCTTGGTCGATTCGAACGGTCTCATTTTTAACGAGAGGGTGTAACGCTCCGAACAATAAGGAACAAGAGTATTAATAGATAGATCCTTTGTAAACATGTTACTATTCCTAATACAAATAATTTACACATAATTATACACATAGGATGATTGGATAGATAAAATTATAAGTATTTGTTTGCTTTTGTGTTTTTTGTAATCATCATCATCATCATCATCATCAGGTCACGCAGACAGCACGGATATCCATGACAATCTCTCGCCATCCATCCCTATCATTCATCGCCCCCGGGAGTTCTTCTGTGCAACATCCAGAATCTGCGCAGAGCTGACCAATGTAAATCTTTACTAGACGGATCCAACTGACGTGTTCATGTGCTGTTTTTCGCTGGAGAACGTCCCCTATGAGTTCGTCCTTACTTCTCCTGCAGTGCCCAGCATGTCTCACTTGTCTTACTCGACTTAGGAATAGCTAACTTCCTGGTTCCATAACAGTTCTCGCCAACTCAGTACATGAATAGTACAGATTGGATTATCTTAAGTGTGCAGTAAAGTGGGAAGCTAACGGTAGGTGTGGCGCTCAACCTCAGCAAAAACAATCTCCCTAGTCTAGCGCTGGCGAAAAGGGGATAGACTCCCTCACAGGTCGGGTGATAGTGACAAGAGACCAATCCACCAACTTTATTTTACTTTATATCTATAATAACCGGTACTACTACTCTGGGTCTGAGTAGACCAGGGAATCATGACAACGATGGATGGAGCCTTACATAGAAATTACGTCTCAAAAGCATTTCTTTTATTTTTCAGGTTAGCAACATTGATTGAAAATACGATAACAACCTAGAATATGCCTCCTCTCGTTTCTTGGCATAAATAAGATGGGCATGATCTAGGAGAAGGAAATTCTGAATTCAAAACACCTATCGACACAGTAAGCAACCTGATATCAAAATGAATTGATACAGCATTAAATGACCCGAAAAGGGTTGACATGCCATAAAACAAAACAACCAACCAAGCCATGGCTGGGTAAGGTCCATTATTCTCCATGCTTTAAAAACATTGGTAAAAGCACGCACTATCAGTAAACGGAGAAAAAAAAAGACCGAGGGCATGGAATGCTAATAATATTCGCTTAGTAATAAATATGTTGAGTGGGTCGGTCTCAAACAGTTGCTGGGTGGGTGAGTCCCAAAGGCAATAAAAAGAACAAAAAAGACTATAAGGTAAATTAGTCAACGGGAGTGTAAGAGTTATTGTATTATTCGTTTCTGTGGAGTAATAAATTTTTTATTACTATTTGTATCTGATGTCGCTGTAATGCAATTCGATTACAGTTTCTTTTTTTTTTTTTTTAATTACTCCCAGGACTCGTTCGTTAAACATTTGGCTCATTTGGTAAAAGAGCCGTAAACAAGCAACGCTCAAACAGCTCTTCCGGCAAATGTTCGGGTGATCAATCATTTACGCTAAGAGTCCCAATTTGCAACTCGCCTGGTCACAGGGGATCTATCTTCCAGATGGCACCCCTATACTCTATTTAACAGTTGGGGGGCGGGGGGGCACGTGGTGTAACGGTTAGAGACGTAGGAAATGGACTCGTCAACCCGAGTTCAAATCCTAGACGAGAGTATACGCATTTCACGTAGTGATAATACCCTTGGGAACTACTCTCTCTCTCTCTCTCTCTGTGTCTCTCTTCCTCTCTCTCTTCCTCTCTCTCCAGCTATTCAACTACTCTCTCTCTCTCTCTCCAGCTATTCTACTACTCTCTCTCTCTCTCCAACTATTCAACTACTCTCTCTCCCTCTCTCTTTCTCTCTCTCTCTAACTAATGGTAAATAGTAGGGCAGACTGGGCTGTTTAACCTTGCCTAGGTAACCAATCTAGGTGAAGGAAAACTATTAATTCAAACCTCCGCTTAAGAAATTGACCTTGTGAAGCATCCTGCTCTTAAGGAAGCGTTGGTAAATATATATATACTGTGTTTTAAAAGACAACTCTTAAAGCTTTGGTGGATTTTTTACGGAGGTTCCCATAGCATTCTTAGCAAAGTACATATCAGTGCTATTGTATGGCTTCACCGCTTGGACATTAACAAAGCGCTTACAGAAAAGGAGTGTGTGTGTGCTGTCTGAACAAATCTTGGATACAGGACCCAGACCCCCCCCCAGCTGTATGGCCACTTACCCACTATCACACAAACCATCCGAGTAAGACGAAAAAGACATGCTGGACTCTGCTGGAAGTAAGGACGAACTCATAAGAGTACGTTCTCCTGAGGACGTCCACATATGGACACATCAGTGTTGGTGGACCAGCAAAAACCTAAATCAATCAGCCCTGTGCGGATTCTGGGTGTCGTGCTGAGCACCCTACCCAGGGGTAATGACCGATAGGGACTGTTGTAGAAAGATAGAAGGGAGAGATTCAGGGATATCCGAAATGCCAACACGACTTGATGATGATATTGATGTGGATATCTATCTATCTACCCCCTCTCTCTCTCTCTCTCTCTCTCTCTCTCTCTCTCTATATATATATATATATATATATATATATATATATATGATATATGAGAAGTAAATACACAAACGATGTGTTTTGATATGGCTTTATTAGCCGACAATTTTTTGGGGAATATGTGCTTAATTGAAGTCGTACCTAATTTTGAAAGTTAATTAATTAATAATTATTAATGAATATTATTATTAAATAATAATTCATTAATTAGGCGGGCATACCTATTCAAATGTAAGGCTAAAGAAATCGAGAAAAATCAATCTCTGTATGTACATTTCGGCCTATTAGGCCTCATCAGCAGAGCTATAGATAGGAAGACCGCCTTGTGCGTGATTCGAACCATGACTGTCAAGCTGACTGGCGAGGACCGTAACCCCTACACCAACCGGACTTTCTAAGATTTTTCGTTTTGTTTAGAAGTAGGTTTTATTCCTCTTATAGTGACTTTTTCTACATGATATTAACTCATAATAGGCCCTTCACTTTTTCCTACTTTAAGACGTTTATACCGGCTCTCTCAACACTACACACACCAAGAATTCAGAGAAATTATATCTTTATTTAATAATAATATTCATTTATTTGCCGACGGTTATATGGTTTCAAGTATTCTTATCTAATGCTAATAATTTGCAAACAATTATATGGGTTCAAGTAATATTTCTTGTTTAACTTTTTACCTCCTTTAAGCCGCTCACAGCGGCTCTCCCACCACGAGCAAGCAAAGTACAAAAACTGATGGTTAGTTCATTGAAATTGAATATGAATAAATAATTACTTGGTGTTATTAATCTATAATATTATTGTCTTATTCTTCAACGTATTAAAATCAATCATATGATGATTTTATATAGAAAACAATTAAAATATAATTTGATTTTTCCAACCCTATTGCCCTTATGGCAAGCCCCAACCCCTTTTTATCATATGGGTGCTAGAAGGCGGTGACTGCGGGTCTACATGTCCTGGGAATGACGTTAAACTCTATCTGATGGTGAGGTTACGGTTTTGGAGGTTTGGGGAATGTGGAGCACCCCTTCATCCCCATTGCTCCCTGGTCCACTCTGACCCGGAGTGGTAGTACCTGTTAGGGTCCCATCTATGGGTTAAATAGAAAAATGTATTTATAAACAAAATTGTATTATCCATTAAGAATTGATTTATTTCAAAACTTTATCGGCCTTAAATGACCCACTGAGGTTGATATGCCGTAAAACAAAACAAACCAAACTAAAATATAATTAAAATAAGTGTAATCTTTTTATGTGCCTTCTTATTTGATTTCATTAGTATTTCTAATTTAATATATTTCAATATATTAAAACTTAAATACTTACGCCCCGGGGGTGCATATTCAAAAAAACAAAAAAAAAAAACAACAAAAACAAAAAACAAAAAACAAAAGAAAAAGAAAAAAGAAAACAAAAAAAAAAAACAAAAAAACAAAAAAACAAACAAGCACTGAACGTTTAGCAAATTTCCTTTAAATTTAGGAGCTACTATAATTAAATGCTTCTGACATGTTTATGTTTTACAGATTCGCTGATTCAATGTTCTGTGATTTTTTACACATTCAACCCAGGACCAACAGACTGTGTGTTCTAACACGATGTCAACTGTTACACAATGAACGCTTTCATTGAATATATTTATTGTCCAAAGAAAACATCTTAGACTCTATGGCGGGGTCATACCCTCATTCACGACAATGACCAACGAATGATCGGAAGAATATGTACTCGGGATACGACATCAGAGATTTCGGACAATTACTAAACAATCTTTGTTGCAAGTTACGACGACTTGCTCGCAAACATGAACGGGCTAATAAAAAATTATTTCTCTGTCATATTTGATAGAATATCTTATTATAATGGAGATTGTGAGTTTGTCTGTCTTTAAGCAAAACTATATTACTATTCAAGTCACAATTCCCTTAATTATTTACGTCAAATTCTCCGTGATTTTATTTTTAAAGGGGCCGAGTTAGCTCAGTCGGTAGAGCGTTCGGCTAGAAACCGCAAGGTTCTTAGTTCGATACCGGCCCTCGCTAATTCAGTATATGAGTAGCCCAGGGATCTTTGCGGTAAAGTAAGTAGCTGATGGTAGGTGTGGCGCTCCACCTCAGACGCAAAAACAATCTCCTTGGTCTAGTGCTAGTGAAAAGGGGATAGACCCCCTCGCTGATTGGCTGGTACCGACATTAGGCCGCCCCGATGACTTTACTTTTTACTTTTACATTATAAATACCGTTGACAATTTCTACATACTAATTACATGCAATTGTATTTATATATACAACAAAATAGCAGTTTAAAGTGTGAGCGGGAAGGCGAATTTGCATATTGATATAAAAAATTTGATTTTAATAAACATGTGCTTAGGATTATTGCTTTCTAATTGTTTGGTTTTATCTGAATAAATATAAGCAAAAATCGCAGAGATGAATCTTAAAAGAAATCCATTAACAAGAAGAAATAACTGTAATTTTATTCTTTACTTCCTATTTTAACTAAATAGTTAAATTAGGAAAATTTAGCAATGAAAGACTGGAGTGATAGAAGAGTAAGTTTCAGTTTATCTATTTTTCGATTATAAGTGCTTTTGTTTGAAATCTTTTTATCTGCATTCTTATTCAGTTTCATTAGCCTTTCTAATTTGATATGATATTTTATTACATTAAAACTTAAATACTTGCACCCAGAGGGTGCATATGTTTGCTAGTAATAATTAAAAAAAATAATAATACACAGAAGAGTCCTGGAGAGCTGAGGAGACTTGTTGTCACTCAGCCTCCAGCGAAAATAGCAGAGATGAATCTTAAAAGAAATTCATTAACAAGAAGAAATAACTGTAATTCTATTCTTTACTTCCTATTTTAACTAAATAGTTAAATTAGGAAAATTTAGCAAAGGGAAACTGTTCTTCTTCTTCGGACATCTGCCCTGTCCGAGTAGCTGTACTCTTCTCGGCACGCCCGGTTTTCTTATTATATATTTTTCTGTGTAGTCTTTTTCTTCACTTTACTGATCCATGATATTTAACTAAACCTCAATTATTAATTAACTTGGTTTACATTATCAATACTGTTAGCCTTATCTACATACTAATGACATGCAATTGTATTTATATATACAACAAAATTGCGGTTTACAATGTGAGCGGGAATGCTAATTTGCATATTGGTATTAAACATTTGATTTTAGTAAATATATGCTTAGTATTATTGCTTTCTAATTGTTTGGTTTTATCTTAATAAATATGAGCAAAAGTCGCAGAGATGAATCTTAAAAGAAATCCATTAACAAGAAGAAATAACTGTAATTTTATTCATTACTTCCTATTTTAACTAAATACTTAAAATAGGAAAATTTAGCAATGAAAGCCGATAGTGAAGGAAGAATAAGTTTCAGTTGTTCTATTTTTCGATTTACCCCCCCCCCCTTTTCAAATCTTTTTATCTGCATTCTTATTTAGTTTCATTAGCCTTTCTAATCTAATCTAAAGCCGGACAGCAAGAGAGTCTATCCCTTTTTCGCTGGCACTATACCAAGTAGGTTGATTTAAAGGAGCAGGACTGGGTTTATTGCCGGATGCCTGACGTGTCCCCCTTGAGGGGGAATGCCGGCGGGATCAACGCATTTTTTGCACCCACCACCCATGAGTCTCGACTCGTCGGTGGTCCCACATCAATAGGGCCTTGTGTCTAACCCGTACACGTGGAATACGTGGTAAATATCCTGTAAAAATTAATCCCATGAAAGTAACAGTAATAAAAATGTCAGCGAAGGGTTAGTAAACATTCATTTATTTTAGGTTTTATCCTGCTCGGATCTTAGTCCTGAAGAGCACTGAGCGAAACTTTTAATAGGTTTATCTGACTTATTAGGTTTATCTTTGTTACTAGCTCTACTTAGGTATTGAGCACTTTTTACTTATTAGCTTTAGTTTCCTGGCGGTTTTGTATGAATATATATATATTATATTTGGGAGATATATATATATATATATATATATATATATATATATATATATATATATATATATATATATATATATATATATATATATAATTGTTTTTTCTTTTGGACAAATATTGTACCAATAGATTTTTTTTGGTTGGTACGATTATCTTGGCCTTTTCTTTTTTTCCAAAATTTTTTCCCTGGTGATGTTTGGTAGTATATTTTTACCATTAAACTATTTGCTTGGTTTTTTCTCACCGCGAGGATTTACCAACAAGTTTGGTATATATATATATATTTGATAAAGGGAATGACTTACTGGTAAAAAATATTGAGTTAATCCCAATATTTGGTTGATACAAGTATTAATCGGATAAGTCAGTGTTATAACAAATAGAAAGTGCTCAATACATTAGTAAAGCTGATTTAGTATTACTACTCAAGTTTCACCATAAAGATCTTCAGGGCTAATTTCCACTGAATTAATCAAGATATCGATTAATTACAGCTAATTGTGGAAGTCAATATTGCAATTATGACCGTTGAAAAAATATATAAATATAATATATATATATATATATATATATATATATATATATATATATATATATGTATATATATATATATATACCCTGTAATAAAACATCACATTGAAAGTAAGAAAAATAAAATTGGAAATCAGCGGAAGAATAGTGACCACCCAAACAACAGTATTGTTAAGATCGGCTAGAATACTCAGTAGAGTCCTGGAGACTTGAGGAGATATAATAATAATAATAATAATAATAATAATAATAATAATAATAATAATCAAGGTTTTGTCAAAAGTGAATAAGAATTAGAAACCCTTATACAAACTATAAGAATATACAGCCAAGATTCCCAAGAAGAGCGTACAAGACTAGGCACGACTCGGTGGGAAAAGTAATCCACTGGGAATTATGCAAGAAATTCAATTTTAACCATACAACTAAATGGTATATGCCCAAGCCTAGTTTTGATTAACAAAAAGAAAACTTGTCATAAAGTGGATATTGCCGTTCCGGTAGATCACATATTGAAGGTGAAAGAAAACAAAAAGATAGACAAATACTTAGATCTGGCTAGAGAGCTGGAGCAAACTGTGCAACATGAAGGTAAAAGTAGTGCCAATTGTAATTGGGACACTTGGAACGGTTTCCAAAGTGCTGGAAAAGCGTCTGGAAGAATTGGAAATCCAAAGAAGAATCGAGACTGTAAGAATTCAAGTTGTAATGTGAAACAAAGCCTTCAAAAAGCGTGTTTATCACGTCGGGGTCACCACTTGTAAGATTCATGGTTAATATATGAATATACAACTTCGTCACGTTTGTTGGACACAACATTTTATATATCACAGCACACTTATCAGACAAGGTACATAAACAATAAAATACATGTACATAAACATACAAGAGTAGAGATAAAAGGACTGGAGAGTCCGTACATACAAAATCACTTACTAGTGATGGGGGCCGAAGACCACAGGAAAGTTACATAGCGTTGGGGACAGAAGCCCCCGCCGAGAAGGGTGGGACAATGGTCTAACCCATGTAGTCGTTCCAGAAGATGTAGCTAAAAAAGAGCAAAAAGAGTTTGGGCCTCGCGCTTAAATACCAGAGGTCCCCTGGTGTCCGGCACAGAAACCCAGCGGGAAGATAACTCTTCCAGGCAAAGGGAAGATAATCCCAACAAGACCATCCAAGCAAGAATACAAGAGTCTGGAAACCTGAGGAGACTTGCTGTCCCGCAGCCTCCAATGAACCACCTGCTTGGTCAGGTGTGAAAAACCTCCATTAATTACTTAAATATTACATATGTTTTAATTCAACTAATTGGTTGGTTGGTTGGTTGGGTTTTACGGCATGTCAACCCCTTGGGTTATTTTATGCCGAATACTTCTCTTGGTAATTTGGTTTGGTTGGTTGGGTTTTACGGCATGTCAACCCCTTGGGTTATTTTATGCCGAATACTTCTCTTGGTAATTTGGTTTGGTTGGTTGGGTTTTACGGCATGTCAACCCATTGGGTTATTTTATGCCGAATACTTCGATTGGTAATTTGGTTTGGTTGGTTGGGTTTTACGGCATGTCAACCCATTGGGTTATTTTATGCCGAATAGGGCCGGGTTAGCTCAGTCGGTAGAGCGTTTGGCTAGAAACCACAAGGTTCCTAGTTCGATATCGGTCCTCGCCAACTCAGCTTATGAGTAACACAGGTATCTGTGCGGTAAAGTAAGGAGCTGATGGTAGGTGTGGCGCTCCACCTCAGATGCTAACACAATCTCCTTGGTCTAGCGCTATTGAAAAGGGGATAGACTCCCTCGCTGACTGGCTGATACCGACTTTAGGCCGCCCCGACGACTTTACTTACTTACTTCTATTGGTAATTTGGTATTCAAAAATGTTTAATGCCGACAAAGTTTTGAAATAATTTCATTTTTAATGGATAATACAATTTTGTTTATGAACTCATGTTTTCTATTTAACCCACAGATGGGATCAACTAATTAGGTCTTATTGCCATTTTAGGTGTGGGTCTTTTTTGTCGGAGGGTTTGTTGTGGCTATGTTATCTGGGCCGGATGCAACGCCACTTAACGGCACATCCAGCAACTAATCCTTAGTTCTTGTTCTATCGGAAACATTTTACAGAATGCAGCTCTGAAAACTTTAGCAGCAACCAAATACAAGAGACAAAGTGTTCTCGCAGTAAGAAAAAAAAACGAAGGGAAAAATAAAGGAAATAAGTATTAGGAGAAAAAAGAAAACGTAGAAATATTTAAATAAAAAACACATATATCTTAAATGTCCTTTTTTATTAAACTGGGCGTTAGCATGTTAAAAAAAAAAAAACATGTTCGAAGTTAAACGTGCCGGAAACATTGTTCAAATTCTCTTCGTCACAACAAATTTTTATGACGGCGGTAAAAGATTTCTATTTCAAAGCGAACCATGAAATTGTCAACGAAGCGTCTCTATTGAATTCTGAGAACCAAGAAAAACAGAGGGAGAGAGAGAGAGAGAGAGAGAGAGAGAGAGAGAGAGAGAGAGAGAGAGAGAGAGAGAGAGGGGGGGAGAGGGGTGGTGGTGCGAGAAATATATATATATATATATAAGCTTAGACCAAGAAAAAAGAGAGTGAGAAATATATATATATATATATATATATATATATATATATGTTTAAGATGTTGATAGGTTTGGTAGCCTATTTGTATCACACTAAACACCTGTAATGAACGCCGTGAATTTTTAACCCTCTAACGATTACGAGATCTTTTTTATTTTCTTTCTTATTTTTCAGTTTGGTAACCCTAATTGACTCAGGTTGGCCTCTAACTCTTTGCCTACGTTAAACCGTTCACAGCGGCCCTCCCACCCAAATACAAAAACTACTTGTTAGTTCATTATAATTGAACTGAATGACTCAGATTAAATTTAATAGTATGACTTTATTTGAATAGAATGAATTCTGAGGTGAATAGATAGTGAACTTTGAAATATGTCATACAGGTAAAAAAATATCGGTACAATTTGGTAGGTAAAGCGTTAAAACATACGTGAAAACATTATATTGGAGGTCACATATTTTTTCTATTTTTCCGGCTAGCAACCCTGATTGAAAATAAAGCTAATAAAGTTTGACCATGAAAAAAGGCACGAAAGCATTGTATTGAAGATCACATATTTTTTCTATTTTTCAGGCTATCAACCCTGATTGAAAATAAAGCTAATAAAGTTTGACCAATAAAAAAGGCACGAAAGCATTGTAGTGAAGTTCACATGGTTTTACCGCTCTTAGGATTACGAGATCTGTCGATAAAATAATGAGTCTGATTTTTCTATTTTTCAGGCTAGCAAACCTGATCGTAAATAAAACTGATAAATTTATCTGATTTTTTTTAGGTGAGGTTTTATAATTTGTATTATTTGGATTATTCGGACTATTGTCCTCATCTTTATTGTTATCTACACAACATTTCAGCCGGTGTGCCCTCCGGCCTTCTTCAAATGTTTCTTGTTGGACTCGGGAAGTTTCTCGAACTCTGGAACTTCATCTTCGAACTCGGGAGCCTTCACAGAACTTCAAACCTAACCCTTTATACAATCCACGAGGGTAGACCGTTCTCATTCTGTTAATCATGACCGGGTACAAGTGTTAACGGCGAGAGTAACATAGAATGATTAAAACAGCTTAAAACTTTTACCCGGTCATGGTTACCGGAATGAAAACAGTCTACCCTGGTGGATTGAATAAAGGGTTCGGTTCGAAGTTCCGTGAAAGTTCCCAATTACGACATGAAGGCTCTTGAGAACAAGAAGGTTCCTGTATTCGAAGAGAAAGTTCCCAAGATAAAGGTGGCGTTTCCAGAGTTCGAGAAGGTTGCCACGTCTGAGAAGAAATACCTGAAGAAGGTCCGAAGGCACATCGACCGAAACGTTGTGTAGATAACAATAAAGATGAGGACAATAGTCCGAATAATCAAAATAATACAAAGCAGATAAAGTTTGATCTTGAAAGTTCGTATGAAAGGATTGTAGTGAAGGTCGTACTGTTTTGCCCTACTTAGGATGAGCAGACCGGTCGAGATATGTGTCATATAGTAAACTCGCCAAATCAACTACTACTGAACAGCGAGTTTGATCATCACTGGATGCCCCATACTTGTGACCTTGTGTCACATTCAACTGGTAGCAAATAGCTTGGGTAAATAGGACGTCTCATCGTTGTGTAATGGTTAGCAAATTAGTCTCGCATATCCGTTACTACTGAATAGCGAGTTCGAGCCTCACTGAATGCCACATTCTTCAGTCGTTGTGTCACATCCTATCCGTGGTAGTAAATACCTACGAGATCAGTAGAAAGTAATGTCTGATTTTTATATTTTTCAGGCTAGCAACTCTAACTGAAAATAAAGCTGATCAAATTTGACCTTGAAAACAGGTACGAAAGCATCGTAGTGAAGGTCATACCGTTTCACCCTTCTTAGGATTACGGGATCGGCCCAAGAAGTAATAACGGTTAGTATCATCTGCGTTATTCGGACTATTGTCCTCATCTTCATTGTTATCTGTACAACGTTTCGGCCGATGTGCCCTCCGGTCTTCTTCAGGTATTTCTTCTCGGACTCGGGAACCTACTTTTCAAACACGGGAACCTTCTTGACGTAATCCGGGACCTTCTTGTCGTAATCGGGAGCCATCACGGTACTTTGAACCTAACTCTTTATTCAGTCCACGGTGGGTATCCTGTTCTCATTCCGCTAACCATAGCTGGGGTAGAGGCGTTAAGCTGTGTTAATTATTATTCTATGTTACTGTCGCCCTTGACCAGGATTGAACCTGCAGTCTAGAGATAACTATCACTTAGAACTGTCTTAACCTAACTCCTTTATCCACTAGGCCATGTGTCCAATTAGACAAGCCTCATCTCAAACATTCAGAGAAAAAAGTAATAACGGATTTTTATATTTTTTAGGTTGGCAACCATAATTTAATATCAGTTGATCAATGTTGACTTTACACGCGTGAAAGGACTATTCATGTTTACCTCTTAGAATTCACGTCTAGTTGAGTAATCTTGAATTGTTTCAAGTGAACTGTGTCACAAGATCAAATTCTGTGTCAGACTCCAAGACAATGGGACAGAAACATTTAACAAATTAATACAGGTTCATGGCAATGGAACAGTTTTGAATTAATTCCTCCTACTGATATAGTGGACATAAACGTTGGATAAAATGTATGTATTCACCCAACATCCCTACGACGGGCACGATGAGAATGAGTTCCAAAATGTTGTGTCTGGGTCATCAAATAACGACATTGAATCCGGAAGAAAGGATAACATAGCTCTATTACCCTCTGGTACAAACGATATAAATAAGATAGAATCCAACGTGCAGCTCTTTAACAACAGTAATAAAACATCTCTGTAGAAAGACTAGCTACTACTCGACTACTCGACTAATACCCTCGTGTATTCCATAATATTTATGTGTCTCGTTGGACATTTATTGTAGGGGAAATATCTTCCCTTACAACATTAAGAAAGTCAGGATATTTGCTAAATTTCGGCCAACCACCGTCCCCTGTAAATTATGCCCCCACATATGTCCGACACATCCGGCATCCAGACTGCCGGGTGTGGTAAGGGCTATTACATATTATTATTATTGTTGTTATTGTGGCTGAAGAACTGAATATTTGGCATATTGCGTAAAGTTCATTGGCCCGTAACATTTACCTGTTTTTTTGTTTTTTTTTAAAGACCTCTTTTCTTTTTCGAATTCCAGTCTCGCCAATAAAAATTGAAGTTTCAGCACGAGTGGGAAAATACCCAGACCCACTGATCTAAAAACACAATTGTCACTTTTCAATCGCAGTCGCTCGTAAAATACGATCATTGCGTCTCAATGTCATGAAAATGCGATCAGTTAAGAAAGGAGAAAATCGGTCTCATAGCGCGGGGGGGGGGGATATACAGCGTCTTTATTTTTTTAGTAACTTATATATCTGTGTTAAATAATAATAATAATAATAATAATAAGATTTTTGGATGTTTGTTTTTTAGAAGCATTGTTGAATAAAGTATATATTATATTTTTGCTTGAAGGCAATTACAATGCACGTATCGCATAAAATTCGATACTTTTCTATAGAAAATGAACTTGACAAGTGTAATCCCGGCAAAGGATCGCTCGGTGTGTAGAACATCGTACAGACTGTTTCGACTTTATTAAGTCTCATCAGCGATGTATACCTCTCTGATTACACTTGTCAAGTTCATTTTCTATTAAAAAAAGTATCGAATTTTATACGATACATGTATTGTAATTGCCTTCAAGCATAATAATAATAATAATAATAATAATAATAATAAGAAGAAGAAGAAGAAGAAGAAGAAGAAGAGGTGGAAGAAGAACGAGACAGAAAGAAAGAAAGAAAGAAAGAAAGAAAGAAACTACACTGACAAGCTTAATCTTCGAAGATTGTGCAGCTGAACACACATCAAAGTTTGTTCGGAGTGAGATCCAAAAAGATCCAAAGAGATCCCAAGAGATCCCAAATAAACTAAAAAAAAAAAAAAAAAAAAAAAATTGTTGTCACAATAATCCAGTTTTTTTATCTACATTTCTATCAAGAGTGAAAAATAAGAAAATGAGGATTATTTATTGATGTTTGGTAAAATATTCCGACACTGCGCGATCCGATTAATGGATCCACAGTATTAAAACACATTTGAAATAAATATGTATTTAGTATGTGTCTCTAATCTTCTTTAGGGTAATAAATATCATGTGTTGGTTTTGGTTTCTGTTCAAACGAGTAATACGAAGAGGAAATATACCTCAGCGATTTTTTTTTGAAAAAACGTGATTTG
Source organism: Doryteuthis pealeii (assembly GCA_023376005.1). Taxonomy (NCBI): domain Eukaryota; kingdom Metazoa; phylum Mollusca; class Cephalopoda; order Myopsida; family Loliginidae; genus Doryteuthis; species Doryteuthis pealeii. Next base: position 13,102,998 of record CM042173.1, read on the forward strand.
AAATTTGAAAACTTTGTGTTCTTGTTTGAAAAAAAACCAAAAAACAAACAACAAAAAACAAACAATGTTTCCGATGTTAATAAAATATTTACTTCAAGTACAAAATTATTTCACTCTTGAGTCATTTTTCAACATACTGTCGGATTCATTTTCATGTTTTCTTGCCTCTCTCTCTCTCTCTCTCTCTCACTCTCACTCCCTCCCCTCTCTCTCTCTCTCTCTCTCTCTCTCTCTCTATATATAATATATATATATATATATATATATATATATAAATTGAAAAAAAAAAAAGCAAGTTCATAAACGAGTAATGTTTTTTCGCCTACGCTGCAGTGTTTCGATCTGTTTCACTAGATCTTCATCAGGGCTTTCGTTAGTTTGAGGGGGGAAAAAGTATCACAGAAAATAAGAAATCTTCGAGACTCTTTTGTTTTATGGCCGGTCGGTCTATTTAAAATTGTTGATGAAAACGCGAGCGTTCTTGGATTTTCATCAACGTTTTTTTTTATCGCGTTTTCATTTGTTGATGATGTCGGATTTACTTCCACTTTTTCCTCACACACACACACACACACACACACACACACACACATATATATATATATATACATAATATATATATATATATATATATATATATATATATATATATGGGAGAAATGTGAGGAGGTTAATCCGACAGAATGTGGAGAAAGGTAGACAAATAAAAAGATAGATAGAGAGACAGACAGATATTAACAGATTATCCATGAACAGACATAGATGATATTAACAGAGTAAAGACAACCAGGTAAATATTACAATAATTATGATACATAACAATAACAGCAATAATAATACCGCCACTATTAACTATAATAATAATAATAATAATAATAATAATAACAATAATAATAATATATAACATTACACATATGCTCACTTACAATTTCGACAAATCTTACCCTATACCCCTTTACAAAAAAAATCACACTAACATACAAACCACACACATATAACTTAACGACAAATCCAGTTCCCCAACACATATAAACAAAAAAACAATTACACAGACACACACACACATGCACATATACAGTTATCTTAACCAATCCTCATAATCCAATTTTCTAGACTGACACCTGTGGTACCACCATCCACCATTCTGACACTCCCCATCTAGAGAGAAGAAAATCCACTAACCATTAAGGTGTACACAACGCTCACCAGAGTTCAATGTCATGAAATGTGTTCAGTGAATAAAGAGAGAAAATCAGTCTTATGTTGGGTAATACAGAGTCTATATTTTTTAGTAACTTATATAAAACTGCGCATATATATATTATATATATATATATATATATATATATATTATATATATATTTGTTTCATTTCACTTTTTTTTACACAGTTACGGTTATAATACATTGACAAAGGGTGAAGGTCACCCAAAGTATAGGAATAAATAAATCGAACCAAAAAGTCGGTATCAGCCAGATAGCGAGGGAGTCTATCCCCTTTTCATTAGGGCTCGACCAAGGAGATTGTCTGAGCACCCCACCTACCATCAGTTCCTTACTTTACCGCACAGATCTCTATGCTACTCATACGCTGAGTTAGCGAGGACCGGTATCGAACTAGGAACCTTGCTGTTTTTAGCCGAACGCTCTACCGACTCAGCTAAACCGGTCCTTCAATGAAAACTCTATTAATTCCTTTTTTATCCCACATCTTATGTGCCATTTCTCTGAATTTCTGAGATGAGGCTTGATAATGTTGTGATGTGTGGTTTCGCATTCCTCGTTGTAGTAATAGTAGTAATTCTCCGAGCGTATCTTAGCTCTATGTGTTAACTTCTCGTAGCTAATATCCTCCATGTCCTCTAGACTGTCTCTCTATATCTCCTTCTGTAACGTACATATGTAAATGAGATAACACGCCATTGGCTATCTCACTACAGATAATTTGTGGATTGAATAACGGGTTCGGTTTGAAGTTCCGTGAAGGTTCCCGAGTACGACATGAAGGCTCCTGATTACGACCTGAAGTTCCCAAATTTGAAAAGAAGTTTCCCGAGTTCGTGAAAGGTTTCCACGTCCGACAAGATGTGAAAAAAACCCCAACAAAACCAGTTTACCAATCTAATACGGCGGAATATTTTGGCAAAGACGGAAAGAATATCGTTGGCCTTTTATTTTTTAGCTGTATTTTTTATATTTTTTTATTATTTATTTATTTTAAAAGTTCGGGTAGGTTAGGACTTTTTGGCCTGTTTTTTTTAGTTGCCGCTTAGAATAACTGAAAGAGAAGAAAAGTTAGAGTCAAAACAAATATTTCTTACGTTGATACTTACAAAAATAACACCAGGGTTGGTTTGACACCGTGGTAAAATGGTTAGCAAGCCAGCAGTTATAACTCTGTAAAGAGATCGATGTTGACTATGTGCTCTTTAGACGTGGCCTTGTGCCAAGTTTAAAATACACATATATTTATTACGTTGAAGTTGCTTCAAAAATAACACAAGGGTTGATTTTGACACTGGCATTAAAGTCTTGGATACCTCACCGTGGTAAAAGGGTTAGCAAGCTAGTATTCACAGCAGTTATAAGAAGAGAGTTCGATGTTTACACAGTGCTCCTTAGACGCGGCCTTGTGCCAAGTCGAACATACGCTCAGTTTTTAATAGTGCCTCACGTAAAATAAAAATTAGAAAGCAAATCTGTACCTGACTTTTAGATAGATAGGTTCGGTTTCTTTTCTTAATGGTGTATCAACCTTTGTTGGTTATTTAATGCCAAAACCATTCTTAAAAGTTGAATTCTCGGTCTAGCTGTTGTATTTTGTTCCCGGTATCTATATCAGTTTTCGTGGAAATAAACAGGAGGCATTACTTTGGAACTACCGTCGTCTTATTAACTCTTTTGTTCTATTTCACAGGGTCATTATTTTTTTTTTTTTTTTTGTAAAGCTGCTCAAATTGAAATAGCAAAGTTTATGTACAGTAGTGTCTGTGGAAGCAGTTGGCAGGACTGTGATATGACGAGACACTCCGATTGGTTGCTATGATTGATGCAAGACAAACACGGATAACTTACCAGTAATAAAATCGAGGCTATAAAAAAAAGAAAGAAGCAAAAACAAAAGAATACAAAAAAGAAACAAAAGAAAAAGAGAAAGAAAAAAAAAAACATCTTGAAAACGATCAATGTAAACGTAGGCTTTGTTTTGGCATTCAATTTGGCTGGGGGGGTGGAGGGTGAAGGGTGTTGGTGGGTAAATGGTAGTGTCAGTCCGATTTCTAATTTGGGGGTGGGTGATTTTTGTTATCTTTAGCTTTTGGTAAGGGGGGGGGTTTTTGGAGGGAGACATTATATCCGATTTTTCTTTGTAATGTTTAACTTGGCGAAAATAATTTTAAATGTTTATCCTTTCATTCACAAAACAAGTGGGCTACCTAATAGAGAGTCGATTACCAAATTATCACACACACACACACACACACACACACACACACACACACACACACACACTCACACACACCAATAACAATATATATATAAAATATATATATATATATATATATATATATATATATATATATATCATCATGTCGCGCCAGCACATATCCATGACAATCTCTCGCCAACCGTCCGTACATTCATTGAGCCCGGGAGGTCCCCCGCACAGCATGCAGTATCCGTACAGAGCTGGTCGACCCTAACTAGCATGTCCATATGCTGGTTTCCATAGAAGGACGCCGCTAATAAGTTCATCCTTACTTCTCCAGCAGTGTCCGGCATGTCTTGTTCATAGTAGGGAGCAGGTGCTTTCTTGTGGAGTGTTGCTTTTCCGATTTATTCAAGATCGGACATAGCATTCTTGTACAGCTCCCATCAAGCCTATTCTCCAGGCTCCCCGTCAAAGTTGATTGAATCAATGTTTGTCTCCTAAAGGCTTTTCCTATTTAGTTTTATAACTAAAATTGATATTAAAATATTCCTTAGTTCTAGGATTGAATTATATTTAAAAAAAACATCTATTTTAATTTGTTTTAATCAGTCGTACTTTGTAATTGAGTCAAAAACTAACACTTCTCTTACTTCACATTCAGACTGTCACTTCCCCCCTCTCTATGTATATCTTGATTACCCCCTCGTTATATATGTTAGTGTCTCTATGGGTGTAAAGATACTGATTTAGAGGGTGCGAAATGTATTTGTATGTTAAGTTTCATAAGCAGCTAGCCCGGCCAACATCTTGGCTCTTGTTAGATTTAAATTAGGTCAAGGTGCTTTTCTTAAAAATCATGCAAAATGATTTTAATGTTTTTTTAATTATTCTGTGGCCGTATTCATTAAAAAAAATTATCTTTGCAAACTTACTTTTCCATAATCCCAATTATCTCCCCAGAGCTCAATGGGTGACCTAATGGATCAGGTTTTGTCTAGTGCACACACAAACACATACACACACACACACACACAAGTCATTAATCCGTTTCAGCCCCATCCTACCCCAAAACAATCTAATTTAAAAAAAAAATGTTAATATGAAAAATAGCCCTGTATTTTTATAAAAGAAATATAATAAAATAGAATGTAATGAATTAAGTGCTGTGATATTTTTTATGTCTTTTTACAAATAATATTTTCTTTAGCTTAATAGACTTTTAGGGGACTTATTAATAATAATAATGAATAAGGAAATTTATTGTGTACAGTGCTCAGGTGCACAACAACTCATCAAAGTCTCATGTCAAGTACACAGAATAATGTAGTGTCAGGAACATGAACAGTTTACAGTAGTTATATCCATGTATGTGTGCTCGTATGTGCATATCTATGTGGAAAGCGGCATCAGCTATAGTGTCGACGGACTACAGGAAGCATGGAGACTTTGAAAGATTCAGTGCTTCGGCAGCCTACAACAGACGCGGACAGTTTATTCCATGTCTCCGCAATTCTGAGCGTGAAAAAATGTTTCCGAAAGTCACGTGAGCAGTGCTGTTTTCTGACTTTGTAGGCATGCCCACGTGTGGTTAGAAAGATGGAGATCAAAAAGGTGCTCATGGGTTGCTGTTGTTAAGATGATTAATGACCTTATGAGCGTTTACCAGGTCAGTTGCCAGACGAAGCATATATGAAGCTCGTTCGTACTTAAATTTTGGCACTTAACAAAACAAAAAAATCGACCTAGTAACATCTCGTAACCGGAAACACGTAAGTTGGGCACTCGTAAGTCATGGTACAACACATATAAGTATATATATTATTATATATATATATATATAATATATATATATATATCCGAATGTATATATATATATATATATATATATAGAGAGAGAGAGAGAGAGAGAGAGAGCTTAATCCTATCAAAGTAACACTTGATATCATCCACTTATATATATAATTATATATTATATTTATATATATATATGTATATGTGTATGTATGTGTATGTGTGTGTGTGTGTGTGTGTGTGTGTGTGTGTGTGTTTCCCAACAAGAAAAGTCGTCAATACTAGCCTATCCCATTCCTCGTAGATCGTCGAAAGGTATTCGATTGGAATGGAATTAAGGTTCGAGAAATGATCGAAGCTGCATCAGCTCCATGCGATTCCTTTGTGTCTGCGTGTGTCACGTGTCACGCTAAACAGTCATTTTAAAAGTGTGAACAAGGGGAAAGAATGCCAGTGAATGCTTTGTGATCACAACAATGCCAGTTCTTGTGATCTCAGCATGTTAAATGTTTATTATCATACAATATGAATACACCTCTGAATTTTCCCACTCAAATATGCGCTAAGTCTTTTTCTTGGTTTTATTTAGGTTGTGCGTTCTTATTGGCTGGGAATGTTTTGTTGTGGCTTGAGGGAAACGGGAGACTCCAACTCAAAGTTACATAGCAATCTAGTTATGAACAAATTACGATGGGTGGATAGATAGATAGTAGATAGATAGATAGATATGGATAGACACATTGCAATACACAGACATACGCAGACACATATACACACAGAGAGACTTCAACTCGGAGTTACATACAATATAGTTATGGACAAATTACGATAGATAGATAGATAGATAGATAGATATGGATAGCACACTGCAATACACAGACATACGCAGACACAGATACACACAGAGAGACTTCAACTCGGAGTTACATAGTAATATAGTTATGAGCAAATTAGGATAGATAGATAGATAGATAGATAGATAGATGGATGGATAGATGGATAGATAGATAGATAGATATGGATAGACACACTGCAATACGCAGACATACGCAGACACATATACACACACAGAGAGACTTCAAACTCGGAGTTACATAGTAATATAGTTATGAGCAATTAGGAAATAGATAGATAGATAGATAGATAGATAGATGGATGGATAGATAGATAAATAGATAGATAGAATAGATAGATAGATAGATATAGATATGGATAGACACACTGCAATACGCAGACATACGCAGACACACAGATACACACAGAGAGACTTCAACTCGGAGTTACATAGTAATATAGTTATGAGCAAATTAGGATAGAGTAGATAGATATAGAAGATAGATAGATAGATGGATGGATAGATAGATAAATAGATAGATAAATAGATGGATAGATAGATAGATAGATATGGATAGACACACTGCAATACGCAAACATACGCAGATACAGCATACACACTCATAGACTTCAACTCGGAGTTACATAGCAATATAGGTATGAACAAATTACAATAGATATAATAGATAGACAGGTAGATGGATAGATAGATAATAAGATGGATAGAATTATAGATAGATAGATATGGATAGACACACTGTATACACAGATACACAAATATAGACAGACACACAGAGGTTTCGACTCGGTGTCACATATCAATTTAGTAATGAACAAATTACGATAGATAGATACATAGACATAAATACATACAAGACAGAATGAATACCAACTATAACAGACACACTCAAACACACACAGATTTCAACTCGGAGTGACATAGTAATCTAGTTATGAACAAATTACGATAGATAGATAGATATATAGATAGGTAGATAAACAATGGCAAATAGCATAATCTTTTACAGATCATTGCCGTCCCTCACAATCCCACAACTCCAACCAGAACCTTCTTGCATGAGCCCTCAAATGACTCATTAAACCTGCTGCAGATCTACAAAGTTTGACGCAAATATGACATTGGAAAAGACTTCTTCCCCGTTGAATGAGATGATTTAGATGAATCAGATGAGTCAGATGATAAAATTCGAAATGCTTATGCACCACCATATGTCTCTTAAGACCAGCCGACTTACAGACCTTGCACAGATAGCACAAGACACCTTATTTACTCCTGGAATCTGCATGGATTGACCCAGGTGAGATTTTCCTATGATTGACATAGCCAGCCCTCGAAAGCAAAACTCGACCACATGTCAGACACTTCCAACCTCCATGTTCTCTCCAATATGACAGGTGTAACCTTTCGAAGTTGACGCTTTAGGTTTTCATGCACGATTCTTTCACTCTCATAACTGGTACAGCCATCATCCACATGAACTCTCCAGTCAGTTCTCTTTAGTGCCAGCTTTTCCCAGTTGTCAGGACTTATTTTTATTTTTACAAGGTTGTTTTTTAAGCAATCCTTATACCTCTTCTTAGGCTTATGCTGCGGCCTTTTGCCATCATGCAGCTGACGTAAAAGAGTTGCTTTGGCAATCTAGCATCACCCATACGCACAACATGGTAGATACATACATACATACATACATACATACAAACAGAACAGAAGATGATAGATAGATAGATAGATAGATACACTGTAATACACAGACACACAGATACATACAACACACACACACCACACACACACACACACACACACACATGTCAACTCGGAGTTCCACAGCAATTTAGTTATGAACAATTACGATAGATAGATAGATAGTATACAGACAGATAGATAGATAGATAGATAGATACTGTAATACACAGACACACAGATACAGAAACCACACACACAGACTTCACTCGGAGTGACATAGTAATCTAGTTATGAACAAATTACGATATATAGACAGAAAAACAAACATACAGACATACAGATAGATAGATACATAGATAGATAGATAGATAGATATGGATAGACACACTGAAATACACAGACACACAGACACACACACAGATTTCAACTCGGAGTTACATAACAATTTAGTTATGAACAAATTACGATAGATAGATAGATAGATAGATAGGCAGGCAGGCAGATAGATAGTTAGATAGATAGATAGATAGACATACATATATATATATATATATATATATATATATATATATATATATAGAGAGAGAGAGAAGAGAGAGAGATAGATAGATAGATAGATACACAGAGACACAGACCCAAATTTCAACTCGGAGTTACATAGCAATCTAGTTATAAACAAGATAGATAGATATGGATAGACACACTGTAATAGATAGACACACAGAAACACATACACACATATGTAGAAATACGTACCTACGTCATACATACATACACATCTATATCTTGTAGAATGGAAGGAGTCAGAGTCAACCACAACAATTTGGCGGATTATTTATCTTATAATGGAGATTCTGTGCCTGTCTTTTACTACGTCACTGCTTACGTCACAATACCCCCATGAATTGAGAAAGTTTATCAATGTGTATTTAATTCATCACCAAAATCATCAATACATGGAAAACATCTTATTTATTAATGAAAATCTAAGTTAGATTTGCCTCAAAACAGCCCATGTTATTAGTGCGTTTAAAATCATGCAATGTATCTTATTCTTGCTAGTTGATATGATATAACATTTCACTCATTTATGAGCTTCACCAAATAATGAATCCATGATAACTATTATATATATATATATATATATATATATATATATATGTTACATAATTGTTAGTACCCTAACACTTATTTACAGTAGTGTAGAAACCAAATGGCTCTTATGAGTTGCAGCCGGCGGCCTTGAAGGGTTGAGTGACAAGGCTTGACCTCAGTCCTGATCCTCCTTCCGGTGGATACCGTGAGAATCGGTGGAGAAGACCCTCTTCTGGTTTAGATTAGAAAGAAAGTTTAGTCAGTATCGGCCAAACCACGAAAGTGGTAAGTCGTGTTAAGCGCACGGCCGACTCAATCTGCGCAGGTAGTCTGGTGGGGATTTCGGAATAAAATATGATCTAAAGCAAATTGAAGTCTTGGTTATTATCTAAAAACTACCAATGACACAGGGCTTCTGATAAAGAGAAGATCCCCAACAGAAAGACCAGACACGAAGTCCCCAAGACGAAATCCAGACGCTAGAAGAAGAACGTAAGATACCAAAGATGAGCAGAAGAACAATAGAAGTAAAGAGAGTATACATATATATAATTATATATATATATATATATATATATATATATATATATATATAGGGGTATGGTTGGCACTATTATACTTGAAGAGGCGGTAGTAATCCAACGTACAGTGTTTATCATAAGAGTGCTCAATATCTGTGACAGAGCGTTTAATATATAGATAAATAAATGAATATTTTTAGTTTATATTTATTTACATTGGAAACAATTTTGCTACCATTGGTTTCTTGCTGTGAAGCAATCATCAAGCAACGAAAATGTGTTTCAAAACATTTTCGTTGCCTGATAACTGCTACACAGCAAGAAACAAATGGTAGCAAAATTGTTCCAAATTGAATAGATATAAACTGAAATCTCTCTCTCTCTCTCTCTCTCTCTTCTCTCTCTATATATATATATATATATATATATATATATATATATATATAGTCCGTCTTGTTCTATTTATACACACATGCATATATACATTGAGAGAGAGAGAGAGAGAGAGAGAGAGAAAGAGAGACAGAGAGAGAGAGAGAGGCAGTGGAAAAATGAAAGAGAGAGAGAGAAAAAGAGGGATATAGAGAGCGAGGGAGAAGAGGAAGGGAGAGACGAAAAGAGAAAAAGAGAGAGAGTGTGTGTGAGTATTGTGAGAGAGTGTGAGTGAGTGTATGAGTGTATGTACCTACGATAGATAGATAGATAAATAAATAGATAGATAGAGAGGAGAGAGAGAGAGAGAGAGAGAGAGAGAGAGAGAGAGAGAGAGAGAGAGAACGAGGAAGGGTAAGAGAGAGAGAGACAGACCTAGATAGACGGGAGGAAGAAAATGAGGGAGTGTATGTGTGAGAGTGTGTGTATGTATGTGAGTGTATGCGTGCATGTGTGCGAAAAAGAAAGAGAGAGAGAGGGAGGGGAACAGAGAAAGAGAAGAGAAAGAGAAAGAAAGAGAGAGAGAGAGAGGGGGACAGAAAGAGAAAGAGAAAGAGAAAGAAGAGAGAGAAAAGAGAGATAGAGAATAGAAAGAGGGGGGAGAGTGTGAGAGACAAACAGACCTAGATAGACAATCTCTGCTTTCTACATTCTTCTTTTTAATATTCTATTTCCACGCAATTTCCTTTGTGTTTTATTCACGGCGGGAGAATGTGTGTTTTCTGTTTTTTCTGGTCGCTTGTTCTGCTCACATGAGACGTAGAATGGGTCGCTTTCAAAAGGCAGTCTGTTTGCTGGACTTAACAATTGTCGCAAAGCGGGAAACAGCATTTTTATTTAGAAACAATTCTTGATACTCTTTTAACAAACAAAAGAATTTCTCTTGCCCGTGGAGAAGAATGTTTTGTGCGAGTTCTTTCAAGCCCATTCACTTTTCAAAAGGTTCCCGACGAATTATCCCCATTATATAATATATATATATATATATATATATATAATATGAAGTGGACAAACAATGTGTTTGAAATGGCGATAGCCGACAATTTGGGGGGGGGGAGATTATGTGCTTAATTAAAGTTATATCTAATTTGTTAATTAATTAATTATAATTAAATGAATTAGGCGTGCATATCGGTTTAAATGTAAAGCGTAAACAAATCGAGAAAAAGTCAGTCTCTGTATGCACATTTCAGCCCATTAGGCCTCATCAGCAGAGCTATAGACAGGGCAGTGCTTTGTGCGTGATTCGAATATATATATAATATATATAATATATATATATATATATGAAAAAATAGATGGAAATTAATCCGACAGTATGAAATTTAACATTTTTAACATCATATGTTTTTTCAAAAATGTTAATTTCATATATATTATATATAATATATATATGTGTGTGTGTGTGTGTGTGTGTGTGTGTGTGTGTGAGTGAGTGTGCGTGAGTGTGCGTGTTTGCATGAGTGTGTGTTTCTGTGTAAGAGTTTGACTGCTGGTAACTGTTTACCTATCGTTCGTGTATGTCACACTTTGAGTTATAAGCACACACGCGTCTCCTTTGTAAAAATTAAACGCTTTAATGAATTTCAATATGGTAGAGAGAGAGAGAGAGAGAGAGATAGAGAGAGAGATAGAAGAGAGAGAGAGAGAGAGAGAGAGGGGGGGTTCGTTTGCTGTATTTGTTTAAAGGTGTATCAATATATTTTATGTCAAAATTTGAAAGCTTTGTCAGCGAGCTTAGAACACGCTGACCGTATCCCCACCAGAGATGTAAGACTCCTCCCTATAAATTAAAGGAGAATGTTCTGTGTATGCGACTGAACTGAATTTGATGGTGAGGCTCCTGTTCCGGAGATTTTGATATCTCTACAAAAAGCAACTGGTTTGCAGAAGCAAAAATTAAATCTGTACACTCATCCCTTATTCTATTTCTTAATCTATCTTGGTGAAGTAGTATCGTTTCTCTGAATTTTTGAGATGAGATTGGATAATTTGTATTATTCGGACTATTGTCCTCGTCTTTATTGTTATCTACACAACGTTTCGGCCGATGTGCACTTCGGCCTTTTTTCAGGTGTTTCTTGTTGGATTTGGGCACCTTCTCGAACTCGGGATCCTTCTCTTCAGACACGGGAACCTTCTTGTCGTCAAAAAAACAAAAACAAAACAAAAAACGGAATATGAGTCAAGGTAAAAAATCATATATAAGTATAAGGGTAAAAAAACCCAAACACATATCTTATTATAATGGAGATTGTGTGTTTTCTGTCTGTAACCGAAACTATATTACTACTCAAGTCACAATTCCCTTAATTATTTACCTCAAATTCTCCATGATTTCATTCTTTTAAACCTTCAGTTATTAATAAAAATTGTTTTACATTATTAATACTGTTGACCATATCTATGTACTAATAACATGCAATTGTATTTATATATACAACAAAATAGCGGTTTACAGTTTGAACGAGAAGGCTAATTTGCATATTGATATTTAAAATTGTATTTTAATAAATATGTGCTTGGTATTATTGATTTCTAATTGTTTGGTTTTATCTTAAGAAATATAAACCAAAATCTCGTGGATAAATCTTAAAATAAATTTATTTACAAGAAGAAATAACTGTAATATAATCCTTTACTTCCTATTTTAACTAAATAGTTAAATTAGGAAAATTTACCAATAAAAGAGGGGAGTAATGAAAAATGATGGAATAGTTAGTTTCAAAGTTGTTCTATTTTTCGATTATACCCCCTCTGTTGCAGATCTTTTTATCTGCATTCTTAGTCAGTTTCATTAGCCTTTCTAATTTAATATGATATTTTATTATATCAAAACTGAAATACTTGCACCCGGAGGGTGCATATATTTGCTAGTAAGTATAAAGGTAATCATTCTAGTTAAAATAGGACATTAGGTTTACTAGCAAATATATGCACCCTCCGGTTGCAAGTATTTAAGTTTTAATGTAATAAAATATTGTATTAAATTAGAAAGGCTAATGAAACTAAATAAGAATACAGATAAAAAGATTTGAAACAGAGGGAGTATAATAAAAGGTTTGAAACAGAGGGAGTATAATAAAAAATGAAACAACTGAAACGTACTCTTCCATCACTCTCGTCTTTCATTGTTATTTTTTCTAATTTAAGTATTTAGTTATAAGAGGAAGTAAAGAATAAAATGACAGTTATTTTATCTTGTTAATGGATTTCATTTAAGATCCATTGAAGAGATTTTTGCTTATATTCATTAAAATAAAACCAAAGAGTTAGAAATCAATAATACTAAGCACATATTTATTAAATTCGATTTTTTAATATTAATATGCAAATTAGCCTTCCCGTTCACACTGTAAACCGCTATTTTGTTGTATATATAAATATAATTGCATGCTGTCAGTATGTAGACATAGTTAACAGTATTAATAATGTAAGACAATTTTATTAATAATTGAGGTTTAGATAAAAAATAAAATCATGGAGAATGTGATGTCAATAACTAAGAGAATTGTGACTTGGGTAGGAATATAGTTTCGGTTACAGACAGAAAAACACACAATCTCCATTATAATAAGATATGTTCCAAAGATTCACTCTAAATTGTCCAATTAGACACAAGGATATAAGCATTGAGTTAATACAGTTCTAACTGACAGTTATCTCTAGACTGCAGGTTCAATCCTGGTCAAGAGCGACAGTAAAAAAAAAAGTCGACGGGGCGGCCTAAAGTCGGTATCAGCCAGTCAGCGAGGGAGTCTATCCCCTTTTCAATAGCGCTAGACCAAGGAGATTGTTTTTTAGCATCTGAGATGGAGCGCCACACCTACCATCAGCTCCTTACTTTACCGCACAGATCCCTGTGCTACTCATACGCTGAGGATGGGTATCGAACTAGGAACCTTGTGATCTCTAGCCGAACGCTCTACCGACTGAGCTAATCCGGCCCATTACGACAGTAACATAGAATAATTAACAGTTAAAAGGAGTTAAGACCCATGTATTAGATAGGACTTCTTCAGGTTCCATTGCTGTTCGCAGCGCCATATTGAAGTCAGTTAGTCTACTGTTGGTTTGAATAACAGGAACTAGCTAAGCACAACTGAAGCAGTGTCCAAGACAGTTCGTATTTATAGAAATCAAGAATAGTCCATTCATGCATTTGGGTGATTCCATTCCTTGAGTTCTGATTGGCTGCTTGGTTTCTATGATATTGTGGAGTTTTATAAATATCCTGTCATTCTGAAGTAGAATTGCGACAGGACAGAATTGTATTAAGTTACAACCGCTTGTTGTCGTGTCTTAGCAATTCGACGGTAATTGGAACTTAGCTTGATTATTCTTCAGATCTAAACAAACCTACCGACCCTTTCGCACAAGCAAGATGTAGCACAATGTCAATTTATTAAGCGATATTTAACACTTTTGAATTCAGAGTTTTCCTTTTCCTAGACTGGTTGCCTACCCAGGTTAACGAGTCCAGTATGTCCTGCCATCTATCTATAGCTGAAGGGAGAGTAGTTGGATACATACCTTTCCCAAGGGTATTAGCGCTATTTGAAGTGTAAACAGCCTCGTTCAGGATTTGAACTCGCGTCGACGAGTCCATTTCTTACGACTCTAACCATTACACCACACACCTCTACCACTTGATCTATAACTGTATGCAAAAAGAAAAACCTCTTAAGAAGCAGCTACATAATAAATGTACATATGAATATACAATGAACGTGATTCCCTAACCTCTAAGCATAAAATAACCTTACACAGATTGACATACCGTTAAAAATCTAAATAAGTTCCTGCCCTTTTCCCACCCTGGATAAGAAAGAGAATCTATTAAAAAGAAAATATGGACTTGACCTTTGAGAATTTGTGGACACTAGAATTGTTTAAATCAAACAACTAAAAGAGATATAAATATACAATGAACGTGATTCCCTAACCTCTAAGCATAAAATAACCCTACACAGATTGACATACCGTTAAAAATCTAAATAAGTTCTGCCCTTTTCCCACCCTGGATAAGAAAGAGAATCTATTAAAAAGAAAATATGGACTTGACCTTTGAGAATTGGTGACACTAAATTGTTTAAATCAAACAACTAAAAGAGATATAAATATACAATGAACGTGATTCCCTAACCTCTAAGCATAAAATAACCCTAACACAGATTGACATACCGTTAAAAATCTAAATAAGTTCCTGCCCTTTTCCACCCTGGATAAGAAAGAGAATCTATTAAAAGAAAATATGGACTTGACCTTTGAGAATTTGTGGACACTAGAATTGTTTAAATCAAACAACTAAAAGAGATATAAATACAATGAACGTGATTCCCTAACCTCTAAGCATAAAATACCCTACACAGATTGACATCCGTTAAAAATCTAAATAAGTTCCTGCCCTTTTCCCACCCTGGATAAGAAAGAGAATCTATTAAAAAGAAAAATGGACTTGACCTTTGAGAATTTGTGGACACTAGAATTGTTTAAATCAAACAACTAAAAGAGATATAAATATACAATGAACGTGATTCCCTAACCTCTAAGCATAAAATAACCCTACACAGATTGACATACCGTTAAAAATCTAATAAAGTTCCTGCCCTTTTCCCACCCTGGATAAGAAAGAGAATCTATTAAAAAGAAAATATGGACTTGACTTTGAGAATTTGTGGACACTAGAATTGTTTAAATCAAACAACTAAAGAGATATAAATATACAATGAACGTGATTCCCTAACCTCTAAGCATAAAATAACCCTACACGGATTGACATACCGTTAAAAATCTAAATAAGTTCCTGCCCTTTTCCCAGCCTGGATAAGAAAGAGAATCTATTAAAAAGAAAATATGGACTTGACCTTTGAGAATTTGTGAACACTAGAATTGTTTTTTTCTATTTTTGTCAGAAACAACTAAACGAGATTCACCCAATCAATTACTTCCTTTTGTTAATATTAATCAATATCGATCTGTTTTAGATTATTAATATTTATTTTAACCCGGGACTTTAGATCAAAGTAACTCTGTGATCTGTTCATTTTTACTGAGGCCACATTCTAATCTCTCTTTCTCCAGATTAACTCAACCGTGGTCCAATCGACGAAAGATTTCTTTAAAAATTGCGGCAAAAAGAGAAAGAAGAAGAAGAAGAAGAAGAAAGAAGAAGAAGAAGAAGAAGAAGAAGAAGAAGAAGAAGAAGAACAACAACAACAACAACAACAACAACCTTGGGAAGTACGTGCTGACAAAGCGAATAAAAATAATCGCGCAAAATAAATACTCTTCTTCCTTTCTTTTTAAATTTTCAACCCACGTCAATAATTCTATCTTTGAAAAAAAAAAATCTTAACATTATTTTTTTGAAAAATTAATTCGAAATTGAATATCTCAAATTATCATCATCGTTATCATCAGATAATGAAAGATAATAATTTACTGTATTCTGGCATTGTAGTAGTTTTGAACATCCTACAGCAACATTCAGCCCTTTCATTTAATTTGGTTTGGTTTATTTCTCTGTTTAATGACATATCAACCTCAGCGGGTTATTTAATACCAAAGCTATCCTTATAGAATAACAGAAGTGGTACAACAGTGTGCCCATAAAGTTTCTTTACAACTTTAAAAAATATTACAAAGGCAAATGAACAGACAAATATGTGGAAATTATTACAAAATTAGGAATAAATATTGAGGTTTATTTACCTAATTTAATACACCTCTACATGTGTACCTTTATTTCCAAAAAGCATATTAAGACCGTACTCGATTTCTTGCCATCTTTGCTATAGAAGAGCCTCATCAATAATCACAGCAGAATTAATAATCTTTTGCTTTAAGTCAGTGCTGTCTCGTATCTTTGTTCGATACACAATATCTTTAGCATAACCCCACAGAAAGAAGTCCAGGGGAGTGATATCCGGAAAACAAGGCAAAGAGACTTTATGGACACCGTATATATATATATATATATATATATATATATATATATATATATATATATATGTGTGTGTGTGTGTGTGTGATCTTCAGACCAAGTAGCTGTCAGTAACTATGTCTACACTACTTTTAAAAAAATATTACAAAAGCAAATGGACTTACAGATACGTAGAAATTATAACAAAATGAAAAGTACATATCGAAGTTTATTTATTACACCTCTACATGGGTACCATTAATTGTACGAAGCATATTAATACGGTACTCGATTTCTTGCCATGTTTCGCTATAGAAGAGCTTCATCAATGATCCTAGTGGAATTAATGATCATTTGCTTTAGGTCAGTGATGTCCCGCATCTTTGTTGGATACACAATATCTTTAGCATAACCCCACAGAAAGAAGTCCAGGGGAGTGATATCCGGAGAACGAGGTAAAAGAGACTTTATGGACACACCTATATATATATATATATATATATATATATATATATATATATATATATATATATATTATATTTGAAGGCAATTACAATGCGTATAAAAATAAAAACAAAAATATGTTATTTTTGTCTTATCGATTTCGAAGTAGAAACTTCATCATCATATGAACCTCTAATGTTAAGTTAAGGTAGGGTGGACATGGAGTTAACAGCACCTGGTTGCTGACAGTTTCTCGGCTATGTGATCTTAAGACCAAGTGGCTGTCAGTAACTATGTCCACACTACTTTAAAAAAATATTACAAAAGCAAACGGACGTACAGATACGTAGACATTATTACAAAATGAAAAGTACATATTGAAGTTTATTTACCTACATTTATTTCTACATATCTGTAGGTCCACATTTATTACACCTCTACATGGGTACCATTAGTTGTACGAAGCATATTAAGATGGTATTCGATTTCTTGCCATGTTCGCTATAGAAGAGCCTCATCAATGATCATAGTGGGATTAATGATCTTGTGCTTTAAGTCAGTGCTGTCCCGTATCTTTGTTCGATCCCCGATATCTTTAGCATAACCCCACAGAAAGAAGTCCAAGTGAGTGATATCTGGTGAACGAGGTAAAGAGACTTTATGTACACCCTGTATTTAACCCATAGCTGGTAGGAATGAAGGGTTTCATAATTTTCCCAAAGTAAACGAAAGTGTCCGAAAGTAAACGCTATAGCGTGACTGGAGTGAACTCTCTTACGACGATATTGCAGTCCAGGACGTTAGCCACTTTTTCGTTTGAAGCCATTCTTTAGTTTCCATTGCGAGGGTTCTTAGCTCACTCAGTCGCTTGCCAGATGTTAGGGTTCCCACTCTTGGAATTTGGAAGTCCACCCGTAAGTGTGTGCAGAGGCAACCCCTTCGAACAGGTAGTTTGTTCCTCCTATGACAGCAACTTCTAGGGAATTTTTGTGTAGAGGTATTTGCCTCATACCCCACTTGTATGGGTTGGGCACAAGGCCTCGTTTTAAGCTCATGTTTGGGAAAGAACAAAAATTGCGTCCATCCCTTCGGCATTCCCCCTCAAGGGGGCGCTGGGCAATAAACCCAGCCCTGCCCCTTTAAATCAAGGGGGCAGGTATTACCTGGGGGGATAGCCCCCTGGGATCGAAGCCATTAACTTGTAAGTTCCAGCGGCCGAAGCTCACTGGACCCCCGGTCGAAACGTAGATACTTCTTCAGAGAAACAGTACAGGATACTAGCAGGACCCGTAAAATTTCCACGAAACAAAGAAAAATCAAGACGAACTATTTAAGCCCGAAACGATGATTTGCAATTTAATTACATATAAATCCTACTATTTTTTTTGCAATAAATAATACAAAAGAAAAGTGACAAAAACACATGACTCGGAAAAAAAAGTTGGGCTGAAAATTCGCCTGACGCTGGCACGTTAAAACATAGCGTAAATTAGGACAGGAGGTCTGGACGACATAAGATCAAAACTACCGAAATATCTTCCGTAATTCACAATTTCAATGATACAAATTGTAACTTTTTTTAGTCTATTTTAATTATACGTTTTTTAAAAAAGAACAACTCTTTTTTCTATTTAACCCATAGATGGGACCCTAACGTGTAATACCACTCTGATTATTTACCTCGTAACCCACTTGTACGGGTAAGGCACAAGGCCCTATTAACGTGGGACCACCCACAAGCCGAGCCTCATGGGTGGCAGGTGGAAAAATTGCGTCGATCCCGTCGGCATTCCCCCTCAAAGGGGGTGCCTCAGGCACTGGACAATAAACCCAGCCCTGCCCCTTTAAGTCAAGGGGACAGGTGTTGCCTGGGGGGATAGCCCCCTGGGATCGACGCTATTATTTTACTGAATCTGATCCAGCGACCGAAGCTCACTTGGACCTCCCCGGTGGGGAGTTACAAATTCGTGTAATACCACTCTGGGTCATGCAATAGAATAATGAAACTGGTATCAAAATTAAGTAAACTAGCAAGAATATGCATCCTCTGGGCATAAATATTTAAGTTATAATTCAATGAAATATGTTGAATTAGAAAGACTAATGAAATTAAATAAGAACGCATATAAAAAGATCACACTTATTTTAATTATATTTTAATTGGTTTCTATATGAATTCATTCATAGGATTGGTTAATTTATAAATTTGAATTCAGCACACCCAAATTAGTAAAAAAAACACCTATTCACATTCTTGCCTTAGACAAAAAAATTTTGAACCAGTGTTATTATTCAACTTAAACAATCAAGACGAAATAAATGATTTAATCGAGTTTGTCGTGATGAAATACTCATCGGAAATATTTTTGCTGTCGATATCACAGATGGTAAATCATATCATCGAATATTATAAAATGATCTCGAACTGTAGCAATTGTTCAGGCAGGTTGGTTGGTTGGTTGGTTGGTTGGGAAGTAAAACAATAATACTACAGATCAATAACACTAAGTAAATATTAATTAAACCTAGTTTTGTTAAAACCAGTATGCAAATTAACCACACCGTATATTATATAAACCTTCATTTCTTAGTGATATATAAGACACATTGCAGGATTTTTAATGCATTAATAAATTGGGCTGTTTTGAGGTTAATCTATCCCAGCTAGATCTTCATAGCGACGTAAGACCCTTTAGAATATTTCATTTTTTAAATTGGATGAAATAAAATGGGAAAAATAAGAAATCTACGATTAAGCGACACCAGATAATCTGGATTTACATTGCAACTTGAACAATTTGGACGGTCTTATTTTTAACTAGAGGGTGTTCCAGGATGATAACGGACGGAAGATTTAGGAAAAATCGTATTATTATAGGATAAATTGAAAAGAACCGTATGAAAGAACTCTTCTTCGATTAAGAATTAAAAACCAAAGGGTTAATCTTTATCTTTTGTTATTTCAGGTAAGGTACAAGGTCTTGTTAATGTAGGCAACTAAAGGGGAAAAAGGTCACTGTCAATCTACCGAATTCCTTCAAATTAGGTCAACACTGTCAGGCTCTTTTTGATCTGTCTTGATGAAAGGTCAATTGTTTGTCAAAAATATAAGATGACCCCGCTGTGATTTCGGTACAGAACAGCTGGGTGAGCTCGAGAGATTATTACCCACTCTGCTAATTCAACCCATGTGGTTTGTTTGATCGAACGGAAGTGCTACTTTTTTGAAAAAAAATAAAAAAAACAACATAACCCCCTTTTAATTATCGTAGGTAATAATGTAAATGTGAATATATGTACATATATATATATATATTTACCAACTCCTCCGCACGAACAGGATACGACACAAGGTCAATTTCTTAAGCGGAGTTCAACAGGTTTGAATTCAGAGTTTTCCTTCTCCGAGACTGGTTACCTAGCCATGGTTAAAGAACCCAGTCTGCCCACATAGCTGGAAAGGGAGTCGGGTTCATACCTTTCCGAATGTGTGTGTGTGTGTGTGTGTGTGTTTGTGTGAGGTATCCAAAACTTGGTAGTAAGGGATGATTCTATATGTGATATCTAAGACACACTGTATTATTATTGTATGATCCAGTATGTATAAATACAGTGAATCTTTAAATCACTACAGAGAGCTTAATTTATAATAATCTTTTTAGATTATATACAGAGAAATATTTATCTTTGAAAGGAAGGAAAACTCAACACCGTTATTCTATAATAAATTTATTTCGACCAAAATTGGGGCCTTTATAAATCTAAGTTGATTTAACAAAGCTCCCCCAAATTAAGTCTCATCAGAAGGGTAATCATCAATAATTTGAATTGCATAACAAAAATTTTCCTCAATGTAGAATCCTCTTCCTACTCAAAATTTTTTGTCTTTTTTGTAAAGAAAAACTTTTTTTGAGTACATACACACACACACATATATGTATGTACTCGCATATATATGCACACATATGCATACACACACACACACACACACACACACACACATATATATATATATATATATATACGCAGAAACACATACACACAGACACACATATATATATATATATATATACATATATATACACATATGCATATATATATACATATATATATATACACTGAAACATTTATACATATACCACATATTTACACACAACACACACTCTTCTCACACACACACACACACACACACGTATATATAATATATATATATATATATATATATAATATATATATATATCGTGCGTGTGACCTTGTAATAACGAAAGTAATTTGTTTCATCTATAAGAAGAAATGTGCGTATCTGCGTTATCAAGCGGTTTTCTCAGCAACATAACCAAAACTTTGAAGCAATAAAAATGCTTGATATTCGAAAAATTAACTTCTAATGCAAAGGATCATACAATATAAATAGACCCCCCTCCAAAAAAAAAAAAAAAAAAAAGAACAAAACCTTCCCAAACAAAACAACCACAACAAAGAAGTTAACATTAATTAGTAAACGTTAAAGATTAATATTTTACAAGCATTCTTTTGCTGGTGTCTATTTTTTAATCGGAGATGCATGAAGGCTAACCCATCACGCGTTCTTCCAGAAAAAAACAAAAAAACAGAACTTACACAAAACGGTAGATTTTTATCCTAAAATTATAGCTATATCATCATGGTAACCATGTAATTCCATTGGATTCTTGCCAGATTACCGTGATTATTAGTTTCACGCTTTACAACTCATGAAATCCACCTTGTAATTGACCTAATGAAATCTGGATTTTTATTTCTTTTGTTCCCAACATTAAAACTTAACCCTTTATCTCTCATTCTCTATCCCGATGTTTAAAACTATAGCTGTTTTTTTTTCCGGAGGAGCATGAAGTAATAGCCATCGTCGTCGGAAATAAACTCAAGGACTCGTGTTCAAATCCTGGACGAAGCTGTGTGTATTTCACATAGCACTGATACACGTAAGCATCCAACTATTCTCCCTCGAACTACGGGTAAATAGTAGGGCAGACTCTGCTCTTTAACCTTTGTTAGGGAAACCGTCTAGAAGATGGTAAACTCAAAATCCAAACCTGTTTAAACCACGCTTAAGAAATTGACCTTGTGTCGAATACTACACGTGTGGAGAGGTTGGTTGATATATATATATATAGTTGCTTTTTAAGAAGACGCTCGGTGTTTAACAGCTATTGTCGTAAGGAAATGGACATGGTAACCTCCAGCATTAGGCTTTACATTTTCACATAGCGCTAATACACTTGGGAAAGGTATGAATCCATTTAATATCTTCCTCCAGTCATGGACACCGGTCTATTGGAAGAAAAACTTTAGATTCAAACCACCACTACTCCTGCTTGTTACGTTTTGTTTTACGGCATAGCAAACACAGTGGGTCATTTAATGCCGGAAGAATTTTTTAAATGAATTCATTCTTAATGGATACTCAATTTTTTTATAAACACATTTTTCTATTTAACCCATTGATAGGACCCTAACAAGTACTACCACTCCGGGTCAGAGTGGACCAAGGAGCAATGGTGATGAAGTGGTGCTCCACATTCTCTAAACCTCCAAAGCTGGAACCTCACCAGAGTTAGAGTTTAACGTCATTCCCAGGACATGCAGACCCTCAGACACCACCTTCTAGCATTCATATGATAAAAGGGGTTGGGGCTTACTATCAGGGAAATAGGGTTGAGGCAATCATATAGGTGACCAGCCGATTGATCGGAGGGGGCCTCTCCTGCCGCCCGTCTAACCCAAGAACGGGCCAAAGTGAAGTATAGCAAGTCATGGACTGCTCAACCACCTGGGTTCTATCCTTAAGTATCGCGGGTCGCCACCTACTGCTTGTTATGGAGGGGTTGGGTAAATACTTTTAAGGCCCAAAAGAGTTCCGTTTCAGAATTTGATATTTTAAGATTTTTTGATCCAAAAATACCGCCTATAATTGAAAAAAAAAATATTCCAACAGTATATCTTTCTCTCTCTCTCTCTCTCTCTCTCTCTCTCTTCCTCCCCCTCTCTCTCTCTTCCTCCCCCTCTCTCTCTCTGTCTCTCTTGAAAACCTAAAATGCGTATACCCGCCTGATTTTTTTTAGATAATTTGTATCATTTAGATTTTTCTGACAGTTGTCCTCATTCTTATGTCATATTCACAACGTTTCGGCACGTGGTGGTGTAATGTTTAACGCCGTAGGAAATGAACCCAACGAGACGAGTTCAAATCCCGGATGAGCGTGTTTGTATTTCACATAATGCTAATACTCTTAGGAAAGGAATGAATCCAATTCTTCTTCTTTCTACCTATGGGTAAATAGTAGGGCAGACTAGGCTCTTTAACTTTGGTTAGGCAAACTGTCTAGAAGGGAAACTCTGAATTCAAACCTGTTAAATTCCACTTAAGAAATTGACCCTGTGTCATATCCTGCTTGTATGGACCATTTGTGGATAAACAGTAAGGCACACTGGGTACTTTAACCTTGGTTAGGCAACCAGTCTAGGAGAAGGAAGACTCTGAACTCAAACCTGTTAAATTCCGCGTAAGAAATTGATCTTGTATCACATCCTGCTCATGCGAAGAGGTTGGTAAATATTTATACACAACGTTTTGGCCGATGTGCCCTGCGGCTATCTTAATATGTTTATTTTCGAACTCGCAAGCCTTCTTGTCGTAATCGGGTGACTTCACAGAAATTCGAACCTAATCCTTTATACTATTTCTCGGAATGTTTGAAATGAGGCTTGATGATTAGTATTATCTGCGTTATTCGGACTATTGCCCTCATCATTATTATCTGTACAATGTTTCGGCTAATGTGCCCTCCGACCTTCTTCGTGTATTTCTTGTCCAATTGGACACATGGCCTAGTGGATAAAAGAGTTAGGTTAAGACAGTTCTAAGCGACAGTTATCTCTAGACTGCAGGTTCAATCCTGGTCAAGAGCAGCAGTAAAATAGAATAATAATTAACACAGCTTAACGCCTCTACACCCAGCTATGGTTAGCGGAATGAGAACTGGATACCCCCGTGGACTCAATGGTGGATTAGGTTCAAAGTTCCGTGATGGCTCCCGATTACAAGAAGGAGTTTCCCAAGTTCGGCAAGAAGGTTCCCGAGTCCGAGAAGATTCCCGAGTCCGACAAGAAATACCTGAAGAAGGCCGGAGGGCACATCGACCGAAACGTTGTACAGATAACAATGAAGATGAGGACAATAGTCCGAATAACGCAGATGATAGTAACCATTTATCTAATTTATTGGTATGGATTATTATCATTCCGTTAACCATAAATGGGTAAAATTTTTCAGCTGTGTAAGTTTGTTATTTTTGCCTGTAGCCAGGATTGAAACAGACAACTACTCATTGTCACTGTATAAACTTAACCCTTATATCCGTTGTGCCATGAAAGTTCCCGAGTTCGACAAGTAACCCCCGAAGAAGTTTAGAGGGCACATAAATCGAAATAAATGGAAAAGTGTGGAAAACAGCCAGAAAATCTACATACAATTTATCTATCATCTTAAAAATTTAATAAGAAACATCCGAAGAAAGTCGGAGGGTACATCGGCCAAAACGTTGTGTATATAACAATAGGGATGGGGACAGAAATCCGAAAAATAATACAAATTATCAATCCTCATCTTAAAATTAAAAAAAAAAAAAACACGTGAAGAAGGTCGGAAGCCACATCGGCCAAAACGTTGTGAATATAACAATAAAGATGAGGACAACAGCACGAAAATCTAAATAATGCGTATATCTGTTTTTAAATCTGACTAGCCGAACCAACAGAAAATTTCCGGATCAATTAGCAAATACAAATCATCGTCATGAATTCGTACAGACAGCAAGGATCTCTATGGCTCTTCCTCACCACCCG
Source organism: Doryteuthis pealeii (assembly GCA_023376005.1). NCBI lineage: Eukaryota > Metazoa > Mollusca > Cephalopoda > Myopsida > Loliginidae > Doryteuthis > Doryteuthis pealeii. Next base: position 13,128,061 of record CM042173.1, read on the forward strand.
TCCCTATCGGCCCTCGCCTGAAAGCTCCTCTGCGCAGCATCCAGTACATACGCAGAGCTGACCGATATATGTTTTGCAGGATGATCAACACTGGTATGTCCATGTTTAATTGTCCATAGGATAAGGTCACTATAAGCTCATCCTTGTTTTTCCAACAGTGTCCAACACGTCTTAGTATAATCATTTTTCATTTTACGAGGAGGAAATGCTGGAAAGTTAATTGGCTGAAACGTTTATAGGATGACGTCATATCTTCAGTCGATGACGTTTTTTTATTAATCAAATCCAAGCACTGCAAAACTGATGGAACAAGAGTGTGAATCTCAATATCGAAAAATAAATCTTATTTGGTCAAATTCCATGAGAGTATCTATCTGCGAAAGGCTGTTTTATCCATTTTTAGGTTTGACAGAATAGAAAGAATTTTATGCGCATTTGTTCTTTCACTCTATGTTTCTCTCACAGTCTCTCTCTCTCTCTCTCTCTCTCTCTCTTTCTCCCTCTCTCCCTCTTTCTCTGTCCCTTTCTCTCTCACTATCTCAGTTTTGCTCTCTCTCTCTCTCTTTCAATGTTTTCTCTCAGTGTTTCTCTCACAGTCTCTCTCTCTCTCTTTCTCTCTCTCTCTCTCTCTTTCTCTCTCCTATCTCAGTTTTTTCTCTCTCTCGTTCAGTGTTTTTCTCTCAGTGTTTCTCTCTCAGTCTCTCTCTCTCTCTCTCCCTCAGTGTTTCTCTCTCTCTCTCACTCTCTCTCTCTCTCTCTCTCAGTGTTTCTCTATCAGTTTCTCAGGGATTCTGTCTATCAGTCTCTCTCTCTCTCTCTCTCTCTCTCTCTCTCTCTCTCTCGGTGTTTCTGTCTCAGTTTCTCAGGGTTTCTGTCTATCAGTCTCTCTCTTCTCTTCTCTCTCTCTCTCTCTCTCAGTGTTCTCCTCAGTTTCTCAGGG
>CM042173.1:13134000-13137114 GCA_023376005.1 Doryteuthis pealeii
CATACATCATCATACCCATGTGGGTATATACACAGTGTTTTTACTAGAGATGAGAGAGAGATAGCACAGGTAGACAGAGAGATGCATATGCATAACTTGCTTACTTACTTCTTTGGCCATTTGGTGATCCTAGTCGTTTCTATTCTTTCTTCCGTGTGAATTCTAGTCTAGATTTCTGTTGGGCCTGTTCGCTTTGATTCATCTCTTCTTCTGGTAGTCGTTTTGCCAAGACATTCATCAGCAAGAACCATATTATTTCTTTAAACTTTATTGCTTAAATTCTTCTTCTACTAACACAACGTGGCGTTGTGCATTTGATCGCCAGCTAAGGCAGACATGCTTTCTGCTGAGTCAAGCTGAACTGAAGGGTTAACTCAGTTGAAAGGGGCATCCTTTCAGAATAGCAGGGGTTGACAATAATCCTATGATAGATTATGTAACACACAATCTACACGGTTTAACACTTCCTAATCGACATGGAGACGAATTGATATGTTAAAAGGTATACAACTGCACAGTGCCTAAAAATGCATTAGCCCATGTTGAGATTTTTTACATGATAAGGTGGTGTGCTAGATGCCCGCTCTTACTTTATAGAAACGGCCCGGAACATGTCATGCTAACCTGCTTGCCAATAACTGGCAGTAATCCGAGTTGAATACAAACTTACCGACCCTACTGGTCATAATTACACTGGCATTCATAATTCGGAATGAACGGAAAATAAACAAGGAGTTAGAATACAGTAGATAAAAGTAAGAAAGAATTTTAAAAATACTGAGAAAGAAATAAGAATTGTGTATGGTGTTGTGTGGGAGAGAGAGACAGAGACAGAACAGACAGACATTTTAAAATACTGAGAATGAAATAAAGGAAGTGTGTGTGTGGTGTGAGGAGAGAGAGACAGACCGACAGACAACAGACAGCCATGTTTAATACTGAGAAATGAAATAAGAAAGTGTGTATTGTAGTGTGTGTGAGAGAGAGAGAGAGCAGACAGACAGACAGACCAGACAGAGAGACAGAGACAGACAGCGACAGCGACTTTTTTAAAATACTGAGAATGAAAAAAGAAAGTGTTGTTGGTGTATGTGTGTGAGAGAGAGAGAGAGAGACAGACAGAGAGACAGACATTTTTAAAAACTGAGAATGAAATAAAGAAACGTGTGTTGTGGTGTGTGTGTGTGAAGAGAGAGGAAGAGAGCAGACAGACAGACAGACAGAGAGAGAGACAGACAGACAGAGAGAGAGACAGGCAGACAAGAGGCAGAGACAGACAGACAGACAGACAGAGAGAGACAGTCAAGAGAAGACAGACAGACATACAGACAGACAGAGAGACAGAGAGAGAGACAGACAGACAGAAGGACAGACGACAGACATCATTTTAAATACTGAGAATAAAATAAAGAAGAAGTGTGTTGGTGTGTGAGAGAGAGAGATACAGACAGACAGAGACAGACAGACAGAGAGAGAAGAGACCATGACAGACAGAGGACAGAGAGACAGAGAGAGACAGAGAGAGAGACCATTTTCCTCAACCAATACATCGATGCATTTCGAAACTCATTAACTTTTGGGGGGTTGAATGGCCTATAAATAGAGTATTAATCTATTTGCATGTATTAACGCCAATAAACTGTAGTTCCTGTGAAGGAATGGACCCTGTTTAATCTCACCTCCAAAACCCCAAAACCCCAACCCCCCAAAAAGAGGTCTTTCATTCTTTTTTCCTTTCATTTGGCCCCCTGTGACACGGCAATTTCTTATTAAAGCATTTACCTTTTTCGAATAAAGCTAAACCGGCAACCGTGTCCGCTTCTTATAGACATGGCTTCAATCATTTTCCGAAATCGAACATATACAAACGTTAGGGGGGGGGGGTCGGGCGCAAAGTAACCGTTTCCTTGCAACGCTTCATGACCGTTGCTTGGTTAACTCTTTACCCACAATTTTCACGAGTGTCCAATTATCTGGTATTTTTACCTTTGTATGGTCATGTAAGACCTCGTCAGGACTACTCCGTTTAACGCCGGGGGTCCAACGAGCTTTGGCCGCTGGACTTCGTTGGACTTAAATAATAGCGTCGTCCGGGGTCTATGCCCCGCAGGCAAATACCTGTCGCCCTTGGGGGCAAGGCTGGGTTTATTGCCCAGCGCCTGAGCCGCCCCTTGTGGGGGAAACCGACGGGATCGATGCAATTTTTTCCCAAAAATTAGGCTTGCACAAGGACATTTTATGTGGGTCCGCACCCATAAGCAAAGCTATGGGTGGGCCCCACATAAAAATGTCCTTGTGTCAAGCGCTCATAAGTGGGATGAGCGGCAAATATCAACTACATGTTCTGTACTGAAGTAAAAATTGCGACTATAGTTAAATTATTAGTAAATGTAAGGCTGACGGTATCTGTTAATCGAAATAGACACCCATATTTTTCACAAATATATTGTATATATATATATTCTTCAAGTGTTTAATAGTGTAACCATAACACATTGATATACAACCCCACAAATGCACCACACAACACACACATCATCCATAAGCAACACACCCCATAATTATATATATATTATATATATATTAATAAATATATAAGGAAATGACTTGTGATAAAAGATGGATATCGATATTATATCCTAAATATGTTATACAATGTCCAACACACAACACACACACACACACACATATATTATATATATATATATGTGTGTGTGTGTGTGTGTGATATATATATCAATACCACTACATTGAGAAGTGGGGACATAGTCAATTTACTAAGCAGAGTTTAACAGTTTGATTCAGAGTTTTTTCTTCTCCTAGAACGGTGTTGCCTAATCAAATTAAAGAGCCCAGTCTCCACTATTTACCATAAGTCATATATAATATTATATATATATTATAATATATATCTATAGCATGTTTCTGTATATATATATATATATTATATATATATATAATTATATAATATAGCATTTCTGTGTATATATATATATTATATATATATATACTATATTATATATACATTTTTGTGTATAGATACCACCCGAAGGCACCCTAATTTTTAAAGTACTTTTAGGATATGAGAAATAGCACTATATTTAGAAAAAATCT
>CM042173.1:13137214-13139714 GCA_023376005.1 Doryteuthis pealeii
GATCGAAAAAGCAATGCGCCGTTTTTGCGGCTTTTACAATGATTTTTAAATACCAATTGTGCGCATAACCTCTACTCGCAACTAAATAAGGAAACAATTGCTCACACCCACTGACATGTATATATATTCCAATTCTCTATATATATAGATGTCCTTTCCCACTCTCTCTTACTTTTGGTCTTCTCTCCCTCCCCATCCACTAATGATTTCTTTTTGACCAATCAAATCATTTCAAATGTTAACCCATCAACCCGACTTCATCCCAAAATCCATCCCTCTTCATCCATTTTCTCTTCTATAAAACACATGTATGAAACTTTAATGATAAATAAACGACTGATGAAGCGAGCTCTTGCATGGCGAAATATATCTCCTACCTATACTTGTCTGAGTTTGGTTCCTTTGTCACATTTCTCGCTCTTAATTTTTACTATACATATTTATACATGTGAAATAAAAGGAAATTAATCCGACAGTGTGAATTTGATATATTGAAAAAAACAAATGATGTTTACATATTTATATATATATATATATATATATATATATATATATATATATATATATATATTATATAATATATAATATATGCATGTTTATATATTTATATACATATGCATGATTTGTGTGTTTTACACACACACACACACATACACACACACACACACACACTATATATATATATATATATATTATATATATTATATATATATATATATGCGTGCGGACGCGCGTGTGTACTTGGCAGCAAGTTATTATTTAAGCAGGTTAGTTAAAGACCACTGGTATTTCATCTTTATTATTTTCAGGTGCAGACGTTCAAATCTTCCAGTTGTTTATCGTACATTGTGATCTAGATGGTAAAGAAAATGTCACATATTTTTAACCCCATCACTTTTCAACCAATTCGCTCGTTGTTTTCAGGGGGATTGTTCGTTGTAGTGTTTGTTTGGAGCGAAAAAAAAATTTGGGACATTTCTAGGTGAAACCTGGGTAGATAACTTTTGCTATTCGTCAGTTCTGTCTGCCTTTCTGTCTGTCTGTGTCTATGAGCATATATATAGGGGGGGGATAAAAGAACATATTTTTTTGAAAGTCAGACCTGTTTTTCTTGGTCCCCTGTATATATATATATATATATATATATATATATATAATATATATATATATATATATGTGTGTGTGTGGTGTGTGTGTGTGTGTTAAACTCTACTGACAATTCTTGTTGGACGAGTTTTTGTTCGATCCTTTCGTTTGTCATTTTAATTGGTGGAATTGGTGCAGCAATACACAAAGATTCATTCACGAGCCCTTTCTGTAAGTCTTTGTACCATCTCCAGGTGTGAAACTGGTGGAAATATATATATATATATATATATAATATATATATATATATATATATATATATTTATATATAGGTTAACCGCAAAAAAACAGGCCTGACTTTTTTTAAAAGTCTGAATTTGGATCACATTGTATATATATATATATATATATATATATATGCGTGTGTGTACATATATATATATATATATATGCATTTATATATATATATATATATAGATACTATGTTGTGTATATATATATATATATATACAATTCGACCTATTAGGTATCATCAGCAAGGTTATATACATGGGAGACTGCTCCGTGTGTGACTCGAAACCTCGACTGCCAAGCTGACCATCGAAGATTCTTACCACTACACCAGCTTGCCAATCCCAGATTCTTCGTTTATTTTGAACTTATTTATATTCCACTTTTTATTGATTTGCTACACGACATTATGAGAGTAAGTAAATAAACAATGTGTTTATTTGATATGGCTTTTATCCGACAATTTTTGGAGGATATGTGCTTAATTGAAGTCATACCTAATTTTTGAAAAAATGTCGTGTAGCAAGTCAATAAAACGTGGAATATAAATAAGTTCAAAAACGAACGAAGAATCTGGGATTGGCCAGCTGGTGTAGTGGTTAGAATATCCGCCTGTCAGCTTGGCAGTCGAGGTTTCGAGTCACACACGGAGCAGTCTCCCATGTCTATAACCTTGCTGATGAGACCTAATAGGTCGAAATGTACATTCAGGGATTGACATTTTATCGATATATATATATATATATGAGGTAGAGTAAAAAAAACAAAAAACAATCCACACATTCGTTAAATAAAAAAGCCAAAGGAGTGGCTTATAGTCCGCATCAGACGATCAACGATTGAGCCTACCTCCTTTTCGCTAGCGCTATACCAGGTATATTGTTTTTGCTGAGGTAGAGTTCTGCGTCTACCGTCAGCTCCCATATCTTTTACCGCACTGGGATACTCATACGCTGAGTTGGCGAGGGCCAGTATCCAAACTGGAACCTTGCGATTCTTAGGCGAATGCTTTACCACCTGACCAACAATAAAATTTCTCTATTATCGTAACACTGCGTTCTGCGCATGCGCGCGTATAGTTGGCACTGTTGTGATCCCGTGACTGAAGTTTAATCCTGATCGC
>CM042173.1:13147214-13169714 GCA_023376005.1 Doryteuthis pealeii
CAAACCTGTTAATCTCCGCTTAAGAAATTGACCTTGTGTCACACCCTGCTCGTGCGGTGGGGTTGGTAAATATACACATGACACGGGGGGGGGGTTCAGTTTGCACATTCCTGACCGAGAGAATGTTTCCTTTCTCGGTGTAAACTAATAAGTAACTATTTGTATATAACTCTTTGTCTACTTTAAACCGCTCACAGTGGCTCTCCCACCACACCCAATCAAAGTACAAAAACTGATGATTAGTATATTATCATTGTTCAGAAGGACTGAGAATACAATAATAAGAGGACTTTATTCGAATAGAATGAGTTCTGGTATGAATAGGTTGTGGAATTTGTAATATCCTATCATGCAGGTAAATACAAAAAAATTTTGGTACTGTCGTTGAGGAAATTTGGTTGGCAAAGGGTTAATAATGATTATTTGTAAACAGTTATAAAGTTAAATTATATCTCTTAATCAGTAAAAATCAATAACCAAATTTGGTGTGTCTCTTAGTTATAAGGAGAACAAGGTGTATGCAAGATTTCAGATCTAAATAACATCTCATTTCTGAGTTATAAGTTGACAGGTACATACCAAACTTTCTTTTATATATATATATATATATATATATATATATATATATATATGATTTTTGGATGTTTGTTTATTTTTAGAAACGTTGCTGAATAAAGTATATATTAAATTTTTACTTGAAGGCACTTACAACGCATGTATCGCATAAAATTTTATGCGATACATGCGTTGTAAGTGCCTTCAAGTAAAAATTTAATATATACTTTATTCAGCAACGTTTCTAAAAATAAACAAACATCCAAAAATCTTATTCACTTCGCCGAAGGGCATACGGTCTGTTGTTATTATTCTCTCAAAAACGCCCCCCTTACCTATTATGGTAGAGGCGTGTAGTATCATTTGACAATCTTAATTTCGCTAGGATCGTTAGCTGTGTACTGTAGTCGAGGCGATATAGTGGTTCACTATGCTCGCTGAGGTCCCGGTTTCGATTTCTGTCGGAGGGAGTATATGTCGCTGATGAGACTTAATAAAGTCGAAACAGTCTGTACGACATTCTACACACCGAGCGATCCTTTGCCGGGATTACACTTGTCAAGTTCATTCTCTATAAGAAAAAGTATCGAATTTTATGCGATACATGCGTTGTAAGTGCCTTCAAGTAAAAATTTAATATAATATATATATATATATATATAAGTTTAGAAGTCGTCGGGTGGCCTATTGTCGGTATCAGCCATACACCGACGGAGTCTATCCCCTTTTCACTAGCGCTAGACTAAGGAGATTGTTTTTGCGTCTGAGGTGAAGCGGCACACCTACCACCAGCTCCTTACTTTACCGCACAGATCCCTGTGCTACTCATATGCTGAGTTGGCGAGGGCTGGTATCGAACTAGGAACCTTGTGGTTTCTAGCCGAACGCTCCGCCGACTGGGCTAGGCTGTCCCATCGTAGTATAATAGTTAGCAAGCTAGTCTCACAGTTCCATTTCTACTGAATAGCGAGTTGCATCGTACTTGCGTGCTTCTGTCGCATCCTACCCGTGGCGAACTGTTAGGTAAAAAAAGGCATCCTAAGCTAGTCTCGCAGATCCATTATTTATGAATATCGATATCGATGCTTGCTGGATGCCCCAATCTTGCGATCAGTAAGTCTTGTTTGTTTTATTTTGATGGTTTGCGAGATGGGAGGTAAGTGTCCGTATAACTGCTGTTTTGTAGTGTGTTGCTTTCAGAATTTGTTCAAAACATCACGCAGCATCCTAGTGTAGTTCCCATCTAGAATTTTCTTGCATCTAAGTAGGTTTGTTTTCTGCTTAGATTCTATATTTGTTTTCGTAGCTACTGTGCCTCTTGCTGTGAGTGTTTTGTTTGTCTTAGTTGGGATTTATGCAGTTTGTGAGTGTGATGTTGCTGGGGATCTGTAGCTTATTTTTCGGACAGTGGGCTAGAATTTGCACCCCTGAACGCGGACCTTTCACTTCAGGACGGACGGTACAGTATGATTTCCGGTTTATGCGTGCAGTCATAATGTGGGTTGAGTCGGTATCATGGATACCTTTCGGTGGCTGTTTTGTTAACTCATTAATAAACGCCAGACTTAGAGATGATGATCAGTAGTTTCCTAACTGAACTAAGTGATCCTGGCCGTTGGCCCATTTTGGGTTCATCCGCCCAGCATCTTGTGTGACACATCGTTGGCCCATGTTGGGTTCATCCGTCGCGTCCCCCATCCACCACGCTGCTTCCCATGGTTTCCGGTTTTACATACCCGTATGGCATGTGTGGTATTGTCCTGGACAGCTGTCCAGTATTAAAAAAAAGTTTCCTAAGTTTTTAACTTAGTTTAAGTCAACATGTCCCTTCCCATTTCAGAAAATGTCTCCTGAGTCTACCCCCTCCCACGTAGACATCTAGTACCCTGCTCTCTTGGTTGGGCGGGGGAGGTAAGCTTTGTGTTGAATTAATTTTATATTACAGTCTTGAAATATATATTAACTCAAAAGGGATATGTTGGGATTACTTTTAAATTTCATACAAATATACGCTCTCGTTAGTTTGATAGAGCAACTTGTTAAATTTCAACAATATTATTCTGAAGAAAAAAAAAAAAAACCTAGCACCCTACTAATATAAGATACTACTACTAAGGTCGGCTTCTTCGCTGCGTTGGGGAGGGGGGAAAGAGCAAACTATATACGGTCATTATATCCTGCCACCACCTCGTGGGTTTATTTCGATATTTCTACATTAAAATTTCTTCAAAATGCTATTGTAGTTTTACAGACTTTAGTTTCGCTAAAGTTTCAGTGACAATATTCTTAAAATTCTAAGCTGTAAATAAATACAAAAATATCATAAATTAAGCTTCATTTGAAATTACAGTAGACACTTTTCTGTCGTTCTTTGACCGTCAATTATACAATAAACATTTTAGTGTTGAGTTACTATAGTGACAGTCATCTCGGGACTGCAGGTTCAAGAGCGAGAGTAACATAAAATGATTAACATAGCTGTGTTAACGTAAGTGAACGTAATAACGCAACTGGAATTTGAACTCATTTACTCCGATATCGCCGAAGGGGCCGGGATTGCTCAGTCGGTAGAGCGTTCGGCTAGAAACTACAAGGTTCCTAGTTCGATACCGGTCCTCGCCAACTCAGCGTATGAGTAGCACAGGGATCTGTGCGGTAAAGTAAGGAGCTGATGGTAGGTGTGGCGCGCCACCTCCGACGCCAATAAAATAATCTCCTTGGTCTAGCGCTAGTGAAAAGGGGATAGACTCCCTCGCTGACTGGCTGATACCGACTTTAGGCCACCCCGACGACTTTACTTACTTACTTCTATTGGTAATTTGGTATTCAAAAATGTTTAATGCCGACAAAGTTTTGAAACAATTTCAAGGGAAAGAGAAGAAAAAGAAATAAGAACGATCAAAGGTTAAAATTTGAAAGAGTAAACACCAAGCGGGGTGCCAATAATTTGACCGAACAATGACCCCGGAAATAGATTTAAATATAAAAACGGAATTTCTGGGTTTTGACCAGAAACGGATGTGGCTCTCTCACCCCCGGAACGAGAAACGGAGGAAGAAGAAAATCGGTTTCTTTTTCGGCCGGGCTTAGTTGAGGGTAGACGGGGCCTTCCTGGTTCCCCTTATGGGTTTCATACAGTAGTAGCGAACATGATTACGACCGGGTAATTTGACCGTGTCCTCACTCTCTTTCTCCCTGTCTTTCCTTCTTTCTGAAAAAGAACCCACGAGCATAGAAATAAATACACAGACCCTTGTGACTTTACAACTTGCGTGTATGTTGTTTCTGAACGAACGACTATTACTACTACTAACGGCGACTACTACTACAACTTGAGTTGGCCTATGCGACATACATCGTTATGCTACACGTTAGCTTTTACGCCACGGGTACTTCTCCTATAGTTTCAGGTATTTCAAGCATTTGTATGGCTTCAAGTGAGTAATAATAACTAGCAGGATCTGCGGATATATCACATATGATTTAATTATTTGACGTTTACTTAAGAGCTATTGCAAATTAGTTCAATATGTAAAAAGTATAATAATCTTGATTTAACTCTCTGTTCATCTTTTTTATCATCTTCAATTAAAACAGATTAGCGTTATTGCTTCCGCGTGCCCACTCCCTCTCCTCTCTCTCTCTCTCTCTTTCTTTTCCCTTTCTTTCTTATTCTATTTTTTCTGTCCGGAATAGAATGTCCTTTTTCTTCCGTTTCTTTACAATGAAAACGGAATGGTTCATTATTTATCTGAGGGGACGACACTCATAAGAAACAATTCGGCGGATAAGCGCCACCAGATAATCAGGATTTCCATTTTTACATTTCATCTTGGTCGATTTGGACGGTCTCATTTTTAACGAGAAGGTGTTGCAAGATCGTAACGCTCAGAACATTAAGGAACAAGAGCATTAATAGATAGATCCTTTGTAAACATGTTACTATTCTTAATACAAATAATCTACACATAATTATACACGTAGGATGATTGGATAGATCAAATTATAAGTATTTGTTTGCTTTTGTGTTTTTTGTAATCATCATCACCATCATCATCATCATCATCATCATCATCATCAGGTCGCGCAGGCAGCACGGATATCCATGACAATCTCTCGCCATCTATCCCTATCATTCATCGGGAGTTCTTCTGGACAACATCCAGAATCTGCACAGAGCTGACCAATGTAAATCTTTTCTAGACGGATCCAACTAATGTGTTCAAATGCTGTTTTTCACTGGAGAACGTCACTTATGAGTTCGTCCTTACTTCTCCAGCAGTGCCCAGCATGTCTCACTTGTCTTACTCGACTTAGGAATCGCTAGCTTCCTGGTTTCATAACAATTCTCGCCAACTCAGTACATGAGTAGTACAGATTGGATTATCTTAAGTGTGCGGTAAAGTGGGAAGCTAACGGTAGGTGTGGCGCTCAACCTCAGCAAAAACAATCTCCCTTGTCTAGCGCTAGCGAAAAGGGGATAGACTCCCTCACAGGTCGGTTGATAGTGACAAGAGACAAATCTACCTACTTTATTTTACTTTATATCTATAATAACCGGTACTACTACTCTGGGTCTGAATAGACCGGGGAATCATGACAACGATGGGTGAAGCCTCACATTGAAATTGCGTCTCAAAAGCATTTCTTTTATTTTTCAGGTTAGCAACATTGATCAAAAATATAACAACCTAGAATATGTCTCCTCTCGTTCCTTGGCATAAGGAGATGGGAATGATCTAGGAGAAGGAAATTCTGAATTTCAAAACACCTATCGACACAGTAAGCAACCTGATATCAAAATAAATTGATTCGGCATTAAATAACCCGAAAAGGGTTGACATGCCATAAAACAAAACAACCAACCAAGCCATGGCTGGGTAAGGTCCATTATTCTCCATGCTTTAAAAACATTGGTAAAAGCACGCACTATCAGTAAAACGGAGAAAAAAAAAAGACCGAGGGCATGGAATGCTAATAATATTCGCTTAGTAATAAATATGTTGAGTGGGTCGGTCACAAACAGTTGCTGGGTGGGTGAGTCCAAAAGGCAATAAAAAGAACAAAAAAAGACTATAAGGTAAATTAGTCAACGGGAGTGTAAGAGTTATTGTATTATTCGTTTCTGTGGAGTAATAAATTTTTTATTACTATTTGTATCTGATGTCGCTGTAATGCAATTCGATTACAGTTTCTTTTTTTTTTTTTTAATTACTCCCAGGACTCGTTCGTTAAACATTTGGCTCATTTGGTAAAAGAGCCGTAAACAAGCAACGCTCAAACAGCTCTTCCGGCAAATGTTCGGGTGATCAATCATTTACGCTAAGAGTCCCAATTTGCAACTCGCCTGGTCACAGGGGATCTATCTTCCAGATGGCACCCCTATACTCTATTTAACAGTTGGGAGGGGGGCACGTGGTGTAACGGTTAGAGACGTAGGAAATGGACTCGTCAACCCGAGTTCAAATCCTAGACGAGAGTATACGCATTTCACGTAGTGATAATACCCTTGGGAACTACTCTCTCTCTCTCTCTCTCTCTCTCTCTCTCTCTCTGCCCAGCTATTCAACTACTCTCTCTCTCTCTCCTCCTCTCTCTCTCTCTCTTTCCTCTCTCTCTCCCTCTCTCTCTCTCTTCCTCTCTCTCCAGCTATTCAACTACTCTCTCTCTCTCTCCAGCTATTGTACTACTACTCTCCCCCCTCTCTCTCTCTTCCTCTCTCTCCAGCTATTCAACTACTCTCTCTCTCTCTCCAGCTATTCTACTACTCTCTCTCTCTCTCTCCAACTATTCAACTACTCTCTTTCCCTTCCTCTCTCTTTCTCTCTCTCTCTCTCTAACTATGGGTATATAGTAGGGCAAACTGGGCTGTTTAACCTTGCCTAGGTAACCAATTTAGGTGAAGGAAAACTATGAATTCAAACCTCCGCTTAAGAAATTGACCTTGTGAAACATCCTGCTCTTAAGGAAGCGTTGGTAAATATATATACTGTGTTTTAAAAGACAACTGTTAAAGCTTTGGTGGATTTTTTACGGAGGTTCTCATAACATTCTTAGCAAAGTACATATCAGTGCTATCGTACGGCTTCACCGCTTGGACATTAACAAATCGCATACAGAAAAAGGATGGTGTGTGCTGCCTGAACACATCTTGGACCCAGAAAAAAAACCCAGCTGTATGGCCACTTACCCACTATCACACAAAGCATCCGAGTAAGAAGAAAAAGGCATGCTGGACTCTGCTGGGAAGTAAGGACGAACTCATAAGAGTACGTTCTCCTGAGGACGTCCACATATGGACACATCAGTGTTGGTGGACCAGCAAAAACCTAAACTATTCAGCCCTGTGCGGATTCTGGGTGTCATGCGGAGCACCCTACCCAGGGGTAATGACCGATAGGTACTGTTGTAGAAAGATAGAAGGGAGAGATTCAGGGATATACGAACTGCCAGCACGACTTGATGATATTGATGTGGATTTCTATCTACCCACCTCCCTCTCTCTCTCTCTCTCTATATATATATATATTCAGCCCTATTGGATTAACTACTTACGCTATGTTCACATAGTAGTACCCATAAAGGTATATATATATATATATATATATATATATATATATACCTTTATGGGTACTACTATGTGAACATAGCGTAAGTAGTTAATCCAATAGGGCTCAATATATTGTGAATATAGAGCATTAATAGTCGTAGAAGAAGTTATTTCCCGACCGCAGTTTCGGTGTTACTCTAACACCTTCATCAGAGGTCTAACGGACCCATGCTTCTTGTGTCTACAGGAAAAGTTAGAAATAATTAGATTCCCAAATAAAAATGACTTAATTAATAAAAAGGATGAGTTCCTAGGAAAATGTATGCATAGATTACGCAATGCATTAGAATACCAATAAGATAAAATTGATCAATAAGGGCATAATACAGTAAAAATTATGACGAAGCAGTAACAAATAAAAACTACTAGAAGAAATAAAGAAATAAAAAAAAAACTTTAAAAAACTTAGCCAAACTCCAGACAAACTGACCCCACAAAGGTCAATAGAGTAAGTTGAAGACAGTGGTAAGGGTAATATAAGTATAAAGTTACAGTGCACTACTACCCACGTAGGTCAAGATAGGAGGAGCTTAACCTCAACTACAAACTAGCAGCCCACTAAGTCTAAATTTCAGGAAGAATTAAAGAAATACCAGTCTAGCTATATAAAGTAACCGAAAATATCCATCAATCCCCCTGATGAAGGTGTTAGAGTAACACCGAAACCGCGGTCGGGAAATAACTTCTTCTACGACTATATATATATATATATATATATATATATATATATATATATATATATATAAAACATAATAGGCCCTTCACTTTTTCCCACTTTAAGACGTTCATAGCGGCTCTCTCACCAGTACACATACCAAGAATTCAGAGAAAGGATATCTTTATTTAATAATAATATTAATTTATTTGCCGACAGTTATATGGTTTCAAGTATTCTTATCTAATGCTAATAATTTGCAAACAATTATATGGGTTCAAGTAAAATTTCATGTTTAACCTTTTACCTCCTTTAAACCGCTCACAGCGGCTCTCCCACCACACGCAAGCAAAGTACAAAAACTGATGATTAGTTCATTGTAATTGAATATGAATAAATAATTACTATAATATTATTGTCTTATTCTCCAACTTATTAACATCAATCCTACGATGAGTTTATATAGAAAGCAATTAAAATATAATTTGATTTTTCCAACTCTATTGCCCTTATGGCAAGCCCCAACCCCTTTTTATCATAGGGGTGCTAGAAGGCGGTGGCTGCGGGTCTACATGTCCTGGGAATGACGTTAAACTCTATCTGATGGTGAGGTTCCGGTTTTGGAGGTTTGGGAAATGTGGAGCACCCCTTCATCACCATTGCCCCCTGGTCCACTCTGACCCGGAGTGGTAGTACCAGTTAGGGTCCCATCTATGGGTTAAATAGAAAAATGTATTTATAAACAAAATTGTATTATCCATTAAGAATTGATTTATTTCAAAACTTTATCGGCATTAAATGACCCACTGAGGTTGATATGCCGTAAAACAAAACAAAAC
This sequence comes from Doryteuthis pealeii, assembly GCA_023376005.1. NCBI lineage: Eukaryota > Metazoa > Mollusca > Cephalopoda > Myopsida > Loliginidae > Doryteuthis > Doryteuthis pealeii. Next base: position 13,155,874 of record CM042173.1, read on the forward strand.
AAATCTAAAATATAATTGAAATAAGTGTAATCTTTTTATGTGCCTTCTTATTTGATTTCATTAGTATTTCTAATTTAATATATTTCAATATATTAAAACTTAAATACTTACGCCCCGGGGGCGCATATTAAAAAAAAAAAAACGAACCCCCCGCCCCCGAAAAACCCCAAAAAAACAAGCACTGAACGTTTAGCAAATTTCCTTTAAATTTAGGAGCTACTATAATTAAATACATCTGACATGTTTATGTTTTACAGATTCGCTGATTCAATGTTCTGTGATTTTTTACACATTCAACCCCAGGACCAACAGATTGTGTGTTCTAACACGACTTCAACTGTTACACAATGAACGCTTTCATTGAAGATATTTATTGACCAAAGAAAACATCTTAGACTCTATGGCGGGGTCATACCCTCATACACGACAATGACCAACGAATGGTCGGAAGAATATGTACTCGGGATACGACATCAGAGATTAAGGACAATTACTAAACAATCTTTGTTGCAAGTTACGACGACTTGCTCGCGAACATAAACGGGCTAATAAAAAATTATTTCTCTGTCATATTTGATAGAATACCTTATTATAATGGAGATTGTGAGTTTGTCTGTCTTTAAGCGAAACTATATTACTACTCAAGTCACAATTCCCTTAATTATTTACGTCAAATTCTCCATGATTTTATTTTTAAAGGGACCGGGTTAGCTCAGTCGGTAGAGCGTTCGGCTAGAAACCGGCCCTCGCAAACTCAGCGTATGAGTAGCAGGGGGATCTGTGCGGTAAAGTAAGTAGCTGATGGTAGGTGTGGCGCTCCACCTCAGACACCAAAACAATCTCCTTGGTCTAGCGCTAGTGAAAAGGGGATAGACTCCTTCGCTGATTGGCTGGTACCGACATTAGGCCGCCCCGACGACTTTACTTTTTACTTTTACATTATAAATACCGTTGACAATTTTTACATACTAATTACATGCAATTGTATTTATATATACAACAAAACAGCGGTTTAAAGTGTGAACGTGAAGGCGAATTTGCATATTGATATAAAAAAATTGATTTTGATAAACATGTGCTTAGTACCATTGCTTTCTAATTGTTTGGTTTTATCTTAATAGATATGAGCAAAAATCGCAGAGATGAATCTTAAAAGAAATCCATTAACAAGAAGAAATGACTGTAATTTTATTCATTACTTACTTTTTTAACTAAATAGTTAAATTAGGAAAATTTAGCAATGGGAAACTGTTCCTCTTCTTCGGACGTCTGCCCTGTCCGAGTAGCTGTACTCTTCTTGGCACGCCTGGCCCTCTTTCTTTCTCCTACTCTCTTTCTTTCTTTCTTTCTTTCTTTCTGTCTCTCTTTCTTTCTCATACTCTCTTTCTTTCTTTCCCCTACTCTCTTTATTTCTTTCTTATCATATATTTTTCTGTGTAGTCGTTTTCTTCACTTTACTGATCCATGATATTTATTTAAACCTCAATTATTAATAAACTTGGTTTACATTATTAATACTATTAGCCTTATCTACATACTAATGACATGCAATTGTATTCATATATACAACAAAATTGCGGTTTACAATGTGACCGGGAATGCTAATTTGCATATTGGTATTAAACATTTGATTTTAGTAAATATTTACTTAGTATTATTGCTTTCTAATTATTTGGTTTTATTTTGATAAATATGAACAAAAATCGCAGATATGAATCTTAAAAAAAATCCATTAACAAGAAAAAATAACTGTAATTTTATTCATTACTTCCTATTTTAATTAATTACTTAAAATAGGAAAATTTAGCAATGAAAGCCGATAGTGAAGGAAGAATAAGTTTCAGTTGTTCTATTTTACGATTTACCCCCCCGCCTCTGTTTCAAATCTTTTTATCTGCATTCTTATTTAGTTTCATTACCCTTTCTAATCTAATCTAAAGCCGGACAGCAAGAGAGTCTGTCCCTTTTTCGCTAGCACTATAACAAGTAGGTTGATTTTTGCTGACGCATAGCGCTACACCTACCTTCAGCTTCCCACTTTATTGCACTGATTAGATTACCCAATCAGATTAGATTTACGTAATCAGTAAAGTAGGCCTATTGTCGGTATCAGTCTACTTCTCAGGCAACACCTGTCCCCTTGATTTAAAGGGGCAGGACTGGGTTTATTGCAGAATGCCTGACGGGTTCCCCTTGAGGGGGAATGCCGACGGGATCAACGCATTTTTTGCACCCACCACCCATGAGGCTCGACTCGTGGGTGGTCCCACATTAATAGGGCCTTGTGTCTAACCCGTACACGTGGAATACGTGGTAAATATCCTGTAAAAATTAAGCCCATGAAAGTAACAGTAATAAAAATGTCAGCGAAGGGTTAGTAAACATTCATTTATCTTAGGTTTTATCTTGCTCTACTGGCCATTATTGAGCGCATTTTTATTTAAGCTAATATATATATATATATATATATATATATATATATTATATATATGAGTCGGATCTTAGCCCTGAAGAGCACTTAGCGAAACTTTTAGTAGGTTTATCTGACTCATTAGGTTTATCTTTATTATTGGCTCTACTTAGGCATTGAGCACTTTTTACTTATTAGCTTTAGTTCCTGGCAGTTTTGTATGATATATATCTTTTATATATATATATATAAATATATATAATATATATATATATATATATAATATACATATAAATTGTTTTTTCTTTTGGCCAAATATTGTACCAATAGATTATTTTTTGGTTGGTACGATTATCTTTGGTCTTCTCTTTTTTCCAAAATGATGTTTGGTAGTATATTTTTACAATCAAACTATTTGCTGGGTCTTTCCTCACCGCGAGGATTTACCAACAAGTTCGGTATATTAAATATATATATATATATATAGAGAGAGAGTAAACTACAGACACGTGTTTCGAGGTATCACCTCTCATCAGTGCAGTTATACCATTTTTAGCAGCTGCCTCTGGCCGGGTTCGAGACCCGAACGAACTTACGCTCGCCAAACCTCTTACCCATACGGCCACAATCAGCTGCCAAGTATAGCAGGCTATTTAATCGCTACATTTCTAAGCGGAAATGAATTCACCAAGAGTTCTCAAAAAGCGAATGACTTACCGGTAAAAGATATTGAGTTAATCCCAATATTTGGTTGATACAAGTATTAATCGGATAAGTCAGTGTTATAACAAATATAAAGTACTCAATACATTAGTAGAGCTGATTTAGTATTACTACTAAAGTTTCACCATAAAGATCTTCAGGGCTAATTTCCACTGAATTAATCAACATATCGATTAATTACAGTTAATTGCGGAAGTCAATATTTCAATTATGACAATTGAAAAAATATATAAATATAATATAATATAATATAATATATATATATATATATATATATATATATATATATATATATATATATATATATATGCATGTTGAATTAAACAAAAGACACATCTCCTGTGTAACAATTTTATTTTTGATCTTTTCGAGTTTTCTGGACACCTTTTTAATATTTGGGTGAAATTCATGGATTAGTCCACCAAAGTTCATGTCCCGAGTACTTTCGGTACTTTCGGGGGCAGGTGGCCATACAGCTGCTTCCTTGTGGGATACTGTTTCCATGACTTGTTCAAGACTGCGCACAGCATTCTTGTGCAGTTCCTATCTTAAGGCGACTCGTCAGGTTTCAAGTTAAGGTCCAAGTAGACAGACTATATGTGTCAAGAAAAGAAGGGAGAAAGGGTCTCGCCAACATTGAAGATAGTGTAGATACGACAATCCGAGCACTTGACGAATACACTAATAAAAGTGAGGAACAATTAATTGCAGCAGCCAGGAAAAGCAATTGCAGCATGTAGACAAGGAGAAATACATCGAAAACTATTTTTTTTAAACTACCCCCCCCCCCCCCAAAAAAAAAAAAAAACAACAACCCAGAAATGGGAAGAAAAACAACTACATGGGTACTTCAAGCGTCAAACTCAAGAGATATCACATCAGAAGACATGGACATGGCTAAGAAAAGGAAACCTCAAGAGAGAAACCAAATCGCTTATAATCGCAGCACAAGACAATCCCATTAGAACAAACTATATAAAGGCAAAAATAGATAGGACGCAGCAGAATAGCAAGTGCAGAATGTGTGGAAACAGAGACGAAACAGTTAATCATATAATAAGCGAATGCAGCAAACTAGCACAAAGAGAGTACAAGACTAGGCACGACTCGGTGGGAAAGGTGATCCACTGGGAACTGTGCAAGAAATTCAATTTTCACCAAACAACTAAATGGTATATGCACACGCCTGAAACTGTCCTGAAGAATGAGACGCATAACATTCTCTGGGATATCGAGATACACAGGGATCACCTAATCCCGGCCAGGAGACCAGACCTAGTTTTGATTAACAAAAAGAAAACTTGTCATCTGGTGGATTATGCCGTTCACATAATATGTAGATCACATATTGAAGGTGAAAGAAAACAAAAATATATACAAATACTTAGATCTGGCTAGAGAGCTGAAGCAAACTGTGCAACATGAAGGTAAAAGTAGTGCCAATTGTAATTGGGACACTTGGAACGGTTACCAAAGTGCTGGAAAAGAGTCTGGAAGAATTGGAAATCCAAAGAAGAATCGAGACTGTAAGAATTCAAGTTGTAATGTGAAACAAAGCCTTCAAAAAGCGTGTTTATCACGTCGGGGTCACCACTTGTAAGATTCATGTTTAATATATGAACATACAACTTCGTCACGTTTGTTGGACACAACATTTTATATATCACAGCACACTTATCAGACAAGGTACATAAACAATAAAATACATGTACATAAACATACAAGAGTAGAGATAAAAGGACTGGAGAGTCCGTACATACAAAATCACGTACTAGTGATGGGGGCTGAAGACCCCAGGAAAGTTAGATAGCGTTGGGGGCAGAAGCCCCCACCGAGAAGGGTGTGACAATAGTCTAACCCATGTAGTCGTTCCAGAAGATGTAGCTAAAAAAGAGCAAAACGAGTTTGGACCTCGCGCTTAAATACCAGAGGTCCCCTGGTGTCCGGCACAGAAACCCAGCGGGAAGATAACTCTTCCAGGCAAAGGGAAACAAGACCATCCAAGCAAGAATACAAGAGTCTGGAGACCTGAGGAGACTTGCTGTCACGCAGCCTCCAATGAACCACCTGCTTGGTCAGGTGTGAAAAACCTCCATTAATTACTTAAATATTACATATGTTTTAATTCAACTAATTGTTTGGTTGGGTTTTGCGGCATGTAAACCCCTTGGGTTATTTTATGCCGAATACTTCTATTGGTAATTTGGTTTGGTTGGTTGGGTTTTACGGCATGTCAACCCCTTGGGTTATTTTATGCCGAATACTTTTATTGGTAATTTGGTTTGGTTGGTTGGGTTTTACGGCATGTCAACCCTTGGGTTATTTATGCCGAATACTTCTATTGGTAATTTGGTTTGGTTGGTTGGGTTTTACGGCATGTCAACCCCTTGGGTTATTTTTTATGCCGAATAGGGCCGGGTTAGCTCAGTCGGTAGAGCGTTTGGCTAGAAACCACAAGGTTCCTAGTTCGATACCGGCCCTCGCCAACTCAGCGTAATGAGTAACACAGGTATCTGTGCGGTAAAGTAAGGAGCTGATGGTAGGTGTGGCGCTCCACCTCAGATGCTAACCCAATCTCCTTGGTCTAGCGCTATGGAAAAGGGGATAGACTCCCTCGCTGACTGGCTGATACCGACTTTAGGCCGCCCCGTCGACTTTACTTACTTACTTCTATTGGTAATTTGGTATTCAAAAATGTTTAATGCCGACAAAGTTTTGAAATAATTTCATTTTAATGGATAATACAATTTTGTTTATGAACTCATGTTTTCTATTTAACCCACAGATGGGATCAACTAATTAGGTCTTATTGCCATTTTAGGTGTGGGTCTTTTGTCGGAGGGTTTGTTGTGGCTATGTTATCTGGGCCGGATGCAACGCCACTTAACGGCACATCCAGCAACTAATCCTTAGTTCTTGTTCTATCGGAAACATTTTACAGAATGCAGCTCTGAAAACTTTAGCAGCAACCAAATACAAGAGACAAAGTGTTCTCGCAGTAAAAAAAAACGAAGGGAAAAATAAAGGAAATAAGTATTAGGAGAAAAAGAAAAACGTAGAAAATATTTAAATAAAAAACACTATATCTTAAATGTCCTTTTTTTATTAAACTGGGCGTTAGCATGTTAAAAAAAAAAAAACATGTTCGAAGTTAAACGTGCCGGAAACATTGTTCAAATTCTCTTCGTCACAACAAATTTTTATGACGGCGGTAAAAGATTTCTATTTCAAGCGAACCATGAAATTGTCAACGAAGCGTCTCTATTGAATTCTGAGAACAAGAAAAACAGAGAGAGAAAGAGAGAGAAGAGAGAGAGAGAGAGAGAGAGAGAGAGAGAGAGAGAGAGAGAGAAGAGAGAAGAGAAGGGGGAAAGAGAAATATATATATATATATATATATATATATATATATAAGCTTAGAGCAAGAAAAAGAGAGTGAAAATATATATATATATATGTATGTATATATATATATATATATATATATATATACATACACACACACACACACATATATATATGTATAAGATGTTGATAGGTTTGGTAGCCTATTTGAATCACACTAAACACCTGTAATGAACACCGTGCCTTTTTAACCCTCTAACGATTACGAGATCTTTTTTTATTTTCTTTCTTATTTTTCAGTTTGGTAACCCTAATTGACTCAGGTTGGCCTCTAACTCTTTGCCTACGTTAAACCGTTCATAGCGGCCCTCCCACCCAAATACAAAAACTACTTGTTAGTTCATTATAATTGAACTGAATGACTCAGATTAAATTTAATAGTATGACTTTATTTGAATAGAATGACTTCTGAGGTGAATAGATAGTGAACTTTGAAATATTATGTCATACAGGTAAAAAAATATCGGTACAATTTGGTAGGTAAAGCGTTAAAACATACGTGAAAACATTATATTGGAGGTCACATATTTTTTCTATTTTTCCGGCTAGCAACCCTGATTGAAAATAAAGCTAATAAAGTTTGACCAATAAAAAAGGCACGAAAGCATTGTATTGAAGATCACATATTTTTTCTATTTTTCAGGCTAGCAACCCTGATTGAAAATAAAGCTAATAAAGTTTGACCATTAAAAAAGGCACTAAATCATTGTAGTGAAGTTCACATCGTTTTACCGCTCTTAGGATTACGAGATCTGTCGATAAAATAATGAGTCTGATCTTTCTATTTTTCACGCTAGCAAACCTGATCGTAAATAAAGCTGATCAATTTCTCTGATGTTTTTTAGGCGAGGCTTTATAATTTGTATTATTTGTATTATTCGGACTATTGTCCTCATCTTTATTGTTATCTACACAACGTTTCAACCGGTGTGCCCTCTGGCCTTCTTCAAATGTCTCTTGTTGGACTCGGGAAGTTTCTCGAACTCTGGAACTTCATCTTCGAACTCGGGAGCCTTCACAGAACTTCGAACCTAACCCTTTATACAATCCACGAGGGTAGACTGTTCTTATTCTGTTACCCATGAACGGGTACAAGTGTTAACGGCGAGAGTAACATAGAATAATTAACACAGCTTAAAACTTTTACCCGGTCATGGTTAACGGAATGAGTCTACCCTGATAGAAAGAAAGGAAAGAGAAGAAGAAGAAGAAGAAGAAGAAGAAGAAGAAGAAGAAGAAGAAGAAGAAGAAGAAGAAGAAGGGGGAAGGAAGGAAGGAAGTGAAGAAGAAAAAAAGTTAAAAAAAGACAGAAAGGGTGAAAATAAAGGAAAGGAGAAAGGGAGAAAAGACAGAAAGAAAGGGAGAAGAAGAAGAAGAAGAAGAAGAAGAAGAAGAAGAAGAAGAAGAAGAAGAAGAAGAAGAAGAAGAAGAAAGAGGGGCGGAGGAAGGAAGGGAAGAAGAAAAAAAGTAAAAGAAAGACAGAAAGGGTGGAAAGAAAGGAAGGGAGAAAGGAAGAAAAGATAGAAAGAAAGGAAAAAGGATAAGAAGAGGAGGAAGAGGAAGAAGAAGAAAGTGAGGAAGGACCTTCGTCATCAAATAAATAGATATGTAAAACCTTTATATATTTATTTTATTTCATATATATATATATATATATATATATATATATATATATATGGTTCGAAGTTCCGTGAAGGTTCCCAATTATGTCATGAAGGCTCTTGAGAACAAGAAGGTTCCTGTATTCGAAGAGAAAGTTCCCAAGATAAAGGTGGCGTTTCCAGAGTTCGAGAAGGTTCCCAAGTCTGAGAAGAAATACCTGAAGAAGGTCCGAAGGCACATCGACCGAAACGTTGTGTAGATAACAATAAAGATGAGGACAATAGTCCGAATAATCAAAATAATACAAAGTAGATAAAGTTTGACCTTGAAAGTTCGTATGAAAGCATTGTAGTGACGATCGTACTATTTTGCCCTACTTGGGATGAGCAGACCGGTCGAGAAGGGTGTCCTATCGTGGTTTAATGGCTAGTAAACTCGACAGATCAACTACTACTGAACAGCGAGTTTGATCATCACTGGATGCCCCATACTTGTGACCTTGTGTCACATTCAACTGGTAGCAAATGGCTTGGGTAAATAGGACGTCTCATCGTTGTGTAATGGTTAGCAAATTAGTCTCGCATATCCATTACTACTGAATAGCGAGTTCGAGCCTCACTGAATGCCACATTCTTCAGTCGTTGTGTCACATCCTATCCGTGGTAGTAAATACCTACGAGATCAGTCGAGAAAGTAATGTCTGATTTTTATATTTTTCAGGCTAGCAACTCTAACTGAAAATAAAGCTGACCAAATTTGACCTTGAAAACAGGTACGAAACCATCGTAGTGAAGGTCATACCGTTTCACCCTTCTTAGGATTACGAGATCGGCCCAAGAAGTAATAACTAATAACAGTTAGTATTATCTGCGTTATTCGGACTATTGTCCTCATCTTCATTGTTATCTGTACAACGTTTCGGCCGATGTGCCCTCCGGCCTTCTTCAGTGCCCTCTGTCTTCTCGGACTCGGGAACCTTCTTTTCGGACTCGGGAACCTTCTTGACGTAATCCGGGACCTTCTTGTCGTAATCGGGAGCCATCACGGTACTTTGAACCTAACCCTTTATTCAGTCCACGGGGGTATCCTGTTCTCATTCCGCTAACCATAGCTGGGGTAGAGGCGTTAAGCTGTGTTAATTATTATCCTATGTTACTGTCGCCCTTGACCAGGATTGAACCAGCAGTCTAGAGATAACTATCACTTAGAACTGTCTTAACCTAACTCCTTTATCTACTAGGCCATGTGTACAATTAGACAAGCCTCATCTCAAACATTCAGAGAAAAAAATTAATAACGGAATTTTATATTTTTCAGGTTGGCAACCATAATTTAATATCAGTTGATCAATGTTGACTTTACACGCGTGAAAGGATTATTCATGTTCGCCTCTTAGAATTCACGTCTAGTTGATAAATCTTGAATTGTTTCAAGTGAACTGTGTCACAAGATCAAATTCTGTGTCAGACTCCAAGATAATGGGACAGAAACATTTAACAAATTAATACAGGTTCATGGCAATGGAACAGTTTTGAATTAATTCCTCCTACTGATATAGTGTATGTATTTACCCAGCATCCCTACCACGGGCACGATGAGGATGAGTTCCTGGTTCGATACCGGCCCTCGCCAACTCAGCGTATGAGTAGCACAGGGATCTGTGCGGTAAAGTATGGAACTGATGGTAGGTGTGGCTCGCCGTCTCAGAAGAAAAAACAAACTCCTTGGTCTAGCGCTAGTGAAAAGGGGATAGACTCCCTCGCTGTTTGGCTGATACCGACTTTAGACCACCCCGACGACTTTACTTACAAACGATATAAATAAGATAGAGTCCAACATGCAGCTCTTTAACAACAGTAATAAAACATCTCTGTAGAAAGACTAGCTACTACTTGACTACTCGACTAATAACCTCGTGTAGTCCATAATATTTATGTGTTTCGTTGGACATTTCTTGTCAACATTAAGAAAGTCAGGATATTTGTTAAATTTCGGCCTACCGCCGTCCCCTGTAAATTATGCCTCCACATATGTCCGACACATCCGGCATCCAGACTGCCGAGTGTAGTAAGGGCTATTACATATTATTATTGTTGTTATTGTAGCTGAAGAACTGAATATTTGGCATATTGCGTAAAGTTCATTGGCCCGTAACATTTACCTGTTTTTTTGTTTTTTTTTAAAGACCTCTTTTCTTTTTCGAATTCCAGTCTCGCCAATAAAAATTGAAGTTTCAGCACGAGTGGGAAAATACCCAGACCCACTGATCTAAAAACACAATTGTCACTTTTCAATCGCAGTCGCTCGTAAAATACGATCATTGCGTCTCAATGTCATGAAATGCGATCAGTTAAGAAAGGGAGAAAATCGGTCTCATAGCGCGGGGGGGGGGATATACAGCGTCTTATTTTTTTTAGTAACTTATATATCTGTGTTAAATTATATAATAATAATAATAATAATAATAATAATAATAATATTTTTGGATATTTGTTTTTTAGAAGCATTGTTGAATAAAGTATATATTATATTTTTGCTTGAAGGCAATTACAATGCACGTATCGCATAAAATTCGATACTTTTCTATAGAAAATGAACTTGACAAGTGTAATCCCGGCAAAGGATTGCTCGGTGTGTAGAACATCGTACAGACTGTTTCGACTTTATTAAGTCTCATCAGCGATGTATACCTCGCTGATTATACTTGTCAAGTTCAGTTTTTATTTTTAAAAAAGTATCGAATTTTATACGATACATGCATTGTAATTGCCTTCAAGCATAATAATAATAATAATAATAATAATAATAATAATAATAATAAGAAGAAGAAGAAGAAGAAGAAGAAGAGGTGGAAGAAGAACAAGAAAGAAAGAAAGAAAGAAAGAAAGAAAGAAAGAAAGAAAGAAAGAAACTACACTGACAAGCTTAATCTTCGAAGATTGTGCAGCTGAACACACATCAAAGTTTGTTCGGAGTGAGATCCAAAAAGATCCAAAGAGATCCCAAAAAAGGAAATTATGTTGTCACAATAAACCAGTTGTTTATCTACATTTCTATCAAGAGTGAAAAATAAGAAGATGAGGATTATTTATTGATGTTTGGTAAAATATTCTGACACAGTATTAAAACACATTTGAAATAAATATGTATTTAGTATGTGTCTCTAATCTTCTTTAGGGTAATAAATATCATGTGTTGGTTTTGGTTTCTGTTCAAACGAGTAATACGAAGAGGAAATATATCTCAGCGTTTATGTTTGAAAAAACGTGATTTGAAATTTGAAAACAAAAAAATTACAAAACAGCAACAAAAAACAAACAATGTTTCCGATGTTAATAAAATATTTACTTCAAGTACAAAATTATTTCACTCTTGAGTAATTTTTCAACATACTGTCGATTCATTTCCATATTTCTTGCCTCTCTCTCACTCTCTCTCTCCCCCCCTCTCTCTCTCTCTCTCTCTCTCTCTCTCTATATATATATATATATATATATATATGAAAGTACGTAAATAAACACGGTTTATTTGATATGGCTTTTAGCCGACAATTTTTGGAGGATATGTGCTTAATTGATGTCATACCTAATTTTTGAAAATTGATTAGTTAATAATTAATGAATTTAGGCGGGCATATATGCTCAAATGTAAGGCTAAACAATTCGAGAAAATGTCAATCCCTGAATGTACATTTCGACCTATTAGGTCTCATCAGCAAGGACATGGGAGACTGCTCCGTGTGTGACTCGAAACCTCGACTGCCAAGCTGACTGGCGGGGACCCTAACAGTTACACTAGCTGGCCATTACCAGATTCTTCGTTTGTTTTGAACTTATTTATATTCCACTTTTTATTGACTTGCTACACGACAGTATGAGAGTAAGTAAACAAACAATTTGTTTATTTGATATGGCTTTTAGCTGACAATGTACATTCAGGGATTGATATTTTCTCGATTTGTTTAGCCTTACATTTGAACATATATGCCTGCCTAAATTCATTAATTATTAACTAATTAATTTTCAAAAATTAGGTATGACTTCAATTAAGCGCATATCCTCCAAATATATATATATATATATATATTATATATATATATATATATGAAATACGTCATAACCTTTTTTAACATTTACTCGTGGACTATTCACGTTCGACATGCGACGGTTTCTGATCATCAATTTTCGCTTTCACATGCAATGATCGCGTCATTGGCTTTCATATAAAAACGCCAAGTAAATAACGGTAAATAACCTTTTATCACACATTCAACATACACTGAACATATTTCATTTTTTACTCATACAAATATTCAACACCCTGAAGAAGGTTTTAATTTAAAAAAACAAAATACTTAAGTATCGACATAAAGAGTTTCCATTGTTCATGACATCCTGTGTTTGTTTTCTTAAAAATTTTCTCCACATATATATATATATATATATATATATATATATATATATATTTGTTTCGTTTCACTTTTTTTACACAATTACGGTTATAATACATTGACAAAGGGTGAAGGTCACCCAAAGTATAGGAATAAATAAATCGAACCAAAAAGTCCGTATGAGCCAGATAGCGAGGGAGTCTCTCCCCTTCTCCCTAGCGCTCGACCAAGGAGATTGTCTGAACACCCCACCTACCATCAGCTCCTTACTTTACCGCACATATATCTGTGCTACTCATACGCTGAGTTAGCGAGGACCGGTATCGAACTAGGAACCTTGCTTTTTCTAGCCGAACGCTCTACCGACTCAGCTAAACCGGCCCTTCAATGAAAGCACTGTTAATTCCTTTTTTTATCCCACATCTTATGTGCCATTTCTCTGAATTTCTTTAGATGAAGATTGATAATTTGTGGATTGAATAACGGGTTCGGTTTGAAGTTCCGTGAAGGTTCCCGAGTACGACATGAAGGCTCCTGATTACGACCTGAAAGTTCCCAAATTTGAAGAGAAGGTTCCCGAGTTCGTGAAGGTTTCCACGTCCGACAAGATGTGAAAAAAACCCCAACAAAACCAGTTTACCAATCTAATACGGCGGAGTATTTTGGCAAAGACGGAAAGAATATCGTTGGCCTTTTATTTTTAGCTGTATTTTTATATTTTTTATTATTTATTTATTTTAAAAGTTCGGGTAGGTTAGGACTTTTTGGCCTGTTTTTTTTAGTTGCCGCTTAGAATAACTGAAACAAGAGAAGAAAAGTTAGAGTCAAAACAAATATTTCTTACGTTGATACTTACAAAAATAACACCAGGGTTGGTTTGACACCGTGGTAAAATGGTTAGCAAGCCAGCAGTTATAACTCTGTAAAGAGATCGATGTTGACTATGTGCTCTTTAGACGTGGCCTTGTGCCAAGTTTAAGATACACATAGATTTATTACGTTGAAGTTGCTTCAAAAATAACACAAGGGTTGATTTTGACACTGGCATTAAAGTCTTGGATACCTCACCGTGGTAAAAGGGTTAGCAAGCTAGTATTCACAGCAGTTATAAGAAGAGAGTTCGATGTTTACACAGTGCTCCTTTGACGCGGCCTTGTGCCAAGTCGAACATACGCTCAGTTTTTAATAGTGCCTCACGTAAAATAAAAATTAGAAAGCAAATCTGTACCTGACTTTTAGATAGATAGATAGGTTCAATTTCTTTTCTTAATGGTGTATCAAACTTCGTTGGTTATTTAATGCCAAAACCAT
>CM042173.1:13174714-13192214 GCA_023376005.1 Doryteuthis pealeii
TGACCGTAAAAGAGTTGCTTTGGCAATCTAGCATCACCCATACGCACAACATGGTAGATAACCATACATACATACATACATACATACAAACAGACAGATAGATAGATAGATAGATAGATAGATAGATACACTGTAATACACAGACACACAGATACATACACACACACACACACACACACACACACACACACACACACACACACACATGTCAACTCGGAGTTCCACAGCAATTTAGTTATGAACAAATTACGATAGATAGATAGATAGATATACAGACAGATAGATAGATAGATAGATAGATACTGTAATACACAGACACACAGATACAGAAACACACACACACACAGACTTCAACTCGGAGTGACATAGTAATCTAGTTATGAACAAATTACGATATATAGACAGAAAAACAAACATACAGACATACAGATAGATAGATACATAGATAGATAGATAGATAGATATGGATAGACACACTGAAATACACAGACACACAGACACACACACAGATTTCAACTCGGAGTTACATAACAATTTAGTTATGAACAAATTACGATAGATAGATAGATAGATAGATAGGCAGGCAGGCAGATAGATAGTTAGATAGATAGATAGATAGACATACATATATATATATATATATATATATATATATATATATATATATAGAGAGAGAGAGAGAGAGAGATAGATAGATAGATAGATACACAGAGACACAGACCCAAATTTCAACTCGGAGTTACATAGCAATCTAGTTATAAACAAGATAGATAGATATGGATAGACACACTGTAATAGATAGACACACAGAAACACATACACACATATGTAGAAATACGTACCTACGTCATACATACATACACATCTATATCTTGTAGAATGGAAGGAGTCAGAGTCAACCACAACAATTTGGCGGATTATTTATCTTATAATGGAGATTCTGTGCCTGTCTTTTACTACGTCACTGCTTACGTCACAATACCCCCATGAATTGAGAAAGTTTATCAATGTGTATTTAATTCATCACCAAAATCATCAATACATGGAAAACGTCTTATTTATTAATGAAAATCTAAGTTAGATTTGCCTCAAAACAGCCCATGTTATTAGTGCGTTTAAAATCATGCAATGTATCTTATTCTTGCTAGTTGATATGATATAACATTTCACTCATTTATGAGCTTCACCAAATAATGAATCCATGATAACTATATATATATATATATATATATATATATATATATGTTACATAATTGTTAGTACCCTAACACTTATTTACAGTAGTGTAGAAACCAAAATGGCTCTTATGAGTTGCAGCCGGCGGCCTTGAAGGGTTGAGTGACAAGGCTTGACCTCAGTCCTGATCCTCCTTCCGGTGGATACCGTGAGAATCGGTGGAGAAGACCCTCTTCTGGTTTAGATTAGAAAGAAAGTTTAGTCAGTATCGGCCAAACCACGAAAGTGGTAAGTCGTGTTAAGCGCACGGCCGACTCAATCTGCGCAGGTAGTCTGGTGGGGATTTCGGAATAAAATATGATCTAAAGCAAATTGAAGTCTTGGGTTATTATCTAAAAACTACCAATGACACAGGGCTTCTGATAAAGAGAAATCCCCAACAGAAGACCAGACACGAAGTCCCCAAGACGAAATCCAGACGCTAGAAGAAGAACGTAAGATACCAAAGATGAGCAGAAGAACAATAGAAGTAAAGAGAGTATACAACATATATATATATATATATATATATATATATATATATATATATATATATATATCAAGGGGTATGGTTGGCACTATTATACTTGAAGAGGCGGTAGTAATCCAACGTACAGTGTTATCATAAGAGTGCTCAATATCTGTGACAGAGCGTTAATATATAGATAAATAAATGAATATTTTAGTTTATATTTATTTACATTGGAACAATTTTGCTACCATTGGTTTCTTGCTGTGAAGCAATCATCAAGCAACGAAAATGTGTTTCAAAACATTTTCGTTGCCTGATAACTGCTACACAGCAAGAAACAAATGGTAGCAAAATTGTTCCAAATTGAATAGATATAAACTGAAATCTCTCTCTCTCTCTCTCTCTCTCTCTCTCTATATATATATATATATATATATATATATATATATATATAGTCCGTCTTGTTCTATTTATACACACATGCATATATACATTGAGAGAGAGAGAGAGAGAGAGAGAGAAAGAGAGACAGAGAGAGAGAGAGGCAGTGGAAAAATGAAAAGAGAGAGAGAGAAAAGAGGGATATAGAGAGCGAGGGAGAAGAGGAAGGGAGAGACGAAAAGAGAAAAAGAGAGAGAGTGTGTGAGTATTGTGAGAGAGTGTGAGTGAGTGTATGAGTGTATGTACCTACGATAGATAGATAGATAAATAAATAGATAGATAGAGAGAGAGAGAGAGAGAGAGAGAGAGAGAGAGAGAGAGAGAGAGAGAGAGAGAGAGAGAGAACGAGGAAGGGTATGAGAGAGAGAGACAGACCTAGATAGACGGGAGGAAGAAAATGAGGGAGTGTATGTGTGAGAGTGTGTGTATGTATGTGAGTGTATGCGTGCATGTGTGCGAAAAAGAAAGAGAGAGAGAGGGGAGGGGAACAGAGAAAGAGAAAGAGAAAGAGAAAGAAAGAGAGAGAGAGAGAGGGGGACAGAAAGAGAAAGAGAAAGAGAAAGAAAGAGAGAGAAAGAGAGAGAGATAGAAAAGGAGGGGGAGAGTGTGAGAGACAAACAGACCTAGATAGACAATCTCTGCTTTCTACATTCTCTCTTTTAATATTCTATTTCCACGCAATTTCCTTTGTGTTTTATTCACGGCGGGAGAATGTGTGTTTCTGTTTTTTCTGGTCGCTTGTTCTGCTCACATGAGACGTAGAATGGGTCGCTTTCAAAAGGCAGTCTGTTTGCTGGACTTAACAATTGTCGCAAAGCGGGAAACAGCATTTTTATTTAGAAACAATTCTTGATACTCTTTTAACAAACAAAAGAATTTCTCTTGCCCGTGGAGAAGAATGTTTTGTGCGAGTTCTTTCAAGCCCATTCACTTTTCAAAAGGTTCCCGACGAATTATCCCCATTATATATATATATATATATATATATATATATATATATGAAGTGGACAAACAATGTGTTTGAAATGGCGATAGCCGACAATTTGGGGGGGAGATTATGTGCTTAATTAAAGTTATATCTAATTTGTTAATTAATTAATTATAATTAAATGAATTAGGCGTGCATATCGGTTTAAATGTAAAGCGTAAACAAATCGAGAAAAAGTCAATCTCTGTATATACATTTCAGCCCATTAGGCCTCATCAGCAGAGCTATAGACAGGGCAGTGCTTTGTGCGTGATTCGAATATTATATAATTATAATTATATTTATATAGCCCCAAATTTGGTCGAAATAAATTTATGGAATTACGGTGTTGTTTTTCCTTTTAAATTTATATATATATATATATATATATATATGTGTGTGTGTGTGTGTGTGTGTGTGTGTGTGTGAGTGATGTGTGAGTGTGCGTGTTGCATGAGTGTGTGTTTCTGTGTAAGAGTTTGACTGCTGGTAACTGTTTACCTATCGTTCGTGTATGTCACACTTTGAGTTATAAGCACACACGCGTCTCCTTTGTAAAAATTAAACGCTTTAATGAATTTCAATATGGTAGAGAGAGAGAGAGAGAGAGAGTGAGAGAGAGAGAGAGAGAGAGAGAGAGAGAGAGAGAGAGAGAGGGGGGTCGTTTGCTGTATTTGTTTAAAGGTGTATCAATCATTATTTTATGTCAGAATTTGAAAGCTTTGTCAGCGAGCTTAGAATACGCTGACCGTATCCCCTGCAGAGGAGTAAGACTCCCCCTTATAAAAAAAGGAGAATGTTCTGTGTATGCGACTGAACTGAATTTGATGGTGAGGCTCCTGTTCCGGAGATTTTGATATCTCTACAAAAAGCAACTGGTTTGCAGAAGCAAAAATTAAATCTGTACACTCATCCCTTATTCTATTTCTTGATCTATCTTGGTGAAGTAGTATCGTTTCTCTGAATTTTTTAGATGAGGCTCGATAATTTGTATTATTGGGACTATTGTCCTCGTCTTTATTGTTATCTACACAACGTTTCGGCCGATGTGCACTTCGGCCTTTTTTCAGGTGTTTCTTGTTGGATTTGGGCACCTTCTCGAACTCGGGATCCTTCTCTTCAGGCACGGGAACCTTCTTGTCGTCAAAAAATAAAAGCAAAAAAAAGCAGTCAAGGTAAAAAATCAAATAAGTATCTTATTATAATGGAGATTGTGTGTTTTTCTGTCTGTAACCGAAACTATATTACTACTCAAGTCACAATTTCCTTAATTATTTACCTCAAATTCTCCATGATTTCATTCTTTTAAACCCAGTTATTAAAAAATGTTTTCATTATTAATTGTTGACCATATCATATATAAGCAACATGCAATTATATTTATATATACAACAAAATAGCGGTTTACAGTTTGAACGAGAAGGCTAATTTGCATATTGATATTTAAAATTTATTTTAATAAATATGTGCTTGGTATTATTGATTTCTAATTGTTTGGTTTTATCTTAAGAAATATAAACCAAAATCTCGTGGATAATCTTAAAGAAATTTATTTACAAGAAGAAATAACTGTAATATTATCCTTTACTTCCTATTTTAACTAAATAGTTAAATTAGGAAAATTTACCAATAAAAGAGGGGAGTAATGGAAAATGATGGAATAGTTAGTTTCAAAGTTGTTCTATTTTTCGATTATACCCCCTCTGTTGCAGATCTTTTTATCTGCATTCTTAGTCAGTTTCATTAGCCTTTCTAATTTAATATGATATTTTATTATATCAAAACTGAAATACTTGCACCCGGAGGGTGCATATATTTGCTAGTAAGTATAAAGGTAATCATTCTAGTTAAAATAGGACATTAGGTTTACTAGCAAATATATGCACCCTCCGGTTGCAAGTATTTAAGTTTTAATGTAATAAAATATTGTATTAAATTCGAAAGGCTAATGAAACTAAATAAGAATACAGATAAAAAGATTTGAAACAGAGGGAGTATAATAAAAGGTTTGAAACAGAGGGAGTATAATAAAAAATCAAACAATTGAAACGTACTCTTCCACCACTCTCGTCTTTCATTGTTATTTTTTCTAATTTAAGTATTTAGTTATAAGAGGAAGTAAAGAATAAAATGACAGTTATTTTATCTTGTTAATGGATTTCATTTAAGATTCATTGAAGAGATTTTTGCTTATATTCATTAAAATAAAACCAAACAGTTAGAAATCAATAATACTAAGCACATATTTATCAAATTCGAATTTTTAATATTAATATGCAAATTAGCTTTCCCGTTCACACTGTAAACCGCTATTTTGTTGTATATATAAATATAATTGCATGCTGTCAGTATGTAGACATAGTTAACAGTATTAATAATGTAAGACAATTTTATTAATAATTGAGGTTTAGATAAAAATAAAATCATGGAGAATGTGATGTCAATAACTAAGAGAATTGTGACTTGAGTAGGAATATAGTTTCGGTTACAGACAGAAAAACACACAATCTCCATTATAATAAGATATGTTCCAAAGATTCACTTTAAATTGTCCAATTGGACACAAGGATATAAGCATTGAGTTAATACAGTTCTAACTGACAGTTATCTCTAGACCGCAGGTTCAATCCTGGCCAAGAGCGACAGTAAAAAAAAAGTCGACGGGGCGGCCTAAAGTCGGTATCAGCCAGTCAGTCTATCCCCTTTTCAATAGCGCTAGACCAAGGAGATTGTTTTTTAGCATCTGAGATGGAGCGCCACACCTACCATCAGCTCCTTACTTTACCGCACAGATCCCTGTGCTACTCATATGCTGAGTTGGCGAGGACCGGTATCGAACTAGGAACCTTGTGATCTCTAGCCGAACGCTCTACCGACTGAGCTAATCCGGCCCATTACGATAGTAACATAGAATAATTAACAGTTAAAAGGAGTTAAGACCCATGTATTAGATAGGACTTCTTCAGGTTCCATTGCTGTTCGCAGCGCCATATTGAAGTCAGTTAGTCTACTGTTGGTTTGAATAACAGCAACTAGCTAAGCACAACTGAAGCAGTGTCCAAGACAGTTCGTATTTACAGAAATCAACAATAGTCCATTCATGCAATTGGGTGATTCCATTCCTTGAGTTCTGATTGGCTGCTTGGTTTCTTGGTTTATTGTGGAGTTTTATAAATATCCTGTCATTCTGAAGTAGAATTGCAACAAGACGGGTTTGTATTAAGTTACAACCGCTTGTTGCCGTGTCTTACCAATTCGACGGTAATTGCAACTTAGCTTGATTATTCTTCAGATCTAAACAAATCTACTGACCCTTTCACACAAGCAAGATGCAACACAATGTCAATTTATTAAGCGATATTTAACAATTATGAATTCAGAGTTTTCCTTTTCCTAGATTGGTTGCCTACCCAAGGTTAACGAGTCCAGTATGTCCTGCCATCTATCTATAGCTGAAGGGAGAGTAGTTGGATACATACCTTTCCCAAGGGTATTAGCGCTATGTGAAGTGTAAACAGCCTCGTTCAGGATTTGAACTCGCGTCGACGAGTCCATTTCTTACGACTCTAACCATTACACCACACACCTCTACCACTTGATCTATAACTGTATGCAAAAAGAAAAACCTCTTAAGAAGCAGCTACATAAAAAATGTACATATGAATATACAATGAACGTGATTCCTAACCTCTAACATAAAATAACCTACACGGATTGACATACCGTTAAAATCTAAATAAACCCCGATATACAATGAACGTGATTCCCTAACCTCTAAGCATAAAATAACCTTACACAGATTGACATACCGTTAAAAATCTAAATAAGTTCCTGCCCTTTTCCCACCTGGATAAGAAAGAGAATCTATTAAAAAGAAAATATGGACTTGACCTTGAGAATTAAGAAGCTACATAAAAAATGTACATATAAATATACAATGAACGTGATTCCCTAACCTCTAAGCATAAAATAACCCTACACAGATTGACATACCGTTAAAAATCTAAATAAGTTCCTGCCCTTTTCCCACCCTGGATAAGAAAGAGAATCTATTAAAAAGAAAATATGGACTTGACCTTTGAGAATTTAAAGAAGCAGCTACATAAAAATGTACATATAAATATACAATGAACGTGATTCCCTAACCTCTAAGCATAAAATAACCCTACACAGATTGACATACCGTTAAAAATCTAAATAAGTTCCTGCCCTTTTCCCACCCTGGATAAGAAAGAGAATCTATTAAAAAGAAAATATGGACTTGACCTTTGAATTTAAAAAGCAGCTACATAAAAATATAAATATACAATGAACGTGATTCTCTAACCTCTAAGCATAAAATAACCTACACAGATTGACATACTGTTAAAAATCTAAATAAGTTCCTGCCCTTTTCCCAGCCTGGATAAGAAAGAGAATCTATTAAAAGAAAATATGACTTGACCTTTACTACATATAAATATACAATGAACGTGATTCCCTAACCTCTAATCATAAAATAACCCTACACTAACATACCGTTAAAAATCTAAATAAGTTCCTGCCCTTTTCCCACTCTGGATAAGAAAGAGAATCTATTAAAAAGAAAATATGGACTTGACCTTTGAGAATTTGTGAACACTAGAATTGTTTTTTTTTCTATTTTTGTCAGAAACAACTAAACGAGATTCACCCAATCAATTACTTCCTTTTGTTAATATTAATCAATATCGATCTGTTTAGATTATTAATATTTATTTTAACCCGGGACTTTAGATCAAAGTAACTCTGTGATCTGTTCATTTTTACTGAGGCCACATTCTAATCTCTCTTTCTCCAGATTAACTCAACCGTGGACCAATTGACGAAAGATTTCTTTAAAAAGATTGCGGCAAAAAGAGAAAGAAGAAGAAGAAGAAGAAGAAGAAGAAGAAGAAGAAGAAGAAGAACAACAACAACAACAACAACAACAACCTTGGGAAGTACGTGCTGACAAAGCGAATAAAAATAATCGCGCAAATAATATACTCTTCTTCCTTTCTTTTTAAATTTTCAACCCACGTCAATAATTCTATCTTTGAAAAAAAAAAAATCTTAACATTATTTTTTTGAAAAATTAATTCGAAATTGAATATCTCAAATTATCATCATCGTTATCATCAGATAATAATAATGATAATAATTTACTGTATTCTGCCATTGTAGTAGTTTTGAACGTCCTACAGCAGCATTCAGCCCTTTCATTTAATTTGGTTTGATTTATTTCTCTGTTTAATGACATATCAACCTCAGCGGGTTATTTAATACCAAATATATCCTCATAGAATAACAGAAGTGGTACAACAGTGTGCCCATAAAGTTTCTTTACAACTTTCAAAATATTACAAAGGCAAATGAACAGACACATATGTGGAAATTATTACAAAATGAGGAGTAAAGAAGTTTATTTACCTAATTTAATACACCTCGACATGTGCACCATTAGTTGTACGGAGCATATTAAGACGGTACTCGATTTCTTGCCATATTTGCTATAGAAGAGCCTCATCAATAATCATAGTGGAATTAATGATCATTTGCTTTAAGTCAGTGCTGTCCCGCATCTTTGTTCGATACAGAATATATTTAGCATAACCCCACAGAAAGAAGTCCAGGGGGGTGATATCCGGAGAACAAGGCAAAGAGACTTTATGGACACCGTATATATATATATATATATATATATATATATATATATATATATTAGTAATTTGAAGGCAATTACAATGCGTATAAAAATAAAAACAAAAATATGTTATTTTTGTCTTATCGATTTCGAAGTATAAACTTCATCATCATATGAACCTCTAATGTTAAGTTAAGGTAGGGTGGACATGGAGTTAACAGCACCTGGTCACTGACAGTTTCTCGGCTATGTGATCTTCAGACCAAGTGGTTGTCAGTAACTATGTCCACACTACTTTTAAAAAAATATTACAAAAGCAAATGGACCTACAGATACGTAGAAATTATTACAAAATGAAAAGTACATATTGAATTTTATTTACCTACATTTATTTCTACATATCTGTAGGTCCACATTTATTATACCTCTACATGGGTACCATTAGTTGTACGAAGCATATTAAGATGGTATTCGATTTCTTGCCATGTTCGCTATAGAAGAGCTTCATCAATAATCACAGCAGAATTAATGATATTTTGCTTTAAGTCAGTGCTGTCCCGTATCTTTGTTCGATACACAATATCATTAGCATAACCCCACAGAAAGAAGTCCAGGGGAGTGATATCCGGAGAACGAGGTAAAGAGACTTTATGGACACCCTATATATATATATATATATATATATATATATATATATATATTATAACATACTTTACAATGCTTCAAGCAAATTACCAATTACTTTTATATATTATATATATATATATATATATATATATATATAAAGATAATCTACTGAGTCAGACGAACCTACTATTAGTTTCGCATAAAGCTCTTCAGGGCTAAAATCTGACTCAGATTTTAGCCCTGAAGAGCTTTATGCGAAACTAATAGTAGGTTCGTCTGACTCAGTAGATTATCTTTATTACTTGGCTCTACTTAGGTATCGAGCACTTTTTACAAATTAGCTTCTCCTAGCGGTTATATGAATATATATATATCTTATATACATATATATATACATATAAATTGTTTTTTCTTTTGGCCAAATACTATACCAATAGATTATTTTTGTTGGTACGAATATCTTGGTCTTTTCTTTTTTTCAAAAATTTTTTCTTCCTGGTTGATGTTTGGTAGTATATTTTTACAATCAAACTCTCTGCCGGGTTTTTTCTCTCCGCAAGGATCTACCAACACGCTTGGTATATTAAATATATATATATATATATATATAATATATATATATATATATATATCTTATTATAATGGAGATTGTGTGTTTTTCTGTTTGTAACCGAAACTATATTACTACTCAAGTCACAATTTCCTTAGTTATTGACATCACATTCTCAATGATTTTACTTTTATTTTAATCTCAATTATTAATAAAATTGTTTTACATTATTAATACTGTTAGCCATATCTACATACTAACAATATGCAATTATATTTATATATACAACAAAATAGCGGTTTACAGTGTGAACGAAAGGCTAATTTGCATATTGATATTAAAAAATCGAATTTAATAAATATGTGCTCAGTGTTACTGATTTTCTAACTGTTTGGTTTTATTTTAATGAATATAAGCAAAAATCTCTTCAATGAATCTTAAATGAAATCCATTAACAAGAAAAAATAACTGTCATTTTATTCTTTACTTCCTATTTTAACTAAATACTTAAATTAGAAAAAATAACAATGAAAGACGAGAGTGATGGAAGAGTAAGTTTCAGTTGTTCTATTTTTCGATTATACCCCCCTCTGTTTCAAATCTTTTTATCTGCATTCTTATTTAGTATCATTAGTCTTTCTAATTTAATATAATATATTATTACATTAAAACTTAAATACTTGCACCCGGAGGGTGCATATATTTGCTAGTATATATAAAGTTTACTTTAGTTTCCGTTTGTCATACAGTATTTCTCAAACATTCTTTTTAACAAAGTTTGTATGTAATAATAAAGACGTATGCACAAATTCTGTTCATGTCCTGCAGCTCTCATACATCTGAGCTTTATCATTTGTAGCAATTTCAGAGTGTCCATAAAGTCTCTTTACAACTTTTAAAAAATATGAATTAGTAGTAAATCTTGAAGTTTATTTACCTAATTTAATACACCTCTACATGGGTACCATTATTTCCACAAATCACATTAAGACCGTACTCGATTTCTTGCCATGTTTGCTGTAGCCTCATAAATGATCACAGGAGAATTAATGATATTTTGCTTTAAGTCAGTGCTGTCCCGCATCTTTGTTCAATACACAATATCTTTAGCATAACCCCACAGAAAGAAGTCCAGGGGAGTGATATCCGGAGAATGAGGTAAAGAGACTTTATGGCCACCCTGTATTTAACCCATAGCTGGTAGGAATTAAGGGTTTCATAATTTTCCCAACGTAAACGAAAGTGTCCGAAAGTAAACGTTATAGCGTGACTGGAGTTCGAACTCTCTTACGACGATATTGCAGTCCAGGACGTTAGCCACTTTTTCGTTTGAAGCCATTCTTTATTTTATTTGCGAGGGTTCTTAGCTCACTCAGTCAGCCAGATTCTAGGGTTCCCACTCTTGGAATATGGAAGTCCGCCCGTAAGTATGTGCAGTGGCAACCCCTTCGAACAGGTAGTTATTTCCTCCTGTGACAGCAACTTCTAGGGAATATTTGTATAGAGGTATTTCATACCCAACTTGTATGGGCTGGGCACAAGGCCTCGTTTTAAGCTCATGGGTGGGAAAGAACAAAAATTGCGTCCATCTCTACGGCATTTCCTCTCAAGGGGGCGCCTCGGGCGCTGGGCAATAAAGCCAGCCCCTCCCCTTTAAGTCAAGGGGGCAGGTATTGCCTGGGGGGATAGCCCCCTGGGATCGACGCTAGTAACTTGTAAGTTCCAGCGGCCGAAGCTCACTGGACTCCCGGTTGAAACGTAGATACTTCTTCAGAGAGACAGTACAGGATACTAGCAGGACCCGTAAATTTTCCACGAAACAAAGAAAAATCATCGTTTCTGGCTTAAATAAGCCAGAAACGATGATTTGCAATTTCATTACATATAAATCCTACTATTTTCTTTGCAATAAATAATACAAAAATAAAAGTGACAAAAACATGACTCGGAAAAAGAAGTTGGGCTGAAAATTCGCCTGACGCTGATTCCCTAAAGCATAGCGTAAATTAGGGCAGGATGCCTGGACGACATAAGATCAAAATTACCGAAATATCTTCGTAATTCACTATTTCAATAATACAAATTGTAACTTTATTTTAGTCTATTTTAATTTTACGTTAAAAAAAACCCCCAAAAAACTCTTTGTTCTATTTAACCCATAGATGTAATACCATAACATGTAATACCACTCTGGGTCATGCAATACAATAATGAAACTGGTATAAAAATTAAGTAAACTAGCAAGAATATGCATCCTCTGGGCATAAATATTTAAGTTATAATGCAATGAAATATGTTAAATTAGAAAGACTATTGAAATTAAATAAGAACGCATATAAAAAGATCACACTTATTTTAATTATATTTTAATTGGTTTCTATATAAATTCATTCACAGGATTGATTAATTTATAAATTTGAATTCAGTACACCCAAACTAGTAAAAAACACCTATTCACATTCTTGCCTTAGACAAAAATTTTTGTAAACCAGTGTTATTATTCAACTTAAAAACAATCAAGACGAAATAAATGATTTAATCGAGTTTGCCGTGATGAAATACTCATCGGAAATATTTTTGCTGTCGATATCACAGATGGTAAATCATATCATCGAATATTATAAAATGATCTCGAACTGTAGCAATTGTTCAGCCAGGTTGGTTGGTTGGTTGGTTGGTTGGTTGGTTGGAAAGTAAAACAATAATACTAGAGATCAATAACACTAAGTAAATATTCATTAAACCTAGTTTTGTTAAAACCAGTATGCAAATTAACCACACCGTATATTATATAAACCTTCATTTCTTAGTGATATATAAGACACATTGCAGGATTTTAAATGCATTAATAAATTGGGCTGTTTTGAGGTTAATCTAACTCAGCTAGACTTTCATAGAGACGTAAGACCCTTTAGAATATTTCATTTTTAAAATTGGATGAAATAAAATGGGAAAAATAAGAAATCTACGATTAAGCGACACCAGATAATCTGGATTTACATTGCAACTTGAACAATTTGGACGGTCTTATTTTTAACTAGAGGGTGTTCCAGGACGGAAGATTTAGGAAAAATCGTATTATTATAGGATAAATTGAAAAGAACCGTATGAAAGAACTCTTCTTCGATTAAGAATTAAAAACCAAAGGGTTAATCTTTATCTTTTGTTATTTCAGGTAAGGTACAAGGTCTTGTTAATGTAGGCAACTAAAGGGGAAAAAGGTCACTGTCAATCTACCGAAATTCCTTCAAATTAGGTCAACACTGTCAGGCTCTTTTTGATCTGTCTTGATGAAAGGTCAATTGTTTGTCAAAATATCAAGATGACCCCGCCTGTTGATTTCGGTACAGAACAGCTGGGGTGAGCTCGAGAGATTATTACCCACTCTGCTAATTCAACCCATGTGGTTTGTTTGATCGAACGGGAAGTGCTACTTTTTAAAAAAAAAACAAAAAAAACAACATACCCCCCCCCAAAAAAACACACCTTTTAATTATCGTAGGTAATAATATAAATGTGAATATATGTACATATATATATATATATATATATTAACCAACTCCTCCGCACGAGCAGGATACGACACAAGGTCAATTTCTTAAGCGGAGTTCAACAGGTTTGAATTCAGAGTTTTCCTTCTCCTAGACTGGTTACCTAGCCATGGTTAAAGAACCCAGTCTGCCCACATAGCTGGAGAGAGAGTCGGGTTCATACCTTTCCGAATGTGTGTGTGTGTGTGTGTGTGTGTGTGTGCGTGTGTGTGAGGTATCCAAAACTTGGTAGTAAGGGATGATTCTATATGTGATATCTAAGACACACTGTATTATTATTGTATGATCCACTATGTATAAATACAGTGAATCTTTAAATCACTACAGAGAGCTCAATTTATAATAATCTTTTTAGATTATATACAGAGGAATATTTATCTTTGAAATGAAGGAAAAACTCAACACCGTTATTCTATAAGAAATTTATTTCGACCAAAATTGGGGCCTTTATAAATCTAAGTTGATTTAACAAAGCTCCCCAAAATCAATTCTCATCAGATGGGTAATCATCAATAATTTGAATTGCATAACAAAAATTTTCATCAATGTAGAATCCTCTTCCTACTCAAAATTTTTTTGTCTTTTTTGTAAAGAAAAACTTTTTTTGAGTACATACACACACACACATATATGTATGTACTCGCATATATATGCACACATATGCATACACACACACACACACACACACACACATATATATATATACGCAGAAACACATACACACAGACACACACACATATATATATATATACATATATATACACATATGCATATATATATACATATATATATATACACTGAAACATTTATACATATACCCACATATTTACACACACTCACACACACACACACCACACATATAATATATTATTATATATATTATATATATATATATATATATATATATTATCGTGCGTGTGACCTTGTAATAACGAAAGTAATTTGTTCATCTATAAGAAGAAAATGTGCGTATCTGCGTTATCAAGCGGTTTTCCAGCAACATAACCAAAACTTTGAAGCAATAAAAAAATGCTTGAAATTCGAAAATTAACTTCTAATGCAAAGGATCATACAATATAAAATAGACCCCCCCCAAAAAAAAAGAACAAAACCTTCCCAAACAAAACAAACCCAACAACAAAGAAGTTAACATTAATTAGTAAACGTTAAAGATTAATATTTTACAAGGATTCTTTTGCTGGTGTCTATTTTTTAATCGGAGATGCATGAAGGCTAACCCATCACGCGTTCTTCCAGAAAAAAAGACAGAACTTACACAAAACGGTAGATTTTTATCCTAAAATTATAGCTATATCATCATGGTAACCATGTAATTCCATTGGATTCTTGCCAGATTACCGTGATTATTAGTTTCACGCTTTAGAACTTATGAAATACACCTTGTAATTGACCTAATGAAATCTGGATTTTTATTTCTTTTATTCCCAACATTAACCTTTTCTCTCTCATTCTCTATCCCAATGTTTAAAACTATAGCTGTTTTTTTTTTCCGGAGGAGCATTCAGTAATAGCCATCGTCGTCGGAAATAAACTCAAGGACTCGTGTTCAAATCCTGGACGAAGCTGTGTGTATTTCACATAGCACTGATACCCGTAAGCATCCAACTATTCTCCCTCGAACTACGGGTAAATAGTAGGGCAGACTCTGCTCTTTAACCTTTGTTAGGGAAACCGTCTAGAAGATGGTAAACTCAAAATCCAAACCTGTTTAAACCACGCTTAAGAAATTGACCTTATGTCGAATACTACACGTATGGAGAGGTTGGTTGATATATATATATATATATATATAGTTGCTTTTTAAGAAGACGCTCGGTGTTTAACAGCTATTGTCGTAGGAAATGGACATGGTAACCTCCAGCATTAGGCTTTACATTTCACATAGCGCTAATACACTTGGGAAAGGTATGAATCCATTTAATATCTTCCTCCAGTCATGGACACCGGTCTATTGGAAGAAAAACTTTAGATTCAAACCACCACTACTCCTGCTTGTTACGTTTTGTTTTACGGCATAGCAAATACAGTGGGTCATTTAATGCCGGAATAATTTTTTAAATGAATTCATTCTTAATGGATACTCAATTTTTTTATAAACACATTTTTCTATTTAACCCATTGATGGGACCCTAACAAGTACTACCACTCCGGGTCAGAGTGGACCAAGGAGCAATGGTGATGAAGTGGTGCTCCACATTCTCTAAATCTCCAAAGCTGGAACCTCACCAGAGTTAGAGTTTAACGTCATTCCCAGGACATGTAGACCCTCAGACACCACCTTCTAGCATTCATATGATAAAAAGGGTCGGGGCTTACTATCAGGGCAATAGACTTGAGGCAATCATATAGGTGCTAGTCTCATCTTGGTGTGACCAGCCGCTTGATCGGAGAGGGCCTCTCCGGCCGCCCGTCTAGCCTAAGTAAGGGTATAAGCGGAGTGTTGCAGGTCATGGACTGCTCAACCACCTGGGTTCTATCCTTAAGTATCGCGGGTCGCCACCCACTGCTTGTTATGGAGGAGTTGGGTAAATACTTTTAAGGCCCAAAAGAGTTCCGTTTCAGAATTTGATATTTTAAGACTTTCTGATCCAAAGATGCCGCCTATAATTGAAAAAAAAAAAAATTCAACAGTATATAATATATATATATATAATATATATATTATATATATATATATATCTTCCTGCCCGTCTCTTTATCTGTCTCTCTCTTCCTCACCCCTCTCTCTCTGTCTCTCTTGAAAACCTAAAATGCGTATACCCGCCTGATTTTTTAGATAATTTGTATCATTTACATTTTTCTGACAGTTGTCCTCATCTTTATTGTCATATTCACAACGTTTCGGCACGTGGTGGTGTAATGTTTAACGCCGTAGGAAATGAACACAACGAGACGAGTTCAAATCCTGGATGAGCGTGTTTGTATTTCACATAATGCTAATACTCTTAGGAAAGGAATGAATCCAATTATTCTCTTTCTACCTATGGGTAAATAGTAGGGCAGACTAGGCTCTTTAACTTTGGTTAGGCAAACTGTCTAGAAGGGAAACTCTGAATTCAAACCTGTTAAATTCCACTTAAGAAATTGACCCTGTGTCATATCCTGCTTGTATGGACCATTTATGGATAAACAGTAAGGCACACTGGGTACTTTAACCTTGGTTAGGCAACCAGTCTAGGAGAAGGAAGACTCTGAACTCAAACCTGTTAAATTCCGCGTAAGAAATTGATCTTGTATCACATCCTGCTCATGCGAAGAGGTTGGTAAATATTTATACACAACGTTTTGGCCGATGTGCCCTGCGGCTATCTTAATATGTTTATTTTCGAACTCGCAAGCCTTCTTGTCGTAATCGGGTGACTTCACAGAAATTCGAACCTAATCCTTTATACTATTTCTCGGAATGTTTGAAATGAGGCTTGATGATTAGTATTATCTGCGTTATTCGGACTATTGCCCTCATCATTATTATCTGTACAATGTTTCGGCCAATGTGCCCTCCGACCTTCTTCATGTATTTCTTGTTCAATTGGACACATGGCCTAGTGGATAAAAGAGTTAGGTTAAGACAGTTCTAAGCGACAGTTATCTCTAGACTGCAGGTTCAATCCTGGTCAAGAGCAGCAGTAAAATAGAATAATAATTAACACAGCTTAACGCCTCTACACCCAGCTATGGTGAGCGGAATGAGAACTGGATACCCCCGTGGACTCAATGGTGGATTAGGTTCAAAGTTCCGTGATGGCTCCCGATTACAAGAAGGAGTTTCCCAAGTTCGGCAAGAAGGTTCCCGAGTCCGAGAAGATTCCCGAGTCCGACAAGAAATACCTGAAGAAGGCCGGAGGGCACATCGACCGAAACGTTGTACAGATAACAATGAAGATGAGGACAATATCTAATTTATTGGTATGGATTATTATCATTCCGTTAACCATAAATGGGTAAAATTGTTCAGCTGTGTAAGTTTGTTATTTTTGCCTGTAGCCAGGATTGAAACAGACAACTACTCATT
>CM042173.1:13197214-13207214 GCA_023376005.1 Doryteuthis pealeii
TCGTGGGTAGAGATCACTTCACATCACACTGAGCTAATCTTCGTGTTGTTCTTTTATACGTACTCATTTGCATACGTGAGGGATTATTCGGTTACTTCCCTTTACAACAGTACTTTTCAACTAATTGTCTAGAAGCATAATAATGTCATATAATTTGTAAATACAGACAAACCATTCAATACGATGGTTATCCCAAATGTAAAGTCTCCAAAATATTTAGAAATCACAGAAACGTTGATCGTTTATTTTCAATGATGTTTACATCATTTTAAACTTTTAAGATGTTGTGGGGTTTTAAGGGTCAAAAATAAGACAAACGACTGGTAACAATGTATACAAATGTATTGAACAAAAGAAGTAGAAATTTACAGCAAAGAAAGTGGAGATTGCGTCCGACCAATACAGTTACGAGCTGACTCGCATTTGCTTCGAGTCAAGCCACAATTGTTCCTATTACTTATAGTAGCCGTCGGCGCATTCCATTTATGCCCATAGGTTATATCACCTAAAACAGAAGATGTATCTATGTTTTTACATAATCACTATTTGGGCTGTAAAATTTTTAAATGCCATCCTTGGCCAGTTGAAAAGGGCTTAAAGAAAGTCCTATGTTATGGAATCCTTTGGTAAGCGTATAAGTCCTATCCTGCGTATTGGTAAAGGTCCAGTGATTTAAACCTATGTACGTTGTCCATGAATGTCAGTGTAATTATGACCAGTAGGGTCGGTTTAAGTATTGTATCAACCTCGGAGTACTGCCAGTGATTGGCCAAGAGTTAGAGGACATGGGTCTGGCCTAGTCTATAAGTGTTACGTACTGACGTTTTCACAGTACCAAATCTATATAACGTTGTATACCCTTTTCTTACTTCTTACTCTAGTCGTCTTTTCTTCTGGCCGGCTTTAGTTCTATCTTCTAACATCTTGGTCTGGTATATCTTCTAAGGTCTGGTCTTCTATTGAGGACTTCGGGTCTGGTTTCTGTTAGGGATTTCTCGTTATCAAAAGCCCTGTGTCATTGTTAGTTTTTAGGTAATAAACACAAGACTTTGATTTACGTTGATGTTACTTTATTTATAAATCCCCAAACCAGACGTCTGCGCAGATCCTTACATCTTGCTAGCTCGGCTTCTAACTTCTAACTGACTTAAACTTACTATATCCTTAAACCGGAACAGGGTCTTTCCGGTTCTCACGATTTAAGCAAGGTGAGAGCGAGGTCAAGCATTGTCACTCATCCTTCAAGGCCGTGGGCTGCACTAATCGCCATTATGATTTCTACACTATTGCCATAATCATTAGGTATCTAATAATTATGTAACATAAGTAAGAGCGGGAATTTAACACACACCTTATATGTAAAAAATCTCAACATGGGCTAATGCATTTTTTAGGCACTGTGGCAGTTTTTGTATACCCTTAACATATCAACTCGTCTTCATGACGGTTAGGAAGTGTTAAACCATTTAATTGTTGTGTTACATAATCTATGCATAGATTATTGTCAACCCCCTGTATTTTTGAAGGGATGGCCCCTTTTCAACCGAATTAACCCTCAGTTCCAGCTTGGACGTCAGGCAGAAAGCATGCCTGCCTTAGCTGGGCTCAAATGCACACACACGTTGTGTCAGTTAGAAGAAGAAGGTTAAGCAATAAAAGTTTAAAGAAATAATATTTTTGGTTTGTTTTGTTTTACGGCATATCAACCTCAGTGGGTCATTTAATGCCGATAAAGTTTTGTAATAAATCAATTCTTAATGGATAATACAATTTTTTATAAATACATTTTTCTATTTAACCCATAGAAGTACTATTTAACCCTTAACAGGTACTACCACTCCGGTCAGAGTGGACCAGGGAGCAATGGTGATGAATGGGGTGCTCCACATTCCCCAAACCTCCAAAACTGGAACCTCACCATCAGATAGAGTTTAACGTCATTCCCAGGACATGTAGACCCGCAGCCACCGCCTTCTAGCACCCATATGATAAAAAGGGGTTGGGGCTTGCCATAAGGGCAATAGAGTTGGGACAATCGTATAGGTTCTAGGGCTTGACGTGACCAGCCGATTGATCGGAGGGGGCCTCTCCGACCACCCGTCTAGCCCAAGATAGGGCCAAAGTGGAGTATTGCAAGTCATGAACTGCTCATCAGCCTGGACTCTATCCTTAAGCATCACGGGTCGCCACCCACGGCCAACAGGTGGCCCCATTGGGGGAGTCTTACCCCTCTGCAGAGGTACAGTCGGTGCATTCTAACGCTCCAGCCGACAGGGCAGGAAATAATATGGTGTTCTTGCTTGATGAATGTCTTGGCAAAAAGACTGACCAAGAAGAAGGAATGCATCAAAGACGAACAGCCAACAAGAATCTAGAAATAGAATTCAACACGGAGAGAAAGAATAGAAACGACTAGAGATCACCAAATGGCCAAAGAAGTAAGTAATCCAAGTTATGCATATGCATCTCTATGTCTACCTGTGTCTATCTCTCTCTCATCTCTAGTAAAAGAACACTTGTGTATATACCCAACATGGGTATATGTGTATGAGTATGTAACAGTTGTTGCAAACTCCCTACACCACTTGTGAACGTTTTCGACATCCATGCACGACTCGCCATATACCTCCGTTAATTGACGATGAATTTTAATCGGTTAAATATCTTTTGCGTTCAAAACCGAATGACTGCGCGAATTTGACACTTGGCAGTAGTTCAATCTGGAGATCCATCAGAAGCGGCTACCAAGCCAAAAGTGAGCGTGACAGCAAAGCACACTAAAGTGTAGGCACAACTGCATGCACAACAAACACAACAGTGTTTCCAATAACCGTAAGAACAGATTCCTTGTGCTTTAGAGGTCTTATTTTTAGGATCCTCTTCGTATATAAAATACATAAAGCGCCAAAGAGTAAAATTAAGTTTGGAATATTTGTCGTGAAAGCAAGTATGGCACAAGGTCATCCGGGAATAATCAAAAAGAAAATAGGTTAGAGTCAAAATAGTGAATGTATCAAAATATCGCTTAAACTAGGTCAACAATGTTCAGATTCTTTCGATAAAAGGTCAATCGATTGTGAAAATATCAAGTTGACCCCACGTGTAGACTTATACACGGAACACTCCGGGTTTGTTTGGGAGATTATTTACCTATTTTGTTAACTCGGCACATGTGGTTTATTCTACAGAAATTCTTTGAAATATCTAAAAGAAGTTTAATCATAGTTGCCGAAAATGTAAATACCCGTCTCTCTCTCTCTCTCTCTCTCGCTCTCTCTCTCTCTCTCTCTCTCTCTCTGTATCTCCCCCTCTCTCTCTCTCTCTTCCTCTCTGACACACACACACACACACACACTCTGTCTCTGTCTCTCTCCCCCTCTCTCTCTGTCTCTCTCCCTCTCTCTCTCTCTCTCTCTCACACAACACACTATCTCTATCTCTCTCTCTCTCACACACACACACACACACACACACACACACACACCACATATATATATATATATATATATATATATAATATATATATATATATATATATATATATATATAATCAAGATTTATGAAAAACATTTTTCTTTAGAATTCTTTCATGGATAAAAACATTCTTTTTTTAATTTCTTTTTTTTTTTTTTAAATAGGAATTGTCGGAAGCATGAATCTTTTTTTTAATGAATTCCCGATTAACTAATTTAGAGGCATACGCATGATTCTAACACACACACACACACACACACACACACACACACACACACATATATATATATATATATATATATATATATATATATATATATATATAAGTAAATGGAAGTGATCCGACAGTATGAATTAAACATTTTTTTGAAAAAACAAATGATGTTGATAAATCGCTGACAGAATCTGTTTCAACCTTTTAGCGGTCTTCTTCAAGAGCGAAGTATATATGATGGAAAGACGGAAATAAATAAACCGTTAAAAGATACGAAGGTACAAACGAACGTTTGTGTGAACGTTCAGGTTCGGAGCCGGAATTTATTTAAATTTTAAAAATGCATATACTGTGTTAAAAATGAAATAAATTTTATTTAAAAAAAATCAGAAGCATTTATAATCAACAGGAAAACTCAAAAGTGTTTGTTGTAAAAATATATAAAAAATGTATAAAAATATCAAAAATGTTCATGATTCAGCATAAGAAAGTAAGTTTAAAAGTCCACAACATAATTGAAAAAGATGGAAAGTTTTCAGAGGATTAATGGTGTTAATATATATATATACATATAGTGGCATATATATTTTTCTTCTAAACTAGGATTTTACTTTTTCTAGTATAACGTAATACAATCAAAAGGGATAATATCAGGTATTA
Organism: Doryteuthis pealeii; assembly: GCA_023376005.1. Classification (NCBI taxonomy): domain Eukaryota; kingdom Metazoa; phylum Mollusca; class Cephalopoda; order Myopsida; family Loliginidae; genus Doryteuthis; species Doryteuthis pealeii. Next base: position 13,201,563 of record CM042173.1, read on the forward strand.
TTTGTTTGTTTATTTATTTTACGGCATATCAACCTCAGTGGGTAATTTAATGCCGACAAAGTTTTGAAATAAATTCATTCTTAATGGATAATCATTTTTTTTATGAACACATTTTCTATTTAACACATAGATGGGATCCTAATAGGTACTACCACTCCGGGTCAGAGTGGACCAGGGAGCAATGGTGATGTCGTGCTCCACATTCCCTAGACCTCCAGAGCTGGAACCTCACCATCATATAGAGCTTAACGTCATTTCCCGGACATGTAGACCCTCAGCCACCGCCTTCTAGCACGCATATGATAAAAAGGGTTGGGGGTTGCCATAAGGGCAATAGGGTTGGGGCAATCATATAGGTGCCAAGGCTTGACGTGACCAGCCGATTGATTGGAGGGGGCCTCTCCAACCGTCGTCTAGCCTAAGTAAGGGTCTAAATGGAGTATTGCAGGTCATGGGCTTCTCATCAACCAGGGTTCCATCCTTAAGCATGGCGGGTCAACGGGTCGTCCCGTTGGGGGGGGGTCTTAGCCTTCTACAGAGGTGCAGTCGTTGTATTCTACAGCCCCAGACGACAGGGCCAGGTATTATTTGTTACCAAACAAATTTTCTTTTTCTTTTTTTTCCCTGAACTTTAAATGACAAAGTTTTAACAATGTAGACTTCCAAATTTTTTATTCTCAATATTAACAGATATTATGTTTGTGTTGTGGAAATGAACATTTTCATTAGTAAATACCTGTCTTGTGACAGCATTCACCTGAGGTGGGTTAAGCCAGATCCATCTATTGGTAAATCAAAATTGGACTATCATGGGAATAGGAAATATACAAGTGGTTCCCAAAAACCTACATGGCAGACATCCCAGCAGACACAGGGACAAGAGGACCAAAAGTAACCACTGGTTTACGGTGAAGACTCCTCTTGGAATTTTCACCAGAGCCCCTTTAGCCGGGTTGTGGCCCTAATACCACTGGCTGTTCTACTAAGAACTTAAGTTCCCTGCGGCATAGCTCTGACGCTGCCCTGTCAAGAAGAGGAGGGAATAGACTTGATATAAATGGAATACTTGATATAAATAGAAAAAAAAGTCAGGTCTGAAACAGTTAAAGGGGTCACTGGAGTCAGAGTTGGTAAAACTACACCAACTCTGACTACAGTTAAAATTACACTTTATATGTCCCTATTTTAGTCTGTAAAGTTATACAGTGCACACTCCTTATGAATAGATTATATATAAAAAAAGCATTTTTGATTGAAATTCTCTAACCAAAAGTATAATTCAATAGTGTAAATATTTTTGGTCTGATCTGTATTCAATTTTGTTTTTTACATTACTCTCGTGCTTATAAGTAAAACCGTTGGATTCATTTGGTTTAAAAGACAATTAATATTTTATAAAACATTTTTTCGGCCATCTTTATTTATGGGCGATACTGCAGATGGTGGAAATTTCCACACTAACAACACACATGAGCGCAAAATCAATGTATATAAATCAGAATTGCAAATGTCATAATACCACGAATAAAAGAATTGGTTCGTTCATAGCATAAATTGGACAGAATTCAAGCCTTTCTGGTGCCACATTGTCTCGAGGAGAGGGTAAATCACCATTTCTCAGAATGGCTTTGCCATTCTCTTTTTCTCTCCTCCCATCACCAGAGAGTTCCAATTTAAATTGATACACAAATCATTTCAAAAATATTCCGATCTAATCAGCTTCAGTTGATTTTAATATCCACTATCTTAGGTTAATTGATAAGTTCTCGGTCTCACTATATCTTTTATTTAACACGGATCAGTTAGACCAAAATACATCTCTTCTACTGCTAATTATTCTAGCCGATCTTAACAATGATAAGTTCTCGGTCTCACTATATCTTTTATTTAATACGGATGCAGTTGTTTGAATGCTCACGCTTCTTCTGAATTCGAATTTTTCCAGTCTTTTTTTTTTCAAACCCAATCTGGAATTTTTCCTCCTCCCAGACCGATTGCCATAATAATGTCTGCCCTTTTATTTACTCATAGCTCGAGGAGAGAATAGTTGGAATCATACCTTGTTGGCCAGTTTGCCAAAAAAAAAAAATGCAACTGATATCTGGGAAAAAAGAATTTTAAAAAAGAAAAAAAACTAACACCCATCAGTGAGGGGGGGGGGACGATGTGCAGTTAAAACCGTTGAGGAAGGCCCCGCCCAAACGGTGCACATTCTCTCCTGAAGATCCCAAGCATTTGTAAACATCATTTGTTTTTTCAATATATCAAATTCACACACACACACACCACACACACATTATATTTATATATATTATATATAATATATATATATATTTGCCACCTTCAATACCATAAAACTAATGGTCTAACTTAATACCCCCATCCTCAACTCTACATCTTTTTCCATTATCATCTCCATGCAATAAATCAAAAACTTTCTCCTAACCAAGAATTTTAACCCACTTCTCCCTACCCTTCCTTTCCTAACAAGCACCTAACAATCTTCTCATCTTATCTTCCCGTACAAACTACTATCCTCTGGTCTTTCCCTCTCCACTTTACATGATAGTAATTCTCTGTTCCATCAAATCTTCACTAACTTCCCTTCTCCCCAATCTCATCACCAACACACTTTCTCTTCTATGAATACAAATATACGTACTTTATTTTGAATAAAGTTAGACCGATGAAGTTCCTCGCGTAAAGGGGAACGAAATATTTCTCTCCTACTTCTACTTGTTTGAGTCATTATTTTTTGTCCACTTTTCCTTTTACATTAACTCATATATTTAGTATATATATATATATATATATATATATATATAATATATATATATATGTTGTGTGGTGTGTGTGTGTGTGTGTGTTTGTTTGGTCTAGTTTGTTTAGACAACCGAAACAAATTTCGATTTACAAAGAGTGAATGATAACGCCTATATTACTTTACAAACTTCAGAGTTCTATCTAATTTAAAATCAAAATTGTATATTACATGCAAAAAAGAACGATATGCAAAATAAAAAAAATCTTTTACGACCTTTTTGTCAGCCGGGCTGAATCCGGGTGCAATCTACTGGTCCAAATTATTTTGCATACAAAGCCATCGTTAGGATATGGTGGTTTATATTTGGAATAGGACCAATTAAAATATATTAACAGATACACAGAGAGACAGTAAAATTTAAATTCAAGCTAAATATACCCACACACAGACAGAAAGATAGACACCACTGTACAAAAACTAATAGATGGACAGAAAGTTTTATAATATAATAAAAATAAAAAAATAAATAAATAAAAATTTAAAAAGTTAAATTCAAACCCAAGTCAAACATATAGATATACATACACAGAAAAATAGATACTACTATATATAATAGACAAATAGATGGACAGAAAGATTTTTAAAAATAAAACTCACTCATACACAACTAATGACAAATCCAGCTCCCAAACACACAAACATATACTCATTCATTTTTGACCCATCCCCTTTTTCATCCAACATTCTGACCAAACACCTGCATCTCCATATAAACACTCCCCATTTAGAGGGAAGAAAATCCATTGTTTCATTGTTTCAGATCTGAAACACGTGTCGCATATCTAAGATAATAATAAAATTTAAAAAAAACATAATCCTTTTTGCGACCTTCTTTTTTTTTTTTTTTTTATAGAATATCTAATTTTCTCCCGTTTGACCCATAACAGCACTTTATTATATATATATATATATATATATATAATATATATATATATAATATAATATAATATATATAAGTTAAGAGAAGGAAATAAATCTGACGGTATAAGTATAGATCAAAGGATATGAAAACACACAATATGCTGTTAAAGTGAATATGATATAACATGTTTTCACTTTAACAGCATATTGTGTGTTTTCATATCCGTTTATCTCTCTCTCTCTCTCTCTCTCTCTCTATATATATATATATATATATATATATAATATATATATATATCTATATTATATATATATATACATATATATATATATATATATAATGGAAAATCCAACATCAATGGTTGGTATTTGTATTTGTCCTGAATAGATACTTTATATGATATACACTAAATCATTCATGATTATTTTATATGTAAACGTTTTATCGTAGACATAACTATTTCTGAATAATAATAAGTCATTCTCATGGTTGATATTTTTTTACTCTTTATTTTATTTTCTGCACACACACACACACGCGCGACACTCAACTCACTCACTCTCACTCACACATACACACCACACACACACACACACACTCACTCACTCACACATACAAACACACATCACACATCACATACACACACACACACACTCACTCACTCACACACACACACACTCACACATCCACACACACCCTCACCCACTCACTCACAATACACATACACTCCACTCATCCACATACACATCACACATATACATAACACACACCTCACAACACACACACACACACACTCACGTCACTCATACACACAACACACACACACCACACACATACACACCTCACTACACTCACACACCATACACAGCACCACACTCAGACACACACGCAAAAACAATCTCGCTTGGTCTATGTGCTAGTGAAAGAGGAATAGATTCCCTCGCTATTTGGCTGATAACCGATTAAGGTCCGCCCGGTGACTTACACTTTATTTTACACTTAAAACATTCTAATTTATACTATAAGCCTATTCAGATACAATTCACAAATGATTTATGATCTTGGGGGATTTGTGTGAGTTAAGGGCATCTTTTTTTAAATTATCCATTTTCTCGATATAACAGAACTAATTAAGATTAAAACACTTCCCTACTTACTAAATAGAAACATCTATATCTTCATGGGCCACTGTTATAAGAGGAACCCAACCGTTTCATGAGTCGTCTAGTTGACATCCATCATTGTTAACGGGAAGTCAATAGAGAAGAATTTTTACTTTGTAAGCAAAGAAAATTCGCATTTAAACGAAGATGAGAAAACAGAAAATGTTTGTTTTATTAAGTGAAGGAATCAGAGCAAGAAGAAGAGAAAAAAATGCGCTGAGCTAAGAAAGAAGAGTAATGAGGGAGAGTAATGTCGAAAGAAGGGAGGGGAGAGATAGGAGTTGACGGACAAAAGGGAAGAGCAGATATGGATGTAATGAAGGAGAGTAATGTTGAGAAAAAGGGATAGGAGGAGGGTTTAGAGTTGCTAGAAAAAGAAAAGCAGATATGGGCGTAATGAGGAGAAGTATATTGAAAAAAGATAGGAGAGTTAATGAGTTCGATGAGTAAAAGAAGAGCAGATATGGGCACAATGAGGGAGAAGTAAATATTGAAAAAAAAGATAGGAGAGTAAGTGATTGAGGAGACAGTGAAGGAGTATGGATCAAGAAAGAGGAGAGTAGGATGATGAGAAAAAGAAGAGCTGGCCAGTATGGGCACAATGGGAGAGTAATATTGAAAAAAAAAGATAGGAGAGTTAGGAGTTGAATGAGAAAAGCAGGAGCAGATATGCGTAATGAGGGAGAAGTAATATTGAAAAAAAAAGATGGAGAGTAAGGAGTTGATTGAGAAAAAGAAGAGCACGATATGGGCGTATGAGGGAGAGTAATATTGAAAATAGATTGGAGAGTTAAGGAGTTGAT
>CM042173.1:13222214-13224714 GCA_023376005.1 Doryteuthis pealeii
GACCCCAACACTATGAATTTGTCAACATTACAAATCCCTGAAACTTTCCATCTTCATCAATTGTGCTGTGGACTTACTTTTTTAAAACTTGCTTTTGTAGCTAGAATACATCTTGGACATTTTTTATATTTTTATACACTTTTACATCAAACTCTTTTGAGTTTTTCTAATGATAAAAATCAAAATGTATACGGATTTACGTTATTATTATTATTATTAAAATAATCAGATGGAGTTGAAATGATGATAATAATAATAATCATTTCAACTCCATCTCATTATTTTAATAATAATAATAACGTAAATCCGTATACATTTTGATAAACAGACCGAAACACATGTGTAAGGGATATCGATTAAAAGTGATATCGATAAAATTCATTTTTATCCATCGACATTTCTTTTCTTTACTCATTTTTTCCTCATATTGTCGGATTCATTTTCCATTCTTACACACACACACACACACACACACACACACACACACACACATATATATATATATATATATATATATATATATATATGAATTTAATATTTTTAGAAAAAACAAAAGATGTTATTAGATGTTATGTTTTTTTCTAAAAACGTTAAATTCATACTGTCGGATTAACTCCCATTTACTTCATATAATATATATATATATATATATAATATATATATATATATATATATATATATATAGTGATAAAGATATATAGATAGGTAGAGACAGACAGACGGACACACAGACTCACATAAACAGAGATAGAGATACAGACAGACAGAACGAATGATATAGAGATAGAGCGAGTGGGAAAGGCAGAAAGAGAGACGGAGCGATTGAGAGAGAGAGAGAGAGTGAGAAAGAGATAGAGAGAGAGTGAAAGAGAGAAAGAGAAAGAAAGAGAAAGAGAGAGAGAGAAAGAGATAGAGAGAGAAAGAGAGAAAGAGAGAGAGAAAGAGATAGAGAGACAAAGAGAGGAAGAGAGTAAGAGAAAGAGAGGAAAAGAGGCAGAGAGAGAGAGAGAGAGAGAAAGAGATAGAGAGAGAGAAAGAGATAGAGAGAGAGATAGAGAGAGATAGAAGAGAAGAGAAAGAGAGAAGAGAGAGAAAGAGAGAGAGATAGAGAGAGAGAGAGAAGAGAGAGAGAGAGAGAGAGAGAGAGAGAGAGAGTGCTTGAGAAAGATACAGTAAAAAGGACAAGCATTTATGTATTCATATTAAAGTCAGGCCGAATCGTCCCTTCGTAAATTGCACTACGTTTTTTTTTTGTTTGTTTTGTTGTTGCTTTCTCTGCCAATGATTTAATGCCACCCTGTTCGTTGGTAAATATGGTGCGTCCCGTCTCCCTTACCAACAGCTGCGGCCGCAAATGAACGCAGTTAATTCATTTATGCATACAAAATATGTTGATAATTCAAGGCTGTTCCTATTTTGGCTCGACCTACTAATTGCACGACGTTTATTGCGTCTCCATAGACAGAGAAATAATTCTTCAGTCATTGGTTTAATTATGGGAGTCATCGACCTGCGACCTCGGCTTCATTTTAGACGATTTTAGCATGAGTCAGACCGAAGAAACTGATGACGTCATCGCCTCTCACCAAAAAAACAACAACAACAGAAACAAACAAACAAAAAAACCCAGACACACGTGTGTTCGAAGGCGCGCTCACACACACACACACACACACACACACACACACACACACACACACGTGTATGCGTACTCGTATATACAGGAGAATTACGAATGGTATGCACACAAAATCCGCCCAACGGGGTTGGTGTCCAGTGGCTTCAGCCCTGGCTCTTTACAAGTTAATAGCGTCGATCCCAGGGGGCTATCCTCCCCGGCAATACCTGCCCCCTTGACTTAAAGGGGCAGGGCTGGGTTTATTGCCCAGCACTTGAGGCGCTCTCCTTGTGGGGGAATGCCGAAGGGATCGACGCAATTTTTGTTCTTTCCCACCCATGAGCTTCGGCTTGTAGGTGGGCCCACGTTAAAACGAGGCCTTGTGCCCAGCCCATACAAGTGGGGTGTGATGCAAATACCTGCACACAAAACGAATAATTCCGCTATTCTTATCATATCCGAGATCACTCTATAAGGCTTGCCAGAGTGTTCGTGCAGCGTTAAAAATGTTCGTACGCTTCTTTGGAGTAACGTCCATCGCAGACAATGACCGAAGGACAATTTATTAACAGTCGAGACAATAGTCTAAAAATCTGATTAATTTACGAAAAAGGGAAACAGAATCAAGAAAATTTTAAACAGGAAATTGTGGGCATACAAGATTGAAATTACCGCGCCGTGCTTACAAATTTTAGCTGAGCTTAGATCCTTGCAGTTGTCTGTTGACTCTGTTCTCCAGCCTTTATGGGCGGCTTGTGTTAACTGGTGCATCACTTTACGTGTTGTGTACAGTCATCAAGTAAATGTTCAGATATTTGACTCTGATTTCGGACTACATAACAAAACTATGCATTCGTTTATAATTCTTATGTCAGTTTTATT
>CM042173.1:13229714-13247214 GCA_023376005.1 Doryteuthis pealeii
AAACATAAAATTAAAAAAAAAATCTATTTAACCCATAGATGGCACTCTAACATGTACTACCACTCCGGGTCTGAGTGGACCTTGGTGGAATGGCAAAGAAATGGGTGTTTCACATTTCCCAGAGCTCCATAATTTGAATCTCACTAATTGATGCAGTTTAGCGTTATATCCAAGACACTAAGACCTTCAGCCACTGCCTTCGAGCACATATATAATAAAAAACCATAAGGGCAATAAGGTCGGGACAAGTATATAGGTACTAGGGCTTGATGGTACTTGGAATCAAAGTTAAAGTGAACTTGGTGGTAATAACAATTAATGGGTACTCCACAATTCCCGAGAGCTCCAGAACTGAAGCCTCATTACAGTCGACATATTCTAGTCCAATGGTTCTCAGCCATTTTTTAACCTATTGACCCCCTTTTAATCCTATTTTACTTTGGTAGAACCCCCCCCCCATGGCTATTCGATGTTTAAAAATCCCATTGTATTTTTATAGTTAAATACATTTTACTTGCCTGGGTCCAAAAATGTTATAACAGTCCCCGGTCATCTACACCAATGGTTCTCAACCTTTTTTTTTACCCATTGAACCCTTTTTTAATCTTATTTTACTTTGGTAGACCCACCATGGCCATTCGTTGTTTAAAAATCCCATTGTAATTTTGTAGTTAAATATATTTTACTTGCCTGCGTCCCCAAAAATGTAATATGGTCCCTGGGCGTCCATATGGACCCCGGCTGAGAACCACTGTTCTAGCCCATGATAATTTGTAGCTGAAAACTCGCTCTATCGTATAGTGAGTAAAATAATGATCCAACAATAATATTCAACCCATGAATTGTACTAACACTAACCTAGGTCTAATAAAAATCAATGTCTACTCCACAATGCCAATAGTGTCTTGTAGCTGAAAAACCTGCTCAATCTAACAGCGTTATTGCACTCTCTATATCTATCAAAGACCTATGTAGAAAGCGCGTGGTGTAATGGTTAAAGTCATGGGAAATGGTCTCGTCGCCCCGAATTCAAATCCTGGACGTGGTAATTGCATTTCACTTTGCGCTAATATCCTTGGGAAAGGTATGAATCCTACTCTCCCTCCAGCTATGGGTAAATAGCTGGGCAGACTGGATTCTTTAACCATGGCTAGGTAACCAGTGTAGGAATCTAAATTCAAACCTGTTGAACTCCGCTTAAGAAATTGACCTTGTGTCACATCCTGCTCGTGCGGAGGGGTTGGTAAATAGATATAACTATCAAAGTTATTTGGAGGGTCGGGCGTTAAACCAGAGGCGTTACTTTTCGAGCGCCTCTTTTATTTCTCATTTACTAACTTGGTTTGTTGTATCCGTTTATCCGGCAACAGCTTACATGTGCCGGAAGAGAGGTTTTCTACCTGCACATACCTTTTTTTTTGTTATTATCTTTCTTAGCTGACGTATTGTGTTTAATTGTGCCCGAAGTGAGATCTAACCTTGCTTGATAACACCCCGGAGGCGGTTCATTCTTCTTCTTCTTCTTCTTCTTCTTCTTCTTCTTCTTCTTCTTCTTCTTCTTCTTCTTCTTCTTTATCTTTGCTGGCGTTATGCCAAACTCTAAACACATCTCGCAAACTTGTTTCGTGATCTACCGTCTTCCCCTCCCCCCTAAAAAGAAACCTATCTCAGGGCACGCTTTGCTTTTTCCCCACCGTACCTCGCTGGAGTTAAAAGCCCGTTTTGATTTGAGCATGTGGAACATTGAATAGCAATTTGTGGTTTACACATCTGCCGAACATCAGAGAAAATGCAACCCCGGACGCACAGATAAGGTGAGAATTTGTTCATGTTTTGGAGTCGAGTGCCTTACTGATAGAATTGATAGTATTAGTATTCTATTTTATTCTATTTTTCTTCGCAAGGTTGTTTGCTGATGGTATCTAATTACTAATTTGATATAAAAATCCCGAAGAAGAGTGGAAGGAAATAAAGGAAAGAAAAAAACGAAATTGTGAAATATAGGTAAAGAAGAAGAAAACAGAAAAGAGAGATGAATGAAGATGAAAAAAAGAAGGAGAAAGACAAGATGAATGAAGATGAAAAAAGAAGGAAGAAAGACAGAAAAAGAGAGATGAATGAAGATGAAAAAAAGAAGAAGAAAGACAGAAAGGAGAGATGAATGAAGAAGGAAGAAAAGGAGGATGTGCGAGATGAACGAAGAGGAAAAAAAAGAAGAAGAAAAAAACAAAAGGAGACAAAAAGGAGAGACCAACGAAGGAAGGAAGGAAGAAAGGAGGGAAGTGCGAGATGTAGGAAAATTAGGAGGAAACAATATTCTATACATATATAAAGGGCAGTTGTGTGTATATTTATGTCCGGAGGAAACTTCGAAAACAAAACGACAAAGTAAATATATATACACATTAAATATCACCAGGGCTTGGTTTTTGAGCAAAAATAAAGGAGATTTGATTTATATTCGTGAAGATAATTAAAAAATAAAATTTAAATGATAATAGCATGGATTTTTTTCATTTAATATTTTAGATTGTAGACATTAACATTTCTTTTCAGAGTAGCTGGACCAATGCAAGGTCTATTTTTTTTACATAGAGATATTTAAATGAGGCATCCCACGAGGATTCAATTCATGATTCAGTAATAATGGATCTGCAGGACTAACTTTTTAAAAATCCACATCTACCCAGGCGACACCGGGTAGACGCTGCTAGTACATATATAAAGGGCAGTTGTGTGTATGTGTATGTCCGGTGGATACTTCGAAAACAAAATGACAAAGTAAATATATATACACATTAAATATCACCAGGGCTTGGTTTTTGAGCAAAAATAATAGAGATTTGATTTATCTTCGTGAAGATAATTAAAAACTAAAATTTAAATGATAACAGCATGGATTTTTTTTCATTCGATATTTTAGATAATATACATTAACATTTCTTTTCAGAGTAGCTGGATCAATGCAAGGTCTATTTTTTTACAGAGGGATTTACATGGGGCATCCCACGAGGATTCAACTAACGATTCAGTAATTATGGATCTGCGGGAATAACTTTAAAAAATCCCTCTCTACCCAGGCGACGCCGGGTAGCCGCTGCTAGTGCAGGATAAGATAAAAAAAACTCACAGGAATGACAAAAAAGGAAGGAAGGAAGGAAGAATGGAAAAATGGAAAGGAAAGACGGAAATGTAGATGGTATCTAATAACTAATTTGATAAAAAAATCATGAAGAAGGGTAAAAGGAAAGAAAGAAAGAAAGACATTGAAAAATATAAGTAAGAAAAAAAAGAAGGAAGAAAGGCAGAAAGGAGAGATCCTGGAAAGGAGGAAGAAAGAAGAAAGGAAGGAAAGAACGAAAGAACGAAGGAAGAAAAGAAGGAAGGAAGGAAGGAAGAAGGAAAAAGAGAGGATGGAAGGAAGGAAGGAAGAAAGGAAGGAAGGAAGGAAGAAAAGAAGGTAGAAAGGAAGGAAGAAAGGAAGGAAAGAAGGAAGGAAGGAAGGAAGGAAGAGAGGAAAGAAGGAAAGAAGGAAGGAAGGAAGGAAGGAAGAAGAACGGAAGAAGAAAGAAGGAAGGAAGAAAGAAAGTAGAAAGGAAGTAAGAAAGTGAGAGAGGTGTACAGAAAGGAATAATACAGGAATACATAAGAATAATACAGGAATGAAAACCAAAAGAAAGAAAGTGTGGACGGAAGGAAGGACAGAAAAAAGTAAGAGAAAGATGAACAGGTAGGTAATCTTTAATTACTAATTTGATTAAAGAATCATGAAAAAGAATGAAAGGAAAGAAAGGAGATAAAGGAAAGAACTGAAAAATGTTGGTAAAAAAGAAGAATAGAGACAGTAATGACAAAAAAGAGAGAAGAAGAAAGGAAGGAAGAAAGGAAAGAAGGAAGGAAGAAAGGATGAAAGGAAAGAAAGAAGGTAGGAAAAGCAGAAAAAGAAATACAGGGATAAATAAAAAGCATACTTGAATTAAATAAAAGGAAGGAAGAATGGAAGGAAAAAAAGAAGAGAGGAATGACAAATTATTCATGAAGAAAAGAAAAGGGAACAAGGAAGGGAAGTAAAAAAAAAAGGAAAGAAAGGATAAATTAAGAAGAAATGCGGAAAGAAAGAAAAAAATACACGAATAAAATGAAATAAACGAAGAATAAAATAATTGAAAGAGGAAAGAAAGAAAATGAATGAAAAAAGAAAGAATGGAGGAAGGAAGTGTTACAAAGAATAAAGGAAGGGAATATGTAAGGAAGGAGAAGAAGGAAGGGAGGAAGAAAATGAGAGAATGTTGGAAGGGAGGAAGGAGGGTGTTGGAATATTTGGTGATATAAGGTGTGCTACAATTCCCCACTTGGATTCATAAACTAGCCGAGGAAATCACTAAGAACAGGCAAGAATTAAAACAATTAGAAAAATTAACGAAAAAAGTGAGAAATAAAAAAGAAAAAAAATACAAGATACGAAGATTTAAAAAAAAAAAAAGGAGTATCTCTACTCTTAAGAGTACACCTATCGTTTTCTGCAGGGTGGACATTTTTTGTCTGGCTCTCTCGGGCTTGGTCCTAAAAGCGGATGTTGGGAGTAGCAAGATGTGCTGGGATATTGATCATGGGAAATGGGGTTGTATTGGTGGGAAATAAATTGTATAAAAAATGACTTGAAAATAATTCAGATTAAATCGTCCCCGAAGTAATAGGAGATAAGAATTGGTTATTGATGATCTGGAATCAAGAAAATGAAAATGAAAATGAAACGGAGATAAAAATCAAATCAAATGAAATAAAATCTGCTGGTGTAAATGACATCAGCGCAAATTGAGGAAACAAAAGGACATTCTGGGTATTTCTTTGTTGAAAATAGTGGGCCAATCCTTCGCCAATCAATATCCATACTGCGTGGCTGATACACTACTTAAACACTGATACTGGCCATAGTTCTACTAGCACTCACTGAGGAGGGACTTATAATATTCAGGATTGTTTACCAGAAGAACCAAAGGATTCTTTATCAGAGGATTACCAAGGATCCAGTTCCACTGGACAATCGCTCTTGCTTGATGGCCAAAGGATGGCCCATAAAAACTTAACAGAAGGGAGTGAGAGTGTTAGGAAAAGTAAAAGGAAAGAACGCAGAAGGAAATAAAAGTATGCAGGAATGAAAAAATGCTATACAATGGAAGGAAGGAAAGACAGAAAGAAGGAACGGTGAAAGAGATATTAAAAAAAGAGAAAAATAGAGGAGGGAGAGGAAGGAAAGACGAAATTAAGAAGAAAAAAAAGGAAAAGATAAAAGCAGGAAGGAAGGAGTGTAGGAAAAAGAAAGAATGAAGGAAAGAATGAAGGAAAGAATGAAGGAAAGAATAAAGGAAAGAATGAGGGTTATGAAATGAAAAGAATAAGGGAGAAAGAAATGAAAGAAGAAGAAAAGGAAAGAAAGAAGTAACAAAAGAAAGACAAAAAGAAAGAAGGAAGATGTAAAAACAGAAAGTAGCTGTAGAAAAAGAAAAGAAGGAGCATAAGAAAGAAAAATGAATGAAAAAGAACTTAAAATTATTTGAACGTTATACCCTTGAACTAATACCCTTGGGAAAGGTGTGCATCCAACTACTCTCCATCCAGCTATGGGTAAATAGTAGGGTTACTGGGCTCTTTAACCTTGGATAGGTAACCAGTCTATCAGAAGGAAAATTGAATTCAAACCTGTTAAACTCCGCTTAAGAAATTGACCTTGTGTCACATCCTGTTCGTTCGGAGTGATTGGTAAATATATATATGACCATCCTACTAGTTTCGAGGCGGCCGATCCCGAATCTTGGACTAACGTGACGAGATTAGCACGTAGCACTTCTGCTACACAAAACATTTGCCCCACCCGTGAAAGTTAAAAACGGGATCTCGTCACGTCGCTGTTCTTATATCTGTGCCCAGTTTCAGTTTCAGCCAGAAACTATTGATACCCATTTTACTCGTCTGCTTTTCATTTTAAAAACGAATTAAAATTAATTAAATCGATTATTTAAGGTAAAATTTTTGTCTAAATCGAAAAGTAGTAACATCAATAAAAAAAAAGGCAAAATAATATTACACATGTAATTTATTTCTAATACATTTAAAACTATTTTTTCAGTCAATTCTGATCAAATATATCTTAAGATGGCCACCGTGAGTTACCATAAAATTCGTGTTTACAAAATAAATTTAACATTCTCGATTGAAAAGTAATTAACAAAAATCAGGGAATAATCCGATTTTAATTAAATTTTCAGTATTGATTTATCAATGATGGAATTTTATATTATATTTACCAACCAACAACAACCAAGCCAACCAAACAGACAGACAGCCAACTAACCAACCAATCAACCAACTTATCATCCAAATAACTATTCAGCCAATAATTCTATTTTTTTGTCTTTTTTTTTTTTTTTGCTAAATTTAATTTTGACCATACAATAAAATGGTATATGCATAAACCAGAATCTGTTCTTGAGAACGAAACACATATAATTCTCTGGGACTGAAATAAAAATGGATCACCTTATCCCAGCAATAAGACCAGACCAAGTGTTGATAAACAAAAAAGAAAGAACTTGTCAACTGGTGGATTTTGCAGTTCCAGCAGATCACAGGGTGAAACTAAAGGAAAATGAAAAATGGACAAATATCTGGACCTTGCCAGAGAATTGAAAAAGTTATGGAATATGAAAGTCAAAGTGATACTAATTGTAGTTGGTGCACTTGGAACGGTCCCAAAAGGATTGGAAAAGGGTTTATAAAGTCTGGAAATGAGAGGAAGAATTGAAACCATTCAGAACACTGCACTACTACAATCTGTCAGAATACTCAGAAGAGTTAGAATTTGAACCTTCCAATACTTCATCTTCCTCTCATATAATCAGTCATCCAACCAATAATTCTATTTTTTTCTCTTTAATATTCCGTTTTATTTCTGTCTTTGTTTTGTTTTTTTGTTTTTGTTTTTATTCTGGACTTTCCCTTCCCATAATTCAATTCATCTTCCTCTTATTTCAAAGCTAGGTCCACTATTTTCAACAAGGAAATACCCAGAATGTCCTTTTGTTTCCTCAATTTGCGCTGATGTCATTTACACCAGCAGATTTTATTTCATTTGATTTGATTTTTATCTCCGTTTCATTTTCATTTTCATTTTCTTGATTCCAGATCATCAATAACCAATTCTTATCTCCTATTACTTCGGGAACGATTTAATCTGAATTATTTTCAAGTCAGTTTTTATACCATTATTTCCCGCCAATACAACCCCATTTCCCATGATCAATATCCCAGCACATCTTGCTACACCCAACATCCGCTTTTTAGGGACCAAGCCCCGAGAGAGCCAGACAAAAAATGTCCACCCTGCAGAAAATGATAGGTCACGTACTCTTAGAGTAGGGATACTCCTTTTTTTTAAATCTTCGTATCTTTTTTTATTTTTTTATTTCTCACTTTTTTCGTTAATTTTTCTAATTGTTTTAATTCTTGCCTGTTCTTAGTGATTTCATCTCAACCACAACAACCCCATCTTTCATTGTCCCATCATGACAAACGAACGTGTTTTTAGCCTCGTTTCTATCTCCCCTGAGTCATTGCTTTATCAGGCTTCGCGTTACACAACAGGGGGCTTGTCAGTCCTATCTTTTCCTATCTAAATACAAACCCTGATTATCTCCCCTTTCGAAGACAGAGATTAGAACAGCTCACACGTATTGTTGTTGTTATTTTATTATGACTGTACTCATTAGCCTACATCATGATAAGAGCTTCCTTCTATTTCGTTTAGCTAAAAAATGCTGCCCTGTTTTATCGTTAATTGGACAGTAGGTAAGCCAGCTGATATTTGCATTGAGAAAACAGAATGGACGATTTTATAATCACGTAGGAAGCGCGTGGTGTAATGGTTAAAGTCATGGGAAATGGACTCGTCGCCCCGAGTTCAAATCCTGGACGTGGTAATTGCATTTCATTTAGCGCTAATATCATTGGGAAAGGTATGAATCCTACTCTCCCTCCAGCTATGGGTAAATAGTAGGCATACTGGGCTCTTTAACCTTGGTTAGGCAACCGGTCTAGGAGAAGGAAAACTCTGAATTCAAACCTGTTGAACTCCGCTTAAGAAATTGACATTGTGTCACATCCTGCTCGTGCGGAGGGGTTGGTAAATATATATAATCACGTAAGATGGAAGCATTACAACCTAGTGTAAGGGCCGGATTAGCTCAGCTGGTAGAGCACTTGCCAAGGAAATCGCAAGGTTATTTCGATACCGGCCCTCGCCAACTCAGCGTATGAGTAGCACAGGGATCTGTGCGGTAAAGTAAGGAGCTGATGGTAAGTGTGGCGCTCCACCCAACAACTCAAAAACAATCTCTGTGGTCTAGCGCCAGTGAAAAGGGGATATACTCCCTCGCTGTCAGGCTGTTACCGACATTAGGCCACCCGTAGTAAGTTACTAAGCTGAGACTAGGTTGACTCAAGGCCAAAAGTATGGAGCACCCAGTGAGGTATGTCATTACTACAATGGGCTACCTAGATAACCATTACAATACAGAAAAGCCTTAATAGTTTAAGAACATAGAACGGGTACAAGGCCACAACTAATGGGCCGCTAGTAAGGACTTAAATTACTCCCAACGGTTTATTAAGCTAGTTAGATAATCATTACTCTGTATAAAGAGTCTTAAAGATTAGATCTGCCAGCTGATATTTGCATCGGGAAAACAAAATGGACGATTTTATAATCACGTAGGAAGCGCGTGGTGTAATGGTTAAAGTCACGGGAAATGGACTCGTCGCCCCGAGTTCAAATCTGGACGTGGTAATTGCATTCACTTAGGCTAATATCATTGGGAAAGGTATGAATCCTACTCTCCCTCCAGCTATGGGTAAAATAGTAGGGCAGACTGGGCTCTTTAACCTTGGTTAGGCCAACCGTTAGAAGAAAATAACATTACAACAGAAAAGCCTTATAAAGTTTAAGAACATAGATCGGTACAAGGCCACAACTAATGGGCACCTAGTAAGGACTTAAATCACTCCAACGGTTATTATTAGCTAGTTAGATAATCATTACTCTGTATAAAGAGTCTTAAAGATTAGATCTGGCACAAGGCTGGAACTATAGAGCACCCAGTAAGGACTGAAATAACTACAAATAGGCCACTTAGCAAATCATTACTATATAGAAGGAGCCTTAAATATTATATTTGGTAAAAAAAAGTAAAGTCGTCGCGGCGGCCTAATGTCAGTATCAGCCAAACAGCGAGGGAGTCTATCCCCTTTTCAATAGCGCCAAGACCAAGGAGATTATTTTAGGTGGAGCGCCACACCTACCATCAGCTCCTCACTTTACCGCACAGATCCCTGTGCTACTCATACGCTGAGTTGGCGAGGACCGGTATCGAACTAGGAACCTTGTGGTTTCTAGCCGAACGCTCTACTGACTGAGCTAACCCGGCCCCTCTAAATAATTACTCTGTATAAAGAGTCTTAAAGATTAGATCTGGCACAAGGTTGGAACTATAGAGCACCCAGTAAGGACTGACATAACTACAATTATATGATAGACCACTTAGCTAATCATTACTATATAGAAGGAGCCTTAAATATTATATTTGGTACCAAGGCCACAAATATGGGATCCTAGTGAAGCTAAAGAACCTAGTCTGCCCTACTATTTACCCACAGCTAGGGTAGAGGGAGAAGACGGGGATTCATGCATTTCCCAAAGACATTAGCGTGAAGTGAGATGCAAACAGAGATTGCTTTTTTTTGTTGTTGCAACAACGATAACCATAACGCTAAGTGCACCTCCTGGTAAGAGACGTACCTATTTACGATAATACTGACCTATCTATACAAATACAAATAACATTAAAGAGCTATTTGAAAATATGAAATTAGATGGTATTTTATCATTCTTGAGAGAAATAAAGATATACCAAAAATTATGACCGCCCTGTCGGTGGGGCGTGAGAATGTACCGACTGCACCTCTGTAGAGGGTAAGACTCCCCCAATGGGCAACCTGTTGGCCGTGGGTGGCAACCCGTGATGCTTAAGGAGAGAGCCCAGGTGGATGAGCAGTTCATGACATGCAATACTCCACTTTGGCTCTATCTTGGGCTAGACGGGGCTCGGAGAGGCCCCTTCCGATCAATTGGCTGGTCACGTCAAGCCCTAGCAACTATATGATTTCCCACCCTATTGCCCTGAATGGCAAGCCCCAACCCTTTTATCATATTGGTACTAGAAGGCGGTGGCTGCCGGTCTACATGTCCTGGAATGACGTTAAACTCTATCTGATGGTGAGGTTCCAGTTTTGGAGGTTTGGGGAATTGGAGCAACCCCTTCATCATCATTGCTTCCTGGTCCACTCTGACCGGAGTGGTAGTACATTAGGGTCCCATCTATGGGTTAAATAGAAAAATGTATTATCCATTAAGAATTGGCTATTTCAAAACTTTATTGCATTAAATACCCACTGAGGTTGATATGCCGTAAACAAACAAAACAAACCAACCAAAAATTATGAATCAAGTATGAAAAACGTCAAGAAACTATGTACAAAAATACACCTGTTAACAAATTGATTACCAAATCTTGTCCCGCAAGAATAATTTCCATTCTCTCTCTCTCTCTCTCTCTCTCTCTCTCTCTTCCTTCTCATATATACAATAAAAAAAAAAAGAAGAGATACTACCACTTCACCGGGGTCAATGGACCAGGGAGCAATGGGATGAAGGAGTGCTCCATATTCCCAAACCTCCAAAATGGAACTCACCATCAGATAGAGTTTACGTCATTCCAGGACATGTAGACCGCAGCCACCGCCTTCTAGCACCATATGATAAAAGGGGTGGGCTTGCATCAGGGCAATAGGTTGGGAAATCATATAGGTGCTAGGTCTTGACGTGACCAGCCGATTGATCGGGACGGGGCCTCTCCGACCGCCGTCTTGCCCAAATTGGGCCAAAGTGGAGTATTGCATGTCATGAACTGCTCATGATTATCAACCTGGGCAATGGCCACCTGGCATACCGTGAATCCAGCATCACGGTCAGGCACAGGTTGCCCAGGGGGGATGTCTTACCACTCGTAGAGGTGCAGTCGGTATATTCTAACACCCCAGCGACAGACGCGAACAATTGTTTAAGGGAATGTATATAGTAATTGTCAGTAATTGGCTTCCGGTTTAAAAGAATGTAGCTAATTTAGACAAGATGTAAAAAATTCTGTTGAAGTTAATGGATTTGATAAGAAAGTGAAGTAGAAAATTGTTTACTTGCATATGTGACACACAGTGAGAATCGAACTCATTACTGCGGTTTACTAGCTTAGAAATTTAACCATTACATCACTCAATCCATCCACCTGAGTTTGGTAAGTTATTTTAAAAAATAAATTTATATGTTTTTTTTTAATAATTTACAGGATTTGATTTATTATAAAAATATTTTTGGATGAAAAATACAAAATAAATAATAAACAAACAAACAAAAAATTCATGAATAAATGAATAAAATATTTTCTTTTTAATAAATATTTTTTTTTTTTTATCCACGATAATTTTTTTTCATAATCAACTTTTTTTTCTAGTTTTTAATTTTGGTCGCAATTTATGACACCGTTCGAGATCATCTCCCTCCTTGACCCTCACAAGGGGTGATTGATAAGTTCGTGACCTAAGGTGCAAGGGCTCGACTTACACAAATGAATTAATATAAGAGTTCAATTTTTTGAATGATTACAAAGGAAATCACAAGTTCATCTTTTTTCACAAACAAAATTGAAACTTTAATCAGCAATTGTTGAGAAAAAGAAAGAAAAAATATCTGTCGTTAAAGGAGAGTCCCGTGACGTTATAGCTTACTTCCTGGACAGCGACATTTCGCTAAGCAAGTTCGAACTTGATGAAAGCGAAGATATTTTCCTTACTTGTTTAACGGAACAGATAAAAATACGAATAGACATGGTTATTCATTGTCGAGTTTACGTTGTTTGGATAGATTCAGTCAACAGCAATCTCCAGTCGTATTATTACGTTCCCTCTCGTACTTGGAAAGTTTGGACAACATTTTGTTGGATTTACCCAATCTGTTATTTCCTCATATATATATATATATATATATATATATATATAATAATAAATATATATATATATATGAGAATAAATACACAAGCGATGTTTTTTGATATGGCTTTTTTTAGCCGACAATTTCTGGGAGAATTTGTGCTTAATTGAAGTCGTACCTAATCTTCAGAGTTAATTAATTAATAATTAATTAATTAGGCGGGCATACCTATTCAAATTTAAGGCTAAACAAATTGAGAAAAATCAATCTCTGTGTGTACATTTCGGCCTATTAGGCCTCATCAGCAGAGCTATAGATAGGAGATTCACCTGTGCGTGATTCGAATATATATATATATATTTATATTATATAATATATATATATATATATATATAAATGTAACAAATCTAGCTATTTTCAGCCGACAGTATATTAGGTCTGACTTCAATTAAGCACATATTCTCCCAAATATATATATATATATATATATATATATATATATAATATATATATATATAATATATATAGATAGATAGATAGATAGATAGATAGATATAGATGAGAAAGAAAATATTTTCAAAAAATTAAAAAACACAGGATTTTACGATCAGGGAAACAATTTTATGTGTCAATACTTAAGTATTTCAGTATTAACCATCATCAGGACACGTTAAGGAATGTTTTTGTGAAGGACAAATTATTTTTCTAAACATTAATATCCATATAAAATACGTCATATCTTTGTTAGCATCATCGGCTTTCGTAAAACAAAACGTACATTAAAATAACGNGCGGAGATTTAATAACATCATATTACACATTCACAATCACTTAACATTTTCATTGTGTCCCTCACAAAACATTACTTAACAGTGTCATTATGATGGTTTAATAACGAATTACTTAAGTACTGACACATAAAATTGTTTCCTTTGATTGGAACATCTTGTGTTTGTTATATTAAAAAAGATATTTTCTTCTCATATTGTCGGATTAATTTCCTCATAGTATTTCCATATATATTATATATATATATATATATATATATATATATATATATATCAGAGATTGATTTTTCTCGATTTGTTTAACCTTACATTTGAATAGGTATGCCTGCCTAATTCATTATTTAATAATTAATTAATTTTCAAAATGAGGTAGACTTCAATTAAGCAATATTCTCCTAAAAATTGTCGGCTAAAAAAGCCATATCAAAAACACATCGTTTGTTTGTTTACTTCTCATATATATATATATATATATATATATAATATATATATATATATATATATATGGCAGAAATTAGAGGAAATTAATCCGACAGTATGTGGAGTAAGGTAGACAAACAGGAGATGTTGTAGAAAATGGATGTTTATTGTAAGTAGTGATGTCGACGTTGTAACGTTTCGGTCTGTTAGACCTTCTTCAGGACTTTGGATTGAGTTCTTGCTTCAATGGTGAACTCCTAATTCACCACTATGAAAAAGTTCACCATTGAAGCAAGAACTCAATCCAACGCCCTGAAGAAGTTCTAACAGACTAAAACGTTACAACGTCGACATCAGCACAATAAACATCCATTTTCTACACACACCACACACACACACACACACACACATACACGCATGCACGCACACACACACACACATATATATTTTTGGGAGAATATGTGCTTAATTGAAGTCATACCTAATTTGAAAATTAATTAGTTGATAATTAATGAATTAGGCGAATATATCTGTTTTAAATGTGAAGCGTATACAAACAGATATATTCGCCTAATTCCTTAATTATCAACTAATCAATTTTCAAATTAGGTATGACTTCAATTAAGCACATATTCTCCCAAAAATTGTCGGCATAGCCATATCAAACCAGCTGTTTGCGTACTTTCACACACATATATATATATATATATATATATATATATATATATATATTTGTGTGTGTGTATGCATGTGTGTGTATGTATATGTGTGTGTGTGCAGATAAAATCATGGCTAATTGTGCTTCATCCTTTTCGATCTTGACCATCGATCGTTTTGTCACTTTCGGTTTTTAAGGTCATACAAGGGTCCTTGCTCATGTGACCTTAAAACCCACGAGTAACAAAACGTTCATCTTTATTCTGTCATTGTTGACACTAATGACAATGTCATAAACAAACAAAGAATTAAACTAAAACAAACAAAAACCTCGAGAGAAGAATCTGCCAAATATTTGTGAACGACTAGCGAATTGATCTGTTTAAAAGTTAGGACCATACAACCTTAAGGCACCCCTTTTTCATCTCGATTAAGAAAGGACATGTTTTTCATTTACACCGTCAATATCCGGTTGTTTTAACAGACGATTTTTAGATTTTTAAAAATTATAAAACTATACCCTAACCCTTAACCCTAACCCCTAACAAACAACCGGATATTGACGGTGTAAAGGAAAAACATGTCCTATCTTAATCGAGATTAAAAAGGGGTGCCTTAAGGTCATATGGTCCAAAAGTTATTGTTGTTGTTGTAGGCGGCGGCGGAGTGGCCTATTGTCGGTATCAGCCAGATAGCGAGGGCGTTTATCCCATTTTCGCTGGCGCCAGTCCAGGAAGATTGATTTTTTTAGGTGGAGCGCCACACCTACCGTCAGCTCCCCACTTTATCGCACAGATCAGATTACCTAATCTGTTTTACTCCTACGCTGAGTTGGCGGGGACTGGTATCGAACAAAAAAACCTTACGATTCCTAGGCGCATGCTCTACCGACTGAGCTAAACCGGCCTATCTGTTTAAAAGGAAAAATATGTTTTTGGTAATTATGGGAACAAAAGAATTCAATAAACATAACACAACTATCATTCACTCTATTTCTGATTTTACCGACTGCACCTCTGCAGAGGGGTAAGACTCCCCCAATGGGGCCACCTGTTGGCCGTGGGTGGCGACCCGTGATGCTTAAATGATATAACCCAGGTGGTTGAGCAGTCCATGACTTGCAATACTCCACTTTGGCCCTATCTTGGGCTAGACGGGCGGTCGGAGAGGCCCCCTTTGATCAATCGGCTGGTCATGTCAAGCCCTAGCACCTATATAATTGCCCCAACCCTATTGCCCTTATGGCAACACCAACCCTTTTTATCATTTGGGTGCTAGAAGACGGGGACTGAGGGTCTACATGTCCTGGAAATGACGTTAAACTTTATCTGATGGTGAGGTTCCATTTTGGGGGTTTGGGGAATGTGGAGCACCCCTTCATCACCATTGCTCCCTGGTCCACTCTGACCCGGAGTGGTAGTACTTGTTAGGGTCCCATCAATGGGTTAAATAGAAAAATGTATTTATAAAACAAAATTGAGTATCCATTAAAAATACTTTATTTCAAAACTTTATTGGCATTAAATGACCCACGTAGGTTGATATGCCGAAAAACAAAACGAACCGAACCAAACGAAGTTAAGCAGCGATGAGCCTATTCAATACTTAATTGGGTGATTACTTCGGAAACAAAAGGTACTGTAAGCATCCTGAGTAATTTGTTTATAAAAAATACACCACCAATTAATAATTTATTAAACCCGGTTTTGTTAAAACCAGTATGCAATTTAACCAGACCATATATTATGTAAACCTTTATTTCTAAGTGATATATAAGACACACAGCAGGATTTTAAATGTATTAATAACATGGGCTGTTTTGAGGCTAATTCAACCCAGATTTTCATAGAGACATCGTTAATAAAAAAAGATTTATCCTCTGTATTAATGATGTTGAGTATTGTGACGTAACCAGTGATGTAGTTTCGGTTACAGACAGATAGACACCGAATCTCAATTATAATACCATTTTCAAAAGATATCTCTAAGGAAATGTAAACATAAACGTATAATGAACATGATTCACTTACCTAGAGGCACAAAATAACCTGAGACGAATTGAAATGTCGTTAACATCAAACAATCTTTTTTTAAAATCTCCCTTTCTCAGTTGATTTTAAATAACACCACCTCCCCGAAATATTACATTTCCTATCCTGGTGGTTATTTAATGTCAAATCCATCCTTCCAGTACTATTTAACCCATAGCTGGAGGAATCTAGGATTCATACCTTTCCCAAGGGTATTAGTCCAAAAGTGAACGTAATAGCACGCTTGGAGTTTGAACTCGCTTACTACGGTGTTACCGTCCAGTACGCTAGCAACTACACCACGGGGACACCTCTTACTTTCTAACTTGAGGAATAAGGGGCCGGGTTAGCTCAGTCGGTAGAGCGTTCGGCTAGAAACCACAAGGTTCCTAGTTCGATACCAGTCCTCGCCAACTCAGCATATGAGTAGCACAGGGATCTGTGCAGTAAAGTAAGGATCTGATGGTAGATGTGGCGCTCCATCTCAATCGCTAAAATAATCTCCTTGGTCTAGTGCAAGTGAAAAGGGGATAGACTCCCTCGCTGAATGGCTGATACCGACTTTAGGCCGCCCCGACGACTTATATCCCAATCTTAGAAGAGATTTCCTCTCTTTTTCACTCCTTCTCGTTCTTTGTTTGTTTTGCACAAACCTCCCATGTGTTGCTATCGATGTGGCATGTCTTCATGTCCCTCTTGCAGACATCTTTAAAGCGCCGGCGTGGTCTCCCTACCGGTCGGGTGCCCAATACTAACACCATGCAGTAGGCAACCTATCTAGGAGAAGAAAAACTCTAAATTCAAAACTGCTAATATCCGCTAAAAATGACCCTGTTTGTGTAGAGGGGTTGGATAAATACATATTAAACATGTACATGCGCAATTCCCTAACCAATATGGCGAATAGAAGCGTGTTAATGGTACGGGTCGTGAGAAATGCAAATTGATCTTGTGTCACATCCTGCTCGTGGAGAGCGGTTGTGTTGCATACCCTTTTTTTACTTCTATTATTCTTCTGCTCATCTTTGGTATCTGACGTTCTTCTTCTAGCATCTCTTCTAACGTCTCTGTTCTTGCTGGTTCTTCCAGGTCAGTCTTGTTGCCAAGACATTCATCAACCACAAAACCATATTATTTATGTAAACTTTTATTTACTTAACTAAACATATTTCTCTAACTAAACACAACATGCATGTGCAAGTGATGTCCAGCTAAAGCAGATACATCTTATCTGCCTGATGTCCAAGCTGAAACTGAGAGCCAACCAGGTCCCACGTGACTTCATGTATTTCGCGGGCTTTCTGTTATATTCCACGAAAAGGGGCCATCCCTTCAGAAATACAGGGGATTGACAATAATGTATGCATAGACTATGTAACAGTTGGTAAATGCATATTTAGCTCATGGAGGCGCGTGGTGTAATCGTTAGAGTCGTAGTAAATGGACTTGTAGACGCGAGTTCAAATCCTGGACAAGGCTGTTTGCATTTCACATAGCGCTAATACACTTGG
>CM042173.1:13252214-13272214 GCA_023376005.1 Doryteuthis pealeii
AAAATCAAAACAACAATAACATATAAACGCTTGTAGAATACCTTAAAACTATTGTTTCTAGCAAGGGTCCAAGTCCGTACACATTACCTGATAGTTAGTACAGTGGAAAAGTTTGAAAAATGTTAGACATCGCGCTTGTAAAGCTTTTTTACATGCAAGCGCGCTATTTAAAAAAAAAACAAAAAAAACAAAAAACATGTGTAGCAACATTGAAAATTAATAAAATAACATTGAATTTGGTATTTTTATCAAGCATTCAACAGGTCTAATAATGCCTTGAAAAAGGTGCAACTGTAAAAAGTGCTGCCTATTGCAAACTCCTTAAACTAATAAACCCGAGATATTCAATACAAGGTGGATTTTGCCTAATATATATATATATATATATATATATATATATATATATATATATATATATATAAACAACCCATATATATATATATATATATATATATATATATATATATATATATATATATATATATGTTTAATATACCCAACCTGTTGGTAAATCCTCGTAGTGAGAAAAAAAACAGCAAATAGTTTGATTTTAAAAATATACTACCAAACATCAACCGGGAAGAAAAAAAATTTTGTAAAAAAGAAAAGACCAAGATAATCGTACCAACAAAAAATAATCTATCAGTACAATATTTTGGCCAAAAGAAAAAACAATTTATATGCATATATATATATAAGATATATATATTCATACAGACCCGCCAGGAGACTAAAGCTAATAAGTAAAAAGTGCTCAATACCTAAGTAGAACAAATAATAATAATAATAATAATAATAGTAATAGTAATATTAATAATAATATATATATATATATATATATATATATATATATATATATATGGGAGTAAATATGAAGTTTTAAATAAACCGAAACGTTTAAGCGTTGGTAAATAAATTCATCTTATTTTTGGAACACTTCGTTTTTCAAATTTCTTAATATATATATATATATATATATATATATATGTGTGTGTGTGTGTGTGTGTGTGTATATATATATATACACACACACATACACATACACACACATATATATATATATATATATATATATAATTCAGGAATTATACTATACTAGAAGTGGCCATCCAGCATCACCTGGGTAGAGGCTGATAAAAATGCTAGTGTATTGAATTTTCTTACCTTTGAAATTTACAAATTTTCAAGTAGAATTTCTAAATGTATTTTGATTTTTTAAATAACTTCGAATACAAATCAAATCTTCATAATTTTTGCACAAAAAAAACAAGAACTGCTGATATTTAATGTGCATATATGTTGTTAATTGTTTTATTTTCATAATTTCCCCTGGGCATACACCCATACATGCATACACACAACTGCCTTATATATATATATATATATATATATATATATATATATATATATATATATATATATAAGGGTGTGGCAGAAGTAATAGGGTAGTAAGATTTGTTATCTTGATGACATGACATTGCTTTTTATTTATAATAAATGTTTACTTATTATTATTTTCTGAGCGACACACCTACACCTTTTTGTGAAAGAAAGAAAGAATGAAAGAAAAAAAGAAAGAAAGAAAGAGACAAAGAAAGAATGAATGAAAGAAAGAAAGAAAGAAAGAAAGAGACAAAGAATGAAATAAAGAATAAATGAAAGAAAGAGACAAAGAAAGAATGAAAGAATTAAAGAAAGAAAGAAAGAAAGAGACAAAGAAAGAATGAATGAAAGAAAGAATAAATGAAAGAAAGAAAGAAAGAAAGAAAGGGACAAAGAAAGAACGAATGAATGAAAGAGAGAGACAAAGAAAGAAAGAATGAAAAAAAGAAAGAGACAAAGAAAGAAAGAATTAAATGATGAAAGAAAGAAAGAGACAAAGAAAGAATGAATGAATGAAAGAAAGAATAAATGAAAGAAAGAAAGAAAGGGACAAAGAAAGAATGAACGAATGAAAGACTGAGACAAAGAAAGAAAGAATGAAAGAAAGAAAGAATGAATGAAAGAAAGAAAGAAAGAAAGAGACAAAGAAAGGTAGAAAGGAAGAGACAAAGAAAGATAGAAAGAAAGAATGAATGAATAAAAGAAAGAAAGAAACAAACAAAAAACGTTTATATATCAATAATGTGGTCGGCTATATTTATAACTATAGAGTGTTCAATATCGCTGATAGAGCATATATAAGTTTGGATAGCGTAGATATAGAATTTAGTGACTGTCAGTTTCTCGCCCATGCGAAAATCAGCCCAAGTCTTGAATACACATCGTTCTATATATATATATATATATATATATATATATATATATATATATTAATTTAACTTTTTTTTTTAATTCTAAATATTTTCGGAAAATAAAATTCCATCCTCAGATTTATTGAAAGTACTAGGTGTTTTTTTTATAGTACTTATCCCACGGCGATATTGTAATAATCTGTTGTTTAAGAAGTTGATGAACGCCGTATATTTGAATTTTTTCTTTCTTTTTCGGTTACTTCCTTGATGTTAAATCGGCTATTTCCGTGATGTTAATTCGGTTCGGCTGCTCCTGTGCTCGTGGAGATTGTTCTGATGATGGAATTTTATTTTCCGAAAATATTTAGAATTAAAAAAAAAAGAAAGTTAAATAAATATAATTTTCAACACATATTGCATTGTAAATTGTCTTCAAAAATCTTTATATTACACATACGCACAATGCTTCAAAGATACTATTAAAAAACCTTCATATATATATATATATATATATATATATATATATATATATATGTGTGTATGTGTTTATATATGTATAACCCAGCGCAAGTGAATATTTAGCGTCTGTTTACTTTTTTTTTTAATCTACGGCACACCGTTTTCAAAGAATGGCGTTCGTTTTACATTTTTTAAACATCCACGAACTCGCTCGCTTTTCACACACATTTTCAAATAGTCTGACCGACAAAGCAAAAGAGTCTCGCAGATTTTTCTTATTTTCTGTGATGAATTTATTTTCCTCAACTAAACGAAGCCCCTGATGAAGATCTTATTGAAACAGATCGAAAACAACTGCAGAGTAGGTGAAATAAACATAACTCGTTTTATGAAACTGTTTTTTTAAATTTTTCTAATATTAACGGCTTAAAGCCATATTAAAAATAAACACTTTGTTGTTTACTTAACCTCATACTGATCGTGTAGGCAAGTCAATAAAAAGTGGAATATAAAAATAAGTTTCAAAACAAACGGAGAATGTGGGAATGGCAAGCTAGTGTAACGGTTAGAGACTTGCCTGTCAGCTTGACAGTCGAGGTTCGAGTCACACACGGAGCGGTCTCCCATGTCTATAACCTTACTGATGAGACCCTAATAGGTCGAAAATGGTACATTCAGGGATTGACATTTTCTCGATTTGTTTAGCCTTACATTTGAAACATATATCCTCGCCGAAATTCATTAATTATTAACTAATTAATTTTCAAAATTAGTATGACTTCATCATTAAGGCACAATCTCCAAAAAATTTGTCGGCTTAAAGCCATTATAAAAACAATAATTGTTTCTTAAAACCTATATGTATTTATGATATATATTGTATATATATTTACCAATCCCTTCGGCACGAGCAGGATGTGACACAATCAATTTCTTTAAGCGGAGTGTAACAGGATTAAACTTACGAAGGTTCCTTCTCCTAGACTGGTTACCTAGCCAGATTGAAG
This sequence comes from Doryteuthis pealeii, assembly GCA_023376005.1. Classification (NCBI taxonomy): domain Eukaryota; kingdom Metazoa; phylum Mollusca; class Cephalopoda; order Myopsida; family Loliginidae; genus Doryteuthis; species Doryteuthis pealeii. The sequence continues at coordinate 13,255,915 of CM042173.1, forward strand.
ATTATTCTGTCCTACTATTTATCCCCAGACAGGAAGGAGAGTAGTTGGATGCATACTTTCCCAAAGTGTATTAATGCTATGTGAAACACAAGCAGCTTCGTCAGAATTTGAACCTGGCATGATGGGTCCATTTTCCAATGAATCTAACCATTATACGACGCGCCTACTATGTATCATATGTGTGTATTTTATATATGTATCTATGTATACATATGTATGATCTGTGTGTGTTTATTATCTATCAATGTATACATGTGTGTTTATATATACATATGCACACAAAAGCGCGTGGTGTAATGGTTAAAGTCATGGGAAATGGACTCGTCGCCCCGAGTTCAAATCCTGGAGGTGGTAATTGCATTTCACTTAGCGCTAATACCCTTGGGAAAGGTATGAATCCTACTCTCCCTCTGCTATGGGTAAATAGCAGGCAGACTGGGTTCTTTAACCATGGCTAGGTAACCAGTCTAGGAGAAGAAAAACTCTGAAATTCCAACCTGTTGAACTCCGCTTAAAAAATTGACCTTGTGTCGTATCCTGCTCGTGGGAGGGTTGGTAAATATATATATAACATATGCATATGTATGTATGTCCTCTTGGACAAAAGCCGCATCCCCAAAGACCTACTGTATGGGGAATTAGTAGAGGGCACCCGACCGGTAGGGAGACCACGCCTGCACTTAAGATGTCTGCAAAGAGGATTATGAAGACATGCCAACATCGACCACCACACATGGAGATGGCTGGTGAAAAGACCGTGCGACCTGGCGACTCCTCGCCACAAGGAACGAGAAGAGTGAAAAAGAGAGGAAAGAAGCTGCCGCAGAAAGGAGACCAAAAGGAAGGAGAGACAGACGCAACTCAGCAGCATCACTGTTTGTTTGCAGTCACTGCACCAGAGATTGCCATTCAAAAATTGGTCTGATCAACCACCAGTGCTGATAAATATTTGAAAAATAGTGGCCATTACGCCATCGTCTTCAGTAAGACAGACGGATGTCAACCATGTATGTATGTGTGTGTGCGTGCGTATGTGTGGATACGTTGTTATATAAGAGTTAATTTTGTCGCTCTTGATCAAATCTCCTCTTCTCCCTCTCTTTCTCTATACACACGACAATACGCACGCACACACACATACATACCATTGGTTGGGCTCCGTCTGTCTACTGAAGACGATGGCTAGTGGCCACTATTTTTCAAAATATTTATCAGCAACTGTGTGGTTGATCAGACCAATTTTTGAATGGCAATCTCTGGTGCAGTGACTGCAAACAAACAGTGATGCTTGCTGGAGTTGCCGTTGTCTCTCCTTCCTTTTGCTCTCCTTTCTGCGCGGCAGCTTCTTTCCTCTCTTTTTCACTCCTTCTCGTTCCTTGTCTGGCGTGGAGTCGCCAGGTCGCACGGTCTTTTACACCAGCCTCCCATGTGTTGGTGTCGATGTGGCATGTCTCATATCCCTCTTGCAGACATCTTTAGTGCAGGCGTGGTCTCCCTACCGTCGGGTGCCCTCTACTAATTCCCCATACAGTAGGTTCTTGGGGATGCGGCTTTTGTCCAAGAGCGGACATACATACATATGCATATGTATATATATATATTACCAACCCCCCACACGAGCAGGATACGACACAAGGTCAATTTTTTAAGCGGAGTTCAACAGGTTGGAATTCAGAGTTTACTTCTCCTAGACTGGTTACCTAGCCATGGTTAAAGAACCCAGTCTGCCCTGCTATTTACCCATAGCAGGAGGGAGAGTAGGATTCATACCTTTCCCAAGGGTATTAGCGCTAAGTGAAATGCAATTACCACCTCCAGGATTTGAACTCGGGGCACGAGTCCATTTCCCATGACTTTAACCATTACACCACGCGCTTTTTGTGTGCATATGTATATATAAACACACATGTATACATTGATAGATATAATAAACACACACAGACACACATATGTATACATAGATACATATATAAATACACACATATACATAGATAGGCGCGTCGTATAATGGTTAGATTCATTGAAATGGACCCATCATGCCAGGTTCAAATTCTGGACGAAGCTGCTTGTGTTTCACATAGCATTAATACACTTGGGAAAGGTATGCATCCAACTACTCTCCTTCCTGATCTGGGTAAATAGTAGGACAGAAAAATCTTCAATCTTGGCTAGGTAACCAGTCTAGGAGAAGGAAACCTCGTAAGTTAATCCTGTTACACTCCGCTTAAGAAATTGACCTTGTGTCACATCCTGCTCGTGCGAAGGGATTGGTAAATATATATACTATATATATACATAAATACATATGAGGTAAGAAAACAATTATTGTTTATTTTTATATGGCTTTAAGCCGACAATTTTTGGAGGATATGTGCTTAATTGAAGTCATACCTAATTTTGAAAATTAATTAGTTAATAATTAATGAATTTCGGCGGCATATATGTTCAAATGTAAGGCTAAACAAATCGAGAAAATGTCAATCCCTGAATGTACATTTCGACCTATTAGGTCTCATCAGTAAGTGTTATAGACATGGGAGACCGCTCCGTGTGTGACTCGAAACCTCGACTGTCAAGCTGACAGGCAAAGTCTCTAACCGTTACACTAGCTTGCCATTCCCACATTCTCCGTTTGTTTTGAAACTTATTTATATTCCACTTTTTATGACTTGCTACACGACAGTATGAGGTTAAGTAAACAAACAAATGTGTTTATTTTTATATGGCTTTAAGCCGATAATATTATGAAAAATTAAAAAAACAGTTCATAAAACGAGTTATGTTTATTCACCTACGCTGCAGTGTTTCGATCTGTTTCAATAGATCTTCATCAGGGCTTTCGTTAGTTTGAGGAAAAATAAATTCATCACAGAAATAAGAAATCTGCGAGACTCTTTTGCTTTGTCGGTCAGACTATTTGAAAATTGTTGGGTGAAAAGCGAGCGTTCGTGGATGTTTAAAATGTAAAACGAACGCTGAAAACGGTTGCCGTAGATTAAAAAAAAAAGTAAACAGACGCTAAATATTCACTTGCGCTGGGTGTTATACATATATAAACACATACACACATATATATATATATATATATAATATATATATATATATATATATATGAAGGTTTTTAATAGTATCTTTGAAGCATTGTGCGTATGTGTAATATAAAGATTTTTGAAGACAATTTACAATGCAATATGTGTTGAAAATTATATTTATTTAACTTTCTTTTTTTTTTAATTCTAAATATTTTCGGAAAATAAAATTCCATCATCAGAACAATCTCCACGAGCACAGGAGCAGCCGAACCGAATTAACATCACGGAAATAGCCGATTTAACATCAAGGAAGTAACCGAAAAAGAAAGAAAAAATTCAAATATACGGCGTTCATCAACTTCTTAAACAACAGATTATTACAATATCGCCGTGGGATAAGTACATAAAAAAAAACACCTAGTACTTTCAATAAATCTGAGGATGGAATTTTATTTCCGAAAATATTTAGAATTAAAAAAAAAAGTTAAATTAATATATATATATATATATATATATATATATATATATATATAGAACGATGTGTATTCAAGACTTGGGCTGATTTTCGCATGGGCGAGAAACTGACAGTCACTAAATTCTATATCTACGCTATCCAAACTTATATATTGCTCTATCAGCGATATTGAACACTCTATAGTTATAAATATAGCCGACCACATTATTGATATATAAACGTTTTTGTTTGTTTCTTCTTTCTTTTATTCATTCATTCTTTCTTTCTATCTTTCTTTGTCTCTTCCTTTCTACCTTTCTTTGTCTCTTTCTTTCTTCTCTTCTTTCATTCATTCTTTCTTTCTTTCATTCTTCTTTCTTTGTCTCAGTCTTTCATTCGTTCATTCTTCTTTGTCCCTTTCTTTTCTTTCTTTCATTTATTCTTTTTTCATTCATTCATTCTTTCTTTGTCTCTTTCTTTCTTTCATCATTTAATTCTTTCTTTCTTTGTCTCTTTCTTTTTTCATTCTTTCTTCTTTGTCTCTCTCTTCATTCATTCGTTCTTTCTTTGTCCCTTCTCTTCTTCTTTCTTTCTTTCATTTATTCTTTCTTTCATTCATTCTTTCTTTGTCTCTTTCTTTCTTCTTTCTTTAATTCTTTCATTCTTTCTTTGTCTCTTTCTTTCATTTATTCTTTATTTCATTCTTTGTCTCTTCTTTCTTTTCTTTCTTTCTTTCATTCATTCTTTCTTTGTCTCTTTCTTTCTTTCTTTTTTTTTCTTTATTCTTTCTTTCTTTCACAAAAAGGTGTAGGTGTGTCCGCTCAGAAAATAATAATAAGTAAACATTTTATAAATAAAAAGCAATGTCATGTCATCAAGATAACAAATCTTACTACCCTATTACTTCTGCCACACCCTTATATATAATATATATATATATATATATATATATATATATATATATATATATATATAAGGCAGTTGTGTGTATGCATGTATGGGTGTATGCCCAGGGGAAATTATGAAAATAAAACAATTAACAACATATATGCACATTAAATATCAGCAGTTCTTGTTTTTTTGTGCAAAAATTATGAAGATTTGATTTGTATTCGAAGTTATTTAAAAAATCAAAATACATTTAGAAATTCTACTTGAAAATTTGTAAATTTCAAAGGTAAGAAAATTCAATACACTAGCATTTTTATCAGCCTCTACCCAGGTGATGCTGGATGGCCACTTCTAGTTAGTATAATTTCCTGAATTATATATATAATATATATATATATATATATGTGTGTGTATGTGTATGTGTGTGTGTATATATATATATACACACACACACACAACACACACATATATATATATATATATATAATATATATATATTAAGAAATTTGAAAAACGAAGTGTTCCAAAAATAAGATGAATTTATTTACCAACGCTTAAACGTTTCGGTTTATTTAAAACTTCATATTTACTCCCATATATATATATATATATATATATATATATATATATATATATTATTATTAATATTACTATTACTATTATTATTTATTATTATTATTTGTTCTACTTAGGTATTGACGCACTTTTTACTTATTAGCTTTAGTCTCCTGGCGGGTCTGTATGAATATATATATCTTATATATATATATGCATATAAATTGTTTTTTCTTTGCCAAAATATTGTACTGATAGATTATTTTTTTGTTGTACGATTATCTTTGTCTTTTCTTTTTTACAAAATTTTTTTTCTTCCCGGTTGATGTTTGGTAGTATATTTTTAAAATCAAACTATTTGCTGTTTTTTTTCTCACTACGAGGATTTACCAACAGGTTGGGTATATTAAACATATATATATATATATATATATATTATATATATAATATATATATATATATATATATATGGGTTGTTATATATATATATATATATATATATATAATATATATTATATATATATATATATGGCAAAATCCACCTTGTATTGAATATCTCGGGTTTATTAGTTTAAGGAGTTTGCAATAGGCAGCACTTTTTACAGTTGCACCTTTTCAAGGCATTATTAGACCTGTTGAATGCTTGATAAAAATACCAAATTCAATGTTATTTTATTAATTTTCAATGTTGCTACACATGTTTTTTGTTTTTTTGTTTTTTTTTTAAATAGCGCGCTTGCATGTAAAAAAGCTTTACAAGCGCGATGTCTAACATTTTTCAAACTTTTCCACTGTACTAACTATCAGGTAATGTGTACGGACTTGGACCCTTGCTAGAAACAATAGTTTTAAGGTATTCTACAAGCGTTTATATGTTATTGTTGTTTTGATTTTTTTTTAAATGCGTCAAAAACAGGTCGATTTGGACGTCTTTTTCAAGTGTTTTAGGTTGATTTAAAAGTACTAGCAAATATATGCACCCTCCGGTGCAAGTATATAAGTTTTAATGTAATAAGATATTGTATTAAATTAGAAAGGCTAATGAAACTAAATAAGAATGCAGATAAAAATATTGAAACAGAAGGGGGTATAATCGAAAAATAGAACAACTGAAACTTACTCTTCCATCACTCTCGTCTTTCATTGTTATTTTTCTAATTTAAGTATTTAGTTAAAGAGGAAGAGAATAAAATGACAGTTATTTTTTCTTGTTAATTGATTTCATTTAAGATTCATAGAAAGATTTTTGCTTATATTCATTAAGATAAAACCAAACAGTTAGAAATCAATAATACTAAGCACATATTTATTAAATTCAATTTTTTTATACAATATGCAAATTAGCCTTCCCCTTCACACTTAAACCGCTATTTTGTTGTATATATAAATATAATTGTAAGTTGTTAGTATGTAGATATGGTTAACAGTATTAATAATGTAAGACAATTTTATTAATAATTGAGGTTTAGATAAAAATAAAATCATGGAGAATGTGATATCTCTCCTGCAAACTTGTGCATGCAGCAATGCATGTGTATCTGATACTACTATAGCCTGGAGTCGAACAGGTGATCGGGTTCTGTAATGAAGAGACCATGGTAGACGTTACCAGAGCAGGATAAATTGTCAACTGCGTTGTACGCGGGTCGTTCAGATAGTCGGTATGTAGGACCGCGAACTGNGGCCGCTTCATCGCGCTGCTTTTCCGCCCGGTTCCTTTCCTTCCTGGTCGTCCCCTGTCGCTAGCCCGCGTAACAGAGAGACGTTCGGTCTTTTCCTGCCCCCCCCCTCCCCCTGTGCTGTCTGCTCTTTCGTTCTTATATTATCCCCGGCTGGCTCGTCCTTGTGCGGCCGCGCCTTGGGCCCGGCGCCCGGGCGGCGGCATGGGTTCCGCGCGGCCGGGGCGTGTGGGGCCCCGCCCCGGACTTGCCCCTTCGCGCGGGGCCGTTTCCGGCCCGGCCCACCCGCGTCTTCCGCGCGCCTGCCTAGGGCGGCGCTAGCTCGCCGCCAGCGGGGTTGCCCCTTGCCTCCCCTCTGGCGGCCGTGGCTCCTTTGCTATCCTCTCTCATCTCTCTCTCCTCTCTCTCTCCTCATCTCTTCTCTCCTAATCTCACTCCGTGTTTCTTCTGGCTCTCACCGGGCGCAATTCACTAATTTTCGCCCCCAGCCGGTCCGCCCCCTTCCTCCTGTTTATTTCCCGCTTTATCTCCTGCGTCACGTCTCTCTCTTCTCTCCTTCTCTCTCTCAATCTTCACTCTCCGGCCCAGTTGCCGTGCCGGTGCCTTTGGTCCCGCTGGTTCGTCCGCGTCGCCTTCCGCGCGGGTCCGTCAGCGCTCTCCCACCTGCCCGTGCCCCCTCCTCCGTCAGCGCCCCTTCTTCTACCCTGGGTCCCCGGCTCCCCTCCTCGCCGTTTCCCCTCCGGCTCTCCGGGTTCCCTCCCCTGCCTCTGGCCCCCCTAACCCGCTTCCTCGCCGTCGGTCTTTCCGTGCCCTCGCTGCTCTTCCTCGGTGCTTTCCCCTTGCGCCCTTCTGGTGCCCCTCGCGTCGGGTTCCTCTTGTCCCTTCCCACTCTTTCCGCCCTACTGGCGCCTTCGGCTTCCTTGTGTCCCTGCTTGGTTTCCGGCCCTGTCTCTCGTCCTTGTCCGTCCTTGGCTTTCCGGTTTCGCCGCCTGGTCGCTCCTTTCGCCCAGCTGTCCCCCTTCCTGTTGCCGTTCCTGGCTTGCTTCGCACGTGCCGTCGCCCTTGTTTTCCTTCTGCTCGTTGCCCCCCCGTGCGCCTTGCCATCCTTCGCGTGCGGTTTCCTCGCTTCGCTCTTTCCGCCCCTCCCCTCCCGTCCCTCCCCTCCCCCTGCGTTTGGTACCGTCTTTTTTACCCTCCCTTCCTCTCCGGTTTTTTCTCCTTTCCCGGCCTTTGCTTCTTCGTTCCCCTCTTTGTTGGCTGCCCCCTCCCCCTCACCCTCCCCCCCCCCCCCCTTCCTGCCTCGCCTGCCTCCCCTCTTTTTCTTTTTCCTCCCCTCTTCCTTTTTTTTTTGTTCCTTTGCCTTCAGCGCTCCTTTTTTTTTTCCTCCTCACCTTTTTTCTCTTTTTCCTTTTGGGTCGCCCTTCTCCCCCAACCTGTTCGCGGTCTCTCCTCCCTTGCCCCCCTCCGCCGGGGTGCTTGCTCCTTCGTGCCCTCCGGTGCCGCCAGGGTCGCCTTCCCCCCTGCCTTCCTCCTCGCGTTCCCGCGTTTTTGTTGCCCTGTTCCCGGCCCTCTCCCGTTCTTGCCTTTTTTTCCGCCCCCCTTGCCCCCTTTCCTCCGCACTTTGTTGGCTCCCGGCCCGCCACCCTATCCTGTCGTTACTCGGGCGCTCCCTGTGCCGTTCATCGCTTCCTTCCTGGCCCGCGCCCTCTGCTCCGCGCGTTCGCCTTGCTGCCGGCCGCTCTTTTCCTTTCCCTACGTGTACCCGGCCCGCACCCTCCGCCTCGCCCTGTGTTCTTCTGTCGGGTTTTTACGGAAGGTCGCTCCCCTCCCCTTTTTCCCGTTTTCCTATGTTCTGGTTTGGCTCCCTTCCGTTCCCCGCTCTCCCGTCGTCCTCTTCGTTCCCAGTTCGTCCTTGCGCCCGCTTTGGCCCCCCTTTTGTTGGCTTTTCGCCCCCTCTGTTCTCTTCCTCCTCTCTCTCTCTCTCTCTCTCTCTCTTCTCTCTCTTCCTCTCTCTCCTGCCTCGTGCCTGCCCCCATGCGCCCCGTCTTTGCCTGGCCCGGTGCTCCCTGCTCCTCCCGCGCCGCCTCATCACTATCCGGTCAATTCTGGTTTTTCCCTTCCTCCTTGCGTTCCTGGTCTACCCTCTCCGCTGCGCTCCCTGGTTGCGCTGTTCCCCCGATCCGTCCCTGGTTGCGCTGTTCCCCCCCCCCCCCTTTTTGTTTTTTCCTCATCCCCCCTTGCTTTCCTCTGCTGCTTGGGCTCCCCTGCCCTTCCCGTTCTGCTGTGTCACCCCCCTCCTTCTTCCATATGCTTCCTCCTCTCAGTGATTATTCTCTTCTCTCTCTCTTCTCTCGTCTCTGACGACGACCCTATTATTCCCCCTCTCGCCCCCCCCCGGCTGTCTCCGCTCCGGTACGCCACCCTTGTACTGAATGTCCCTACTGGCTAATTTTCAATGCCGTCTAACCTTCCGATTCGTCACAGATCCTCTTAATCACTCGTTCCACATCCATATTAAATATACCACGCCCCTGTTACTTCCAGCATACAACCAAATAACTCGAATTTTTGTTGAGGGTTAACAGAACAATATTATCCTGAATACTTCATTAAATAGAATTTTTCACTACACACTCTAGGTCTGTCATTATAATATAATACAACAATTCCTCCCGGACACTATATTAAATACGTACGTAATCACATGGAGTCTGTATGCTGGTTTAGCACCGTTAACCTTCTTATTCTTCTGAATTTTCGAGATAAAATCTCCTTTTATCAGAAGATCACTGGAACTGAAGTGTCTTGTTAATGCATTCCGTCAGTCTAAAATGAATTTATTTAAAAAAAATTATGGATTTTTTTAACTGTAATCTCGTGTTTGTAATATTTACGTTCGACAAATTCAAGAAATAAAGTTACAGGTTGAACACACAACACATTGTTACCTTATTATTCTTTCTTTACATCTGCATGTTGTAATACACGTTCTAAATAACCCCACAAATTCCAATATTTCCATCACAATGCTTCATCAAGTAAATTTATTATATACACTCAGTTCCTCTTCTTTATATAATATTATATATATAATATTAATATATATATAATAATATTATATTTATACTATATATATAATATATGGCAGAAATAGAGGCAAATAATCCGACAGTATTGTGAATAAAAGGTAGAAAACACGAGATGTTGTTAGAAAATGGATGTTTATTTAAGTAGTGATTGTCGACGTTGTAACGTTTCGGTGCTGTTAGACATTTTCAGGACTTTGGATTGAGTTCTTGCTTCAATGGTGATATCCTAATTCACCAGTATGAAAAAGTTCACCATTGAAGAAAGACTCAATCCAAAGCTCTGAGAAGTTCTAACAGACCGAAACGTTACAACGTCGACACGCCGGTACAATTAAACATACCATTTTCCAACACACACACAGCACACACAATCAACACAGACAAGCGACACACACACACATGACAACTATATTATATAGTTATATATATATTTATTATAAAATTATTAGTGTGTGTGTGTGATGTGTGATGTGTGTGTGCAGAAAATCATTGAACTAATGTTCTCATCCTTTTCGATCTTGAACGCATCGATCGTTGTCTCACTTTCGGTTTTTAAAGGTCATACAAGGAGTCATTGCTCATAGTGACCTTAATAACCCACGAGCAACAAAACGTTCATCTTTTATTCTGTCATTGTTGACACTAATGACAATGTCATAAAACAAAGAATTAAAAACTAAAACAAACAAAAATCTCTGAAGAAGAATCTGCCAAATATTTGTGAACGACTAGCGAATTGATCTGTTTAAAAGTTAGGACGCATACAGGCACCCGTTTTAATCTCGATTAAGAAGACATGTTTTTTCATTTCAATATCCGGTTGTTTTAACAGACGATTTTTAGATTTAAAAAATTATAAAATAAACCCTAACCCAAACCTCTAACCCTAACCCTAACAAACAACCGGATATTGACGGTGTAAAGAAAAACATGTCCTATCTTAATCGAGATTAAAAAGGGGTGCCTTAAGGTCATATGGTCCAAAAGTTATTGTTGTGTTGTTGTAGGCGGCGGCGGAGTGGCCTATTGTCGGTATCAGCCAGATAGCGAGGGCGTTTATCCCCATTTTCGCTGGCCCAGTCCAGGGAGATTGATTTTGCTGAGGTGGAGCGCACACCTACTACCGTCAGCTTCCCCCTTTATCGCACAGATCAGATTACCTAATCTGTTTTTACCTCCTACGCTGAGTTGGCGGGACTGGTATCGAACAAAAAACCTTGCGATTCTAGGCGCATGCTCTACCGACTGAGTTAAACGGCCTATCTGTTTAAAAGGAAAAAATATGTTTTTGGTAATTATGGAACAAAAAGAATCCAATAAACATAACACAACTATCATTCACTCTATTTCTGATCTCACCGACTGCACCTCTGCAGAGGTGTAAGACTCCCCAATGGGTCACCTGTTTGGCCGTGGGTGGCGACCCGTGATGCTTAAATCGTAAACCCAGTGGTTGAGCTGATCCGCGTACCTGACTTGCAATCCCCACTGGGCCCTATCTTGGGCTAGACGGGCGGTCGGAGAGGCCCCTCGATCAATCGGCTGGTCATATCAAGCCCTAGCCACTATATATTACGCCCAACCTATTGCTTTATGACAACACCACACCCTTTTTATCATTTGGGTGCTAGAAGGGCTGCTCTGAGGGTCTACTAATGTCCTGGGAAATGACGTTAACTCTTATCTGATGTGAGGTTCCATTTTTGGGGGTTTGGGGAATGTGGAGCGCCCTTCATCACCATTGCTCCTAGGCCACTCTGACCCGGAGTGGTAGTACCTGCTAGGGTCCTATCTATCGGTTAAATAGAAAAATGTATTTATAAAACAAAATTGAGTATCCATTAAAAATACTTTATTTCAAAACTTTATTGGCATTAAATGACCCACGTAGGTTGATATGCCGTAAAACAAAACGAACCGAACCAAACGAAGTTAAGCAGCGATGAGCCTATTCAATACTTAATTGGGTGATTACTTCGGAAACAAAAGGTACTTACCTGTTAGGGTCCCATCTATGGGTTAAATAGAAAAATGTATTCATAAAAAAAATTGTATTATCCATTAAGAATTGATTTATTTCAAAACTTTATTGGCATTAAATGACCCACTGAGGTTGATATGCCGTAAAACAAAACCAAACCAAAACCAAACCAAAAGGTACTGTAAGCATCCTGAGTAATTTGTTTATGAAAAATAGAAGTAGCTACCTGTCGTCACCTGGGTATAATGGGGGGGGGAGAAGTTGGTCTCGCATATTCGTTATTACTGAATCTTGAGTTGGATCCTCGCAGGATGCCCCATGAAAATCCCTATGTAAAAAAGAAAAAAAAACACTTTGCGTTGATTCGGCCTGCTGGGGCGTCAGAAAAAAATGTGCACAGACACTGTGACAAGAAAAATCAGTGTCTCCTATTTAAAATATTAAATGCAAAAAAAAATCCATCTGTTACTATTTTAATATATCCGGGTTAAGGGATATATTCTGAAGTTGGTATATTATCGCAGTGGTCGTTGGTGCGACGAATAGCAATACGTCTTCCGAGCAGGCGTAGTGTAGTCTAGCGAGTAAGATTAGGTTGTAGGTGTAGGTGTAGGTGCCTGTACCAACACAGTGTCGACTATTTATACATGACACTGTCCAATCAGATTATAGTGAGGGGGTACAAAGGTATTTACATATTCATTACATCATATTTAAATTTCATTTTTTAATTACCTTCACGAATATAAATCAAATCTTCATTATTTTTGCTCAAAAAGCAACATTCGGTAATAGTGAATGTGTATATATATTTTCTTTGACGTTAATTGTTTTATTTTCCTAGTTTTAGTCGGACATACACACACATACATAAATACATACATACAACTGCCCTTTATATATTTATAAATGACCTGATGCGGCACTAAATTACCCGAAAAGGGTTTGTATGCCGTAAAACAAAACAATGTTTGATATACCTGAAAACCAAACCACGCCTTGTCATCGGGACTTGGAATACGCTGACTGCATCCCTCTAGCTGAGGGGTAAGACCCTAGCCCTCAAAAAGTTAATATCCTGGGTATGATAGAAAACTGCAAGAGATCTGAAGAATGTGAAGTACCCCTTCATTACCATTATTCACAGGCCCACTTTCACCTGGAGTGGTAGTGTTGTATTATCGTCGCCGGAAGAGGAAGCTTCCGGCAAAAAGACAAAGAGAAATATGAAAATATATATCTAAAAAAAAGAAAGGGAAAGCGGAAGAGATGTTTTCCGGTCAAGGAAGCAGGGAGAAGATAAAGAAATATATAAAAAATGTCCGTTATCAGATCAAAAGATAAAAATGCGTAGGCATATTAGCGGATGTAAGAACCAGATCAAAGATAAAGATATATATATATATATATATATATATATATAATAATATATAGAGAGAGAGAGAGAGAGCGTTCGGCTAGAAACCACAAGGTTCCTAGTTCGATACCGGTCCTCGCTGGGATCTGTGCGGTAAAGTTAGGAGCTGATGGTAGGTGGGCGCTCCACCTCAGACGCTAAAATAATCTCCTTGGTCTAGCTCGCTGACTGGCTGAAACCGACTTTTAGGCAGCCCCGACGACTTATATCCCAATCTTAGAAGAGATATACAATAAAGGCTATTTGAACTGCATAAAGCGCTTCTAACTTGCGAATGGTATAGATCCTACTATTACTCTCGAGTGATTGTAAACAGAATGTGCTCTAACCGTGCTTGGCAACCAATCTGTGTTGGCATCCGTCCGTCTACTAAAGACGATGGCGTAGTGTCCACTTTTTTTATCTGCAACTGCGTGAGTGGCTGAGCAGACCAATTTTTGAATGGCAATCTCTGGTGAAGTGACTACAAACAAAGCTTTCTGGAGTTGTTGTTGTCTCTTCTTCCTTGTGGCTCTCTTTTCTGCGGCGGCTTCTTTCCTCTCTTTTTCACTCATTCTCGTTCTTTGTTTAACGAGGAGTCGACAGGTCGCACGGTCTTTTGCACCAGCCTCCCATGTGTTGCTATCGATGTGGCATGTCTTCATGTCCCTATTGCAGGTATCTTTAAAGCGCAGGCGTGGTCTCCCTACCGGTCAGGTGCCCTTTACTAATTCACCATGCAGTAGGCAACCTATCTAGGAGAAGGAAAACTCTAAATTCAAAACTGCTAATATCCGCTAAAAATGGCCCTGTGTTCGTGTAGAAGGGTTTGATAAATGCATATTAAACATGTACATGCGCAATTCCCTAACGCGTTAATGGTGTACGGGTCGTGAGAAATGCAAATTGATCTTGTGTCACATCCTCCTCGTGGAGAGCGGTTGTGTTGCATACCCTTTCTTCACTTCTATTATTCTTCTGCTCATCTTTGGTATCTGACGTTCTTCTTCTAGCGTCTCTTCTAACGTCTCTGTTCTTGCTGGTTGGTCGCCCTTGATTCATTTCTTCTTCTAGGTCAGTCTTGTTGCCAAGACATTCATCAACCACAAAATCATATTATTTATGTAAACTTTTATTTACTTAACTAAACACAACGGGCGTGTGCAAGTGAGATCCAGCTAAAGCAGATACATCTTATCTGCCTGACGTCCAAGCTGAAACTCAGAGCCAACCAGGTCCCACGTGACTTCACGTATTTCGCGAGCTTTCTGTAATATCCCATGGAAAGTCCCGCCTGTGATATTAAAAGGGGCCATCCCTTCAGAAATACAGGGGGTTGACAATAATGTATGCATAGATTATGTAACAGTTGGTAAATACATATTTAGCTCATGGGGGCCCGTGGTGTAATCGTTAGAGTCGTAGTAAATGGACTTGTCGACGCGAGTTCAAATCCTGGACAAGGCTGTTTGCATTTCACATAGCGCTAATACACTTGGGAAAGGTTGGTATCCAACTACTTTCCCTCCAGCTATGGGCAAATAGTATGGGGGGACTACTCTCTTTAACCTTGGTTAAGCAACCGGTCTAGTAGAAGGAAAAAATCTAAATTCAAACCTGTTAAACCCCGCTTAAGAAATTGGCCTTGTATCACACTCTGCTCGTGCGGAGGGGTTCATAAATATATACAAGGTTCATTCTATCGGAGTCGATAAAGTTAAAACGCATTTAACATTGAATGCTAATGAGAAAAATATTGACAAAACAATTACCGTCCTTCAAGTAATGTTTGTATCTTCCAATGGGCTTCCATATAAGAATAGGTGGACCGTGAAATTGAAACGATATCTATCGATTAATCTATCTCTTTTTGTTCATATCAATCTGTTTATCTGGCCATCGATCTTAAAGATGACCCCAAAGTCACGAAAGAGTCACCACCCGCAACCCACGTATCCTGGGGTGGGTGGGGTCTGTGTGAGAGACTTCAAACAACTGATACACTCACCAGTAATTTGAAGAGCACTTTCTTTCTTCTTTCAGTTTCTTTCTTTTCTCTCTCTCTCTCTCTCTCTCTCTCTCTCTCTCTCTCTCTCTCTCTCTCTCTTACTCTAACCTGCACATACACCGTCACACACACACACACACACACACACAACATATATATATATATATGTGATCTAGTCTCCTGATACTGGCTTCATTACTAAAAGTTCCACGAATTTGAAAAATATACTATCTCTATATATACGCGTGTTTCTAAATATTCTGTTCGTCATCATCATGCAACCCACTCTGGTTAAAAATGAAACCGTTCGAATCGTCCATGAAGCAATTCAGATTATCTGGTGTCGATTAATCTCAGATTTCTTTGTTGTTCCATTTTATTTCACCCAATTTTAAAAAGGAAACATTCCAAATGATCTTCAGTCGCTCAAACGTGAAACTAAAATGAATTAAAAAAAAGAAGTTACATGTTTGCTTCATTTGTGATATTCAAATTATGAATTACGGATTATTTTGGTAATTTTGATCTTAAGTCGTCAGGCCTGCTGCCCTAATTTACAATATGTTTTAACGAGCCAGCCTCAGGTAAATTTCCAGCCCAACTTTCTTTTCCAAGTTTTGTATTATTGCAAATACAGCAGTAGGATTTATATGTAATTAAATTGCAAATCATAGTTTCTGGCTTAAATAGCTCCTCTTCGTTTTCTTTTCGTTTCGTGGAAATTCTACGGGGTCCACTAGTTGATATATCTTTTTAATAAATGAAACTTTTCTTGATAATGAGATAAGATAACAATTTATTCTATGTTTTATCCTAACGTACTGGTCACTATTTGAGCTCTTTCTTAATTTAAGAAAAACGATTTGTTCATTCTTATATCCAACTTAAAATGGGTGAAACACTCTAAGATTTATAAAATATACGTGTAAAAAAATAATCCTGAATATTATACATATATTATAAAAGGAATAACAAAAATGATGTTGAAAAAAGTATTCGTTCAAAATCCTAAATTATATTTAATATTAGGTTGTTACAAAAATAATGTCCGATTTCAAATACATACATTTATTGTTGAAACATTAACAGTAGAAATGTTAAAATGAGTCAAAATACGATCGTTGGGCAGCTATGCATCTCTGCCATCGATCTACGAGGTCATTTATTCCGTGTTGGTAAAAAGTTATTGGCTGTGATGCAACAAAATCTTTAAAT
>CM042173.1:13282214-13284714 GCA_023376005.1 Doryteuthis pealeii
GATACGTATTCTACTTCGTATTCAACTTCTCATTAAAATTCTCTCTCTCTCTCTCTCTCTCTCTCTCTCTCTCTATATATATATATATATATATATATATATATATATATATATATACGGCAGAATTAAACGAAACAGAAAAAAAACTAGACGAAGGAGTAGATAAAACGAAGAATCAGAAGATGTCTTGTATGTTTAATGTTTAAACATATTTTCTTTTGAACAACTTACCGGGACAAAATATCCCCCCCCCATTATTGTAACCAATCATTTTGCGCACTTTCTGAATAAGGTAATGTTCAACCATAGTGAACGATGGAGAAACCTCATAGGTGTGTTAAAAATAAAAAAAATAAAAAATAAACAAAATTGTTATATACGGGTGTTGACTTATTTTGGATATAAGGTGTCTGCTAGATATTCACTTCTATTTATAGACTCGCCGAGAACCATGTGATCAACCTCTTGGCCAATCACTGGCAGTACCCTGCTGCTGATATAATATTTATACTGGCTGTTCTGGTCACACTACGCATAGTGAACGATGGAAAAACCTCATAGGTATGTCTAAAAAGAAAAATGAATAAAGAAAAAAAAAATGAAACAAACTGGTCATATACAGGGTTTTAAAAAAGTCATATTGTTTATGTGAAGGGTGTTTTGGAAAAATTGATATCATTTCATACTTCTTGTTCAAATGATCTAAATTTAATCATTTAATAATGTGTAGAAAAAAATAAAAAATTGGTTATTTTCTATAAGTCTAACATAAACAAAGAGGAACCACTCTTGACTGATAAATTATTTATTTATTTATTGATCTACTATGAAAAAAGAAGACAGGGTTAGGTTTAGGGTTTATGGTTAGGTTTTAGGGTTAGGGTTAGGGTTAGGGTTAGTTTAATGGGAATCTAAATAAATAATTTATAAATAGATCGATAGATAGATAATTAATAAATAGATCGATAGATAGATACATGGATAAATAGATAGATAGATAGGTAGGTAGACAGATTAATACATCAAAATAGACTAAGAGAGTTGACTAACGCACTCCTATATACTCAAACAAGAACAACAACCACAATGTGGAACATGTCAAACACCTTTGACAGTTAAACACTTATAGATGGAATGCAGGTTTTTTTGCTAACATCAGAAACCGTTATTTTAAAGCAAACAATATGAAAGATCTGTTTGAAAATGTCAACATGGAGGATATTCTCTCTTTTTTGAGGGAAATAAAATTATACCATAGAATATAGATATGAAACAAATCAATACCATACAACATAATCCCCAATAATGCTAACACATTGTTAAAACCAATTACTAAAAAGTATAAATATAAATACACGATATGTATAACCTTTAGGCATGACATAACCCAGACGGGTTGATATGCCGTTAAAATCAATAAACAAACAAACAAACTGAGTTGACATTAACGATTAAAATCTTTTAAAAAAATCCTCTACACTACCTCTTAAATAATAGATACTGTAATCAATTATTTATCTAGTTCTTTTTTTTAGATGAGGTTTGATTATTTGAATTATTCGGATTATTCTCCTCATCTTTTTTGTCATCAGTACGTTTCCGGCCTTCTTCAAGTATTTCTTGTCGGACTCTGGAACCTCGAACCCAGGAACCTTCTCTTCGAACACGGGGCTCTTCTTGTCGTAATCCGGAGCCTTCGCGGAACGTTGAATAAAGGGTTGGGCTCAAAGATCTGTGAAAGCTTCCGATTACGACAAGGATGTTCACGAGTTCGAAGAGAAGGTTTCTGAGTTCCAGAAGGTTTCAGAGTTCAAGAATGTTCACGATTCTGATGAGAAATCCGAAGAAGGCCGGAGGGCACATCGCTCGAAACTTTGTACGAATAACAATAACGATGAGAATAATAGTCCGAATAATCCTGAAAATCAATTATTTAACACTAGTCACAGTATCCTTTACCGCAAGCAAACCAAACCTCATCGTCTTAATACAGTCAGAAATATTCTTTATAAATGGTATTGGCTAAATCGTCATCATCATCATGTCACGCAATTAGCACGGATATCCATGACAATTTCTCGCCAACCTTTCCTATCATTCATTTTCCAGGGAGGTCCTGCTCAGCAACCTGCATCTTTGCTTAGTTGGTCAATGTAGGTCCTTCATGGGCGGCCCACACTAGCATGTCCGTGTGTTGGCTTCCACAGGAGAACGTCATTTATGAGCTCATCCTTGCTTCTTTAGCAGTTCCCGGCATGTCTTGTCCGTCTCACTCGAATGGTTTGTGAGATGGGGGGCAAGTGGCCATATAGCTGTTTCCTCGTGGGGTGCTGCTTCCACGATTTGTTCAGGACTGCACGCAGTATTCTTGTGCAGTTCCCGTCCAGCTTATTCTCAATTCGTCTCGTTAGGGTCCAAGTGGTGCATCCGTAAAGCAACACTGATACAACCACCGCCTGGAAGAAATGTCGCTTTAGCTTGTCAGTGAGATCGGATTTCC
>CM042173.1:13289714-13322214 GCA_023376005.1 Doryteuthis pealeii
GCATTCCTCCTCAAGGGGCGCCACAGGCGCTGGGCAATAAACCCAGCCCTGCCTTTAAGTCAAGGGGGCAGGTATTGCTGGGGGGGGGGCTCCCTGGGATCGACGCTAGTAATTTGACCCGACCGGTCCAGTGGCCGAAGCTCACCTGAAGGACGGGTTGGAAATGTTTATGTAAACTGTCTGTGATAGAAAATTCCGAAGTAAGCCGATTTATGCCGAACAAGGAGGGAATGTCATAGTGTTTTTTTGTGTGTATGAGAGAGGGGGGTATTTATTTATTTATTTGTTTGTTTATTCTGCAATATCCGTTTCCACGCAACAAAATAGTTGTAAACCTACATTTGTTTAGAAAAAAATAAGTAATTTGTTTATTTATTTTTGTTACCAAGAGTAATAAAAACGCTGTGTCTGAGCACTTTTGACTAATCCTTCTTTTTTTCTATTCTACCCCCACCCCCACTCACATCTTCTCCCCCCCCTCCCAGCACACCAACCGTCTCGCCCAGGAAATCCACTAACAGTTCCTACCTCGTACACCAGACGGCGCTTTTCGATTGTAATTCCCTTTCCCTTGTTACAGAACTTTGAGACACTTTTATCCATTTACTCATTTGGTATTTACAAACTTTATCAAATTAAAAGTGCCCGTGAATGTGCAGGAAGTTGGGGGTTGTGTGAATTTTCTGGGTGGAGAAATAATACATATTACACCCCACGCACACCCAAGCATAAAAAAAAAAACAGCTCACATTCTGGGTTTTACCTGATCAACGATAAAATCTACGGTAATTTTCACCTTTAGTTGCCTAAATTTCTAGCATAAAAGTGTGCGTGCGCATTATCTGAAATGAACTTAATTGTATTTAAGAACACATTTTATGATATTTTTGTGTTAAAGAATGCAGTTGTATTGATTTCGAAAAGTTTCTAAGAGTTGTGTATTTCGCACGGATACTTTCAAAATGGCTACCGCTTGTTTCAAAGTGAAAGTCAGTTGGCTAAATTCCTAGCATAAAATTATCTGAAATGAACTTAATTGTTATTACGAATACATTTTATGATATTTTTGTGTTAAAGCATGCTGTTGTATTGTTATCGAAAAAGTTTCTGAGATTTGTTTATTTCGCACGGAGACTTTCAAAATGTCTACCGGCTTGTTTCAAAGTCAAAGTCAGTTGGCTAAATTCCTAGCATAAAATTATCTGAAAGGAACTTAATTGTTATTAAGAACACATTTTATGATATTTTTTTGTTAAAGCATGCGGTTGTATTGATTTCAAAAAGTTTCTAAGATTTGTGTATTTAGCACGGAGACTTTCAAAATGTCCACCAGCTTGTTTCAAAGTGAAAGTCAGTTGGCTAAATTCCTAGCATAAAATTATCTGAAATGAACTTAATTGTTAT
Organism: Doryteuthis pealeii; assembly: GCA_023376005.1. Classification (NCBI taxonomy): domain Eukaryota; kingdom Metazoa; phylum Mollusca; class Cephalopoda; order Myopsida; family Loliginidae; genus Doryteuthis; species Doryteuthis pealeii. The sequence goes on from CM042173.1 coordinate 13,291,119, forward strand.
TAAGAACACATTTTATGATATTTTTGTGTTAAAGCATGCAGTTGTATTGTTTTCGAAAAGTTTCTAAGATTTGTGTATTTCGCACGGAGACTTTCAAAATAGCTACTGGCTTGTTTCAAAGTGAAAGTCAAGAGAGGTTACTCTAATTGTCTTATTTGCTAGGAATTTAGCCAACTAAAAGTGAAAATTACCAAATCTACCACCCCAGGCAAAAGTTATGCAATTAGTAGACTTAAAGGATGTACACCTTTTTTAAAAGTCTTTTTTTATTTGTCTGGACTTTTGAGATGAAACTTGATAATTTGTATTATTTGATTTTTTCGGACTGCTGTCCTCATCTTTATTGCTTATTGTCGAATTAAACCAACAAATACCTGAAAAAGGCCGAAGGGCACATCGGCCGAAACGTTGTACAATAACAATGAAATGGGACAATAGTCCGAATAATGCAGATAATACTAATCATCAAACCTCATCTCAAACATTCAGAGAAACACTTAGACTAAGTTAACCAAGATTTTTAAATTTAAAAAAATTTTTTATATAGCAGTAAATAAACTAATAACACATTAGATACAAAACATTTTTATCTGATAGCTGAATAAGGTAATTGCATAACTTTTTATAATTTTAATTCCATAATTTTCTCTTTTGGAAATATGTATTTACCCAACCCCTCTAAATGTTTATAGATGAAACCTTAACAAGTATTTCTCCTCTGGGTTAGAGTGGACCTGAAGTAATAAGAAAAGAAGGTGGGTTGGTTTGTTGGATTTTACGGCATGTCAACCCTTGTTGGGTTATTTTATGCCGAAGACATTTGCTTTTATTCATTCTTGTTAGTTGTTCAATATTTTTTTCAAACTCAAATTTTTTAAATACATTTTGTTAAACCCATAGATGGGACCCATTCTTAAATAAATAAAAATTATTTGATTTGGGTGCAGAGATGTACCCTCATCAAATATTAACCCTAACGTAATACCAATCTGGGCCAGGGAACCTGGGGGTAATGGCGATGAAGCCGATTAATTGGGCATCTAGCCTAGGATGTAGTGTTGCATGTCATGCACTGCTCAGTCACTAAGATTCCATTCTTAAGCATCCCAGGTCACTATCCCTGACAATGAATTTTATCTTTTAATTTTTAAGCAGGGTTTACCAGGTCTGAATTAAGAGGATTCCTCCTTCTAGATTGATTGTCATACCAAGTTAAAAGATCCCGGTCTGTTATACTATTTCCTCTACCCCCCATATATATATATATATATATATATATGAGAAATATGAGGAGATAAATCCGACAGTATGAATTATTCACGACATCCTTAATTCATTAGAAAGAAAATGTTCACAACTGAAGCAAGAACTATATTCCTAAAGTCCTGAAGAAGGTCTAACAGACCGAAACGTTGCATCGTCGACATAACTACCTACAATAAACATCCATTTTCTACAACATCCCGTGTTTGTCTACCTTCTCCACATATATATTTTTTATTACTTATTTCTTACAAGCATATCTACAACACACTCATATACCAGCATATGTAAAATCTCTGTCTCTGTCTCTCTGTCTCTGTCTCTATCTCTCTCTTCTCTCTCTCTCTCTCTATTATATATATTATATATATATTATATATATATATATATATATGTGTGTGTGTGTGTGTGTGTGTGTGTGTGTTTGTGTGTGTTGTGTGTGCGTGTGTGTGTAGATAGAGAGTGCTTACAACTGCTTATATATGAATGTGCTTGTAAGAAAGTATATTGTATATTTGTACATTTTGTATATATATATATATATATATATATATATATATATATATATATTATATATATATACACAAAATGTACAAATATACAATATACTTTCTTACAAGCACATTCATATATATATATATATATTGTGTGTGTGTGTGTGTGTGTGTGTGTGTGTGTATGTCTGTATGTGTATATGTGTGTATATATGTGTATGTGTGTGTGTCACTTGAACATTTAAAAATGATTTATTGTACTAGCAACGAGCCTGGAGACACAAATTACTTTAAGATGAGATAAACCTGTCAAATAATGTACATTTGAAGGGAAATTTATCATGTAGACAAATGATTATTATGACCACTCGTACTATTATATTATTATTATTATTATTATTATTATTATTATTCAATAATTTCCGATCATTATTTTCATATTCACGGCAGAGGTTTCTTATAGATACTTATACAAACACAATGACAAAAGGACTCTCTAAAACTCTTTTTCTGAGAAGCTATTAATGTAAGAGTTTAGAAAAAATATTATTAATATTATTATTAATAACTAATAATATCATAATAAAAATATAATTAATTATATTATTAACATGATTAGCAAGTAGAGCATCGCCTGTCAGCCTGGCAGTTAGGGTTCGAATTACACACAGAGCAGTTTCCTGTCTATAACTCTGCTGATGAGGCATAATATGCCGAAATCTACATACAGAGATTGACTTTTTCTCGATTTGCTTAGCCTTACATTTGAACAGATATGCCCGCCTAATTCATTAATTATCAACTAATTAATTTTCAAAATTAGGTATGACTTCAATTAAGCACAGATTCTCCCCAAAGTAAGTTTTGATGTAATGAAATATATCAAATTAGAAAGATTAACGAAATCAAATAAGAATGCATATAAAAAGATTACAATTGTTTTAATTATATTTTAATTGGTTTCCATATAAAATTCATAGGATTAATTTTAATACATTGGAGAATAAAACAATGATATTAAAGATCAATAACACCAATTAATTATTTATTAAACTCTGTTTTGTTAAAACCAGTATGCAAATTAACCACAGCATATATTATGTAAACCTTTATTTCTTAGTGATATATAAGATACATGCAGGATTTTAAACGTACTAATAACATGGGCTCTTGGGACCTGTGTTTATTAATGAAATTAACAGCGTCGATCCCAGGGGGCTATCCCCCCAGGCAACACCCCCCTTGATTTAAATGGGCAGGGCTGGTTTATTGCCCAGCGCCCGAGGCGCACCCCTCGAAGGGGAATGCCGACGGGATCGACGCATTTTTTGTATCTACCACCCATGAGCTTCGGTTTGTGGGTGGGCCCACATAAAAATGTCCTTGTGTCACGCGCTCATAAGTGGGATGAGAGCAAAAACCCTAATAACATGAGCTGTTTTTAGGCAAATCTAACTCAGATCTTCATAGAGACATCGTTAATTGATAAGATTTATGAATCAATGATTAAAATCAAATATTGATAGACACCGAATCTCCATTATCTTAAGATATAATTGTTTGAAAACTATTCCCGTTCTTTTTTAATTATCTAAAGTTCATAGTAGCTAGGTTCTTGTCAGATCCCAGGAGGTAAACAGCTAAAAACAATTTCTCAAGCGGAGTTTAACAGGATTGAACTCTGTTTCCTTCCTAGACTGGTTACCTAGCCACGGTTAAGGAGCCCAGTCTGCCTTACTATTTACCATTTAATGGTGGGAGATAGTTGGATGCATACCATTCCCAAGTGTATTAGCGCCATGTGTAATGCAAACAGCTTCGTCCAAGATTTGAACTCGGGTCGACCGGTCCATTTCCTACGACTATAACCATTACACAACGCGCCTCCTTTATAATCCAGTAGATTATAGGTGACAATTGTAGCCACTGTGATTATATTGCAGCAGTATTGCGGAAACTTGTTGTCACTTGATTTTCAGATCCTATCGGTAGGAAGAGTTTACGAGTACAAGAATAAACATGAGTGTTACGACCGTATCGACACAAACTTCACTGTTAATTATACTTTTCCTTCATTTTATGGTCACATAAATTCTATAGACGTCATCTTGTTGGTGTAACTTTTTACGCGTTGTTCTGAATAGCTAAGCAGCGTTAGTATTAGCATGCTACCCGTCAAAAATAACGGGTTGTGCAACTGCTAGACTTCTGACGAACGTATCGCCCTATACGGGGTGGGAGTTATGTGCTGGCTGCATTCTTTGCCAAAGGGGTAAATCTTCCACACACACACACACACAACAAACAACAACAACAACAACAAAAACAAAACAAAACAATTGGACAGACATATGGCCTAGTGGATAAAGGAGTTAGGTTAAGACACTTCTAAGTGACAGTTATCTCTGGACTGCGGGTTCAATCCTGGCCAAGGGCAGCAGTAACATAGAATAATAATTAACACAGCTTAACGCCTCTACTCTAGCTATGGTTATAATGAGAACAGAACCCCCGTGGATTGAATAAAGGGTTAGGTTCAAAGTTCCGTGATGGCTCCCGATTACGACAAGAAGGTTCCTGAGTCCAAAAAGAAGGTTCCCGAGTCCGAGAAGGTTCTCGAGTTTGACAAGAAATACATGAGGAAGGCCGGAGGGCACATCGACCGAAACGTTGTACGGATAACAATGAAGATGAGGATAATAGATAATACTTGACAAACAAAAAAAAAAAAAAAAAAAAAACAAAAACAAAACAAAACAAAACAAACAAACGAGGGCACTAAACTGAATCCGGTGATTCTAGTGAGTCTCATCTGAATCCACAGATAATTAAAAGAATGTTTATATTATATGGTAATATCTTTATTAGAAAAGCAGAACTGATTTTACAGAAACCATCTGGGGAATATTCCAATAATATATTGACAGGAATGGTGAACAGGCGGAGACTTAAAAGATGATAGATGAAAAGAACTCCCATCTGTCCTAGGTACGACGTTCAACTATCTGATGGTGAAGTTCCATTTCTGTAACTCGAAGAATGTGGAGTACACCTTGATCATCATTACTCCCAGGTCTACTCTGACCTGGAGTGGTAGTACCTGTTAGCGTTCTGTCTATGGGTTAAATAGAGCAACATGAGTTTAAAGAAAATGTTTTAAAAAAGAAAACATGAATACCCTTCAGAATGAGTAAAACAAAATATATTCGGCAAATAATGATCCAATGGGTTGACATGCCGTAAATCCAACCAACCAGCCATCCAACCAACCAACCAGCCAACCAAATCTACTGTTTCCTAATAGCAAGTGCAAAGATAATTTAAATAGAAGTGTTAGGCTCATTTGAGTTAACTGTATCGACCATTCTTGGGTCTTTAATCACGTGGGTAAAATCATGAGCGTCGATCCCAGGGGGCCAACACCTGCCCCCTCGATTTAAAGGGGCAGGGCTGGGTTTATTGCTCAGTGCTCGAGGCGCCCCTCTTGAGGGGGAATGCCGAGGGGATAGACGCAATTTTAAAACCCGCCACCAATGAGTCTCGGCTTGTAGGTGGTCCCACGTTAATAGGGCCTTGTGCCTGACTTTGTACAAGCGGGGTACAAGGATAATATCGGTCGGTGACAACTATACTGATTTAATAAGTAGTTGTAAAGTCGTCCAACGTGTGATATGTATATGGAAGAGCTATTGCAAATAGTTCAAATTTTGATATCTCTCCCCCTCTCTCTCTCCCCCATCTCTCTCTCGCTCCATCTCTCTCTCTCTCTTCCCTTTCTTCTTTCCATATTTTCTTCTTCTTCTTAATATGGCTTTCTTCTTCTTCTTCTTCTTCTTCTTCTTCTTCTTCTTCTTCTTCTTCTTCTTCTTCTTCTCAATTTAAATAGTTGGATATGAATAGGTTAATATAGATAGTGAAGGTTGATAGATAGATATGAATAGACTGTTTATTCATCTCATGTTAAGGAGATCATCATCATCATCATCATCATCATCATCTTCTTCTTCTTCTTCTTCTTCTTCTTCTTCTTCTTCTTGTATTTTTATTCTCTCTCTGTAAGTTTTCTTTTTTCTTTCTCTCTCTCTCTCTCTCTCTCTCTCTCTCTCACACTTTTTTCTATTTATCTGTCTCTATCTCTGTCTGTCCGTCTGTCTGTCTGTCTGTCTGACCCTCTTCGCTTTTTCTCTCTCTTTCTTACTTTCTCTCTCTATTTCTTAGTTTTATTCTCTCTCTCTCTTTTAGTTTCTCTCTGTTTCTCTCTCTCTCTCTCTCTCTATCTCTCTCTCTCTCTCCTTTCTCTCTCCGTGTTTATCTGTTTTTCTTACTTTCTCTCTCTATTTCTTAGTTTATTGTCTCTCTCTTTCTTTCTCTCTTAGTTTCCCTTTCACTCTCCTCTCTCTCTCTCTCTCGCTCTCTCTCTCTCTCTATCTCTTTCTCTCTCTCATGGTTTTTTCTCTCTTTTATTCCCACCAACGATTTTTCCAAATTTCTTTCTCATCCGTGCCTTAACTTATTTTTTAAAAAACTTTCTTCGCCGATTTCTTTTAGTGTATATCGTAAAGTTGTGCAAAGTACTTACATAGTGATAAGTAGATTAACAGTGTGCCAATAAATAATAAATAAATAAATAAAAATAAATAAAAATGTAAATAAATAGATAAAATAATAAATGAAAAAAAAACTGAAAAAAAAAATGAAAAAAAAATAATAAAAAAATAAAAATAAAATGAAAAACAAAAATAATAAAATGAAAAAAAATAATAAAAAAATAAAAATGGAAAAAATAATTAACAAAAAAATAATAAAATGAAAAAAAAAATGAAAAACAAAATAATAAAAATGAAAAAAAAAATAAAAATGGAAAAAAATAATTAACAAAATAATAAAAATGAAAAAAAAAAAAAAAAAAATGAAAAAAAAATAAAAAATAAAAAAAAATAATAAAATAATAAAAATGAAAAAAAAAATAATAAAAAAATAAAAATGGAAAAAAAATAATTAACAAAAAAATAATAAAAATGAAAAAAAAAATGAATTTTCTGCTCAGCACATCCAGATGGACTGACTATCGAGTTGCTCTCCTTTTTCCTATTTACTATTTTTTTTTTATTCCAATCCCATAAGACATTAGAAGGATTATTATCGTGGATTTACTTTAACCCTTCACGTACCAGGTGTGCAGGGTGTCATATGCAGGTGTGCCAGGCTGAAAAGTATACACTCGGTGTCCTTGGCACCAAATTATCAATATGATGTTAGTTTCAGTGAAGACAGGAAGAGCAGATGTCGTTTGTCATATATTACACCAATATGTAAAAGCAAGTATACTCAGGATTGGCAGGTAAGAGATTAACAGGAATCTATCTATCTATCTATCTATCTATCTATCTAAAAATTGGGAAGAGTTCCACAAATTGATTGACTTTTGGTTAATTATTATATCCCTTAATCAGTAAAAATCAAAAATTAAATTTGTACGCTTCTTAATTATAAAGATATTAAGGTGTATAGGAGATTTCAATGGCTTCTGTTTTCGAAGTTATAAGATGACACGCACGTACTACGATATTCTTATATATATATATATATATATATATATATATATATATATATATATATAAAAGAATATCGTAGTACGTGCGTGTCGTGTTATAATATAAGGATATTTCAATGCTGAATGGCTTCTGTTTTCGAAATTATAATACGTACATACTACGTACATACTTATATATATATATATATATATATATATATATATATATATATATATAATCAATGGTAATATTATGGTTTTACACTCATAACTTGAAGTTTCATGGTAATCCAATCATCAGATGAGATCAATGGTTGAGATGTTAAAAACCAGTCGTGAAATGGTTGAGATGTTCAAATATGTTTTTAACATCTAAACCCTTTCACGACTGGTTTTTAACATCTCAACCATTGATCTCATCTGATGATTGGATTACCATGAAACTTCAAGTTATGAGTGTAAAACCATGATATCACCATTGATTATAAATCTGGTCTGCTTTATTAGCATTGTGCACCTTTTCATGCCAATACTTTTCTCATTTTTTCCTTCACTATTCATTATATTGTATATATATATATATATATATATATATATATATATATATATATATGTGTGTGTGTGTGTGTGTGTGTCTGTGTGTTTCAGAGTGTGTGCGTGTGTATGTATGTGTATGTGTGTGTGTGTGTGTGTGTGTGTGTGTGTATATGTATTACTCCACGAGCAGGATATGACATATGGTCAATTTTTAATAGTTTGAGGTCAGAGTTTACCTTTTTCTAGACTAGTTATTCAACCAAGGCTTAAAGAACCTAGACTTCCCCACTAGTCTACCCTCACATACATACAGACATACATATCTATATGAGAATGTACCTATAAGAAACCAGTTATATACGTGGGGGTTTGTCCACGGATATAAAACAATCTGGCGAGGAGGACCTAATATCGTATTGATGTGATGAAGGACAAAATCTTTGCAACAATGTTTAAACCATCTTTACTGGATTATTTACTTTAATTTTTATTTTATTTTCCTTACAAGGCTTCATTCTAAAGCAAACATGTAGTCACAAAAGATTTCGTGTAAGTATTTTGTACTTAAAGAGAAAACATCTTTTACGTCGTTGATTGATGAACCATACAAACATTTGTTGATCAAATGGGAAACAAAAATAAAACAAAACAAAACAAAATAAAATAAAACAAAACAAATAAAAAAAATGGCGGGAGGTGAAGGCCAAGAATTCTTTTCTTTTTTTTTTTTTGACAAATTTTTTCTCTCTTTATCTCTTTTCTCTATCTTCATCACTTTTTGTATTTGTCTCTCTCACTCTAAATCTCTGTATCTATCTCTTTCTCTCTCTCTCTTTCTTTTTTTCTTTCTTTCTTTTTTTCTCTCCCTCTCTATCTGTTTTTAATTTTTTTTTTACAATTTCTCTGAGCCGAACATTTCTAGGGGTTGCTCAGCCAAACATCTGTTTTTTCTAGCAGAAACGTTACTTACCAAGGTATGAGCGCACACACACACACATACATACACACACACACAGAGAGAGAGAGAGAGAAGAGAAGAGAGAGAGAGAGAGAGAGAGAGAGAGAGAGAGAAGAGAGAGACCCAGAGACAGACACACATACACATAAACACTGAGGCACACATAGAAGAGACACACAGTGACGAAAACACAGACATACATGGACATACACACAGAGACAAAAATAGACCACAAACATACACGCACACGCACACGCGCGCGCACACACACACACACACACACACACACACACACATATATATATATATATAGTGTGTGTGAACAAAAAGTAATAAGATAATCAGGAATATTTCTTGTATGTTGTTTATTCTTAACTAGTTTCGACCTTAGGTCATCGTCAGGAGAAAATTTCTTATTTGAAGAAATTGTTGATAGATTATTAGAAAGGGAGCATTATAGAAGAATTATAAAAGTTGAAGTGTTTTTGTGGGTTAGACATACTGTTAAAATCCGGGTAGGCGAGTGTGTTTAATAGTAGCATGTCCATTTGTTCCGTGAAGAACATATATGGTGAAAAAGGCTTAAAATGGCCGATTTTTAAAGCCTTTTTCTTTAGCAATTATATTGCTCTGTTCAATAATATTGAACATTGAGCTCTCTGCCTGGACCTGAAAAACTCTAACATTCTGCTGTTGGAAGAAAGTCCAACTAATTCATTCTAATACCAACTTGCCTGGTAACCCATCTATGTGCTAAAAGGCGGTGGTAGAGGGTCTTCATGTCCTGGGCATGACGTTGAACTGTGAGGTTACAGTTCTGGAGGTCTGGGGAATGTAAGCATCTCTTGAGCATTGCCCCCAGGTCCACTCTGACACGGAGTGGTAGTACCTGTAAGAGTCCCGTCTATAGGTTCAATAGAAAAACGAGTTTAAAAAAAATTGAGATACCATCAAGAATGAATGAAACAAAACGTCTTCGACAGAAAATGACCCAACAAGGGTTGACATGCCATAAAACCAAACCATCCAACAAAACAAACAAACGTACGTGTGTGTATTTGTATGAATGTGTGTGCGTGCGAGTATTTGTGTGTATGTACGTGTATGTTTCTTTAAACATATATGTACGTATTTGTGTGTGTGTTGCGTGTGTGTATATGCGTGCATGCGTTTGAATATGTGCTTGAGGCTTGCGCGGGTGTATGTGTATATTTTACGTATGTGTCTGTGTTTGTGCGTATGTATGTGCGCGCGAGCATGTGTGTGTGTGTCTCTATATATTTGTACGTATGAGTGTGTGTTTGCGTGTGTGTGTGTGTGCGTGCGGCGCGCGTGTGTATGTGCCCTAGAAATGCTTCTGGAATTGTTCTGAAATCAACCCTTAACTTATCCATCGGCTTGTTCTATGTTTTGTCAGGGCCCAAAGAAAACAAAAAAAAAAAAGGAATGAAAATTAAAAAATAAAAAATAAAAAAATTGAACACATTTTAGGGTCCAACTTTGTCGACAGCATTATTTGGACAGGTGCTTGCTCAACGCCGTTTAGACGTGAACACATCTTAAAGTCTTAAGTAACGAGCAAAAACTCACCGTTCAAACCTACTTAGTGTCAGTGCATTGTGTAACAGCCTTCTGTTACAGCTGGGGGTTCCCAACCTTTTCAATGCGAGGACCGCCGTCCTTAAATCAGGAGGACTCGGGGCCGCGATATTTGCAGGACAATCCGCACAGTTACTGTAGATAATTATCTAGCAAAAATTGTTCTCCGTTAAAAATGAAACCGTCCAACTAGTCCAAGATGAAATGCAAAAATGTAAATCCTTATTATCAGGTATTGCTTATCCGACGAATTCTTATTCCTCATGAGTGTCGTCACCCCAGCTAAATAATGGACTGTTTCGTTTTTATTATAAAGAATGAAAGAGAAGAAACAGGGCATGCTACACAGAAAAATATCAAGAAAGAAAGAAAGAAAGAGGGTAGAAAATTATCAAGCAAGAATTGTTTCTCCGCTTAAAAAAATGACCTTGAGCCAGACCCTGTCCGTTGCAGAGTTGTTGGCATCCTTCCGTCTACGAGAGGCGATTGAGTAGTGTTCATTTTTTGTGGAACTACGTCGCCTTAGCGGTTTGGTATGGAGGATGAGCTGTTGCCTAGACAGCAAATATCCCTTCACCACACTGCCGCTGTGATCCAAATGAAAAGTAAGAAGCCAATGCAGTTTGGCAGCGGTAGTGTCGCGGGAGTTGCTGGGTTGCACTGGATTTCAACGTCACACCACCTTAGGGACTCCTGCTCTGGATTTGTTTTTCGGGGTTTACTCCCATAATCCAAGTCTGTAGTGAGTTGGTAATCCTAGTCTGATTGGTTTTCTTTGGTGTTAATCCAAAAGATAGAATCAGATAGAATTTATCGTCATACCTAGGACACTAACGTGACCAACTGAATGATGGAAGGTGGCCATCGGTCCGCCCCTCTAGCCTAAATCAGTGGAGTGTTGCATGTCATGGACTGCTCAACCACCAGGTTACTATCCTTTAGCATCACGAGGTGCCACCCACGGATAACAGGTGGTCCTATTGGCGGGGGTATTATCTTTCTACAGAGATGCAGTCGGTGTATTCTAAAGCCCAGCCGACAGAGCTGAAAATAATTTAGTTAACATTTTCAATTTACTGTCTCATGTCGAGTGAGTGACAATCTGCAATTTTCTACTAAATGTCTAATTTATATGACTAAGCAAAAAGATAAAGATTTGGTTTAGTTCACCTGACAGACGCAAAATAAAGGTCTATTTTGGAATCATGAATATACTAGAAGTGGCTACTCAGCGTTACCTGGGTAGAGGCGGGAAAATAAACCCTTGTGTATTGATTTGTTTACTATTGGGATTTACAAATGCTGGACATTTTTAAGTAGAAATTCAATTTTATTTCTATGTACATTTTAATTTTTAGATATCTTCAAATACAAATCAAATAATTCATAATCTTTGCACAATAAGAAAAAACCGGTGATACATAATGTGTATATATTTGTCGACGGGGTGGCCTAATGTCCGTATCAGCCATACAGCGAGGGAGTCTATCCCTTTTCTCTAGCACTAGACAAAGGAGATTATTCTAGCGTTTTTTTGTTTTTTCTGGCAGAAATATTTTATTAATATTAATTGAAAATCTTTTTTTTCTCAGCTTGGACGAATTTTCTTATCTTCTCAATGAAAATTTCTCTCTATATATATATTTACCAACCCCTCCACACGAGCAGGATGTGACACAAGGTCAATTTCTTAAGCGGAGTTCAACAGGTTTGAATTCAGAGTTGTCCTTCTCCTAGACTTGTTACCTAGCCATTGTTAAAGAGCCTAGTCTGTCCTGCTATTTACCCATAGATGGAGGGAGAATTGGATTCATACCTTTCCCAAGGATATTAGCGCTATGTGAAATTCAAACAGCTTCGTCTAGGAATTGAACCCGGATCGACGAGTCCATTTCCTATGACTCTAACCGCCTCCAGTGCAAATTTCTATATGATCGTTAATCTGTCAATGCCGGTCCATGCCTTTCCTATGAGTATATTGCCATCGCTCTCTGTAGATGATATATCTTCTTATTATAATGGAGATTGTGTGTTTTTCTGTCTGTAACCGAAACTATATTCCTACTCAAGTCACAATTCTCTTAGTTATTGACATCACATTCTCCATGATTTTATTTTTATCTAAACCTCAATTATTAATAAAATTGTTTTACATTATTAATACTGTTAACTATGTCTACATACTAACAACATGCGATTATATTTATATATACAACAAAATAGTGCTTTACAGTGTGAACGGGAAGGCTAATTTGCATAATAATATTTAAAAAATCGAATTTAATAAATATGTGCTTAGTATTATTGATTTTTAACTGTTTGGTTTTATCTTAATGAATATAAGCAAAAATCTCTTCAATGAATCTTAAATGAAATCCATTAACAAGATAAAATAACTGTCATTTTATTCTTTACTTCCTCTTTTAACTAAATACTTAAATTAGAAAAAATAACAATGAAAGACGAGAGTGATGGAAGAGTAAGTTTCAGTTGTTCCATTTTTTATTATACTCCCTCTGTTTTAAATCTTTTATTATACTCCCTCTGTTTCAAATCTTTTTATCTGTATTCTTATTTAGTTTTATTAGTCTTTCTAATTTAATACAATATTTTATTACATTAAAACTTAAATACTTGCACCCGGAGGGTGCATATATTTGCTAGTAGGTTTAAAATCAGTACATTTTGACACACCGTTGCAGAGTAATTGGAACAGTACTCAAGGGTTCGGAAAAGAGACTGAGTAAACTGGAGATCAGAGGATGAATTGAGACCATCCTACCAACAGCATTGTTAAGATCTGCTTGAAAACTTTTCTGAGCCCTGGAGCCTTGAGGAGTCTTGCTGTCATTTAACTAAATAGTTAAATTAGGAAAATTCAGCCATTAAAAACAGGAGTGATGGAAGAGTAAGTTTCACTTGTTCTATTTTTTTTTATTATACCTCCCTCTGTTTCAAAACATTTATACCCCCCACCCTCTGTTTCAAATCTTTTTTTATCTGGATTATTATTTAGTTTCATTAGCATTTCTAATTTAATATGATGTTTTTAAAAAAAAAAAACTTAAATACTTGCACGAGCAGGGTGTGACACAAGGTCAATTTCTTTAGCGGAGTTTTAACAGTTTTTCTTTCTCCAAGATTGGTTACGTAACAAAGGTTAAAGATCCCAGTCTGCCCTACTATTTACCCATAGCTGAAGGGAGAGTAGTTAGACGCATACTTTTTCCAAGGATTTTAGCGCTTTGTAAAATGCAAACAGCCTCGTCCAGGATTTGAACTCGCTCCGGCAAGTCCTTACCCACGACTCTTACTATTACACCACGCACCTCTGACCATATTGATTCAAGTAATTAATAATAACATAATCATGGCAGGCTGACCGCACGAATTCTCATGACTCTCTATTACCACCCGTCCCTATCGATTATCGCTCCTGACAAGTCCTCCTCACGACATCCAGTGTCCGTAACGACCAATGAATAAACATTGAAGCTGCCATCACGAAGGAACTATATATTTGCTAGTATTAATACATTATATAGAATATAGATGGGGCCGGGTAGTCAGTCGGTAGAGCGTTCGGCTAGAAACCACAAGGTTCCTAGTTTGATACCGGTCCCCGCCAACTCAGCGTATGAGTAGCACAGGGATCTGTGCGGTAAAGAAAGGAGCTGATGAAAATTATCAATACATTGAATAAATCGTATTTACTAACAATGTCTCAATGAAAATCCATGTTAGATTTGCCTCAAAACAGCCCACATTACTAGTGCTTTTAAAATCCTGCAATGTGTCATATATTTAACTAAGAAATAAAGGTTTACATAATATAAGGTGTGGTTAATTTGCATACTGGTTTTAAGAAAACTGGATTTAATAAATAATTACTTGGTGTTATTGATCGCTAATATTATTATTTCATTCTCCAATGTATTAAAATCAATCCCATGAATGATTTTATATAGAAACCAATTAAAATATAATTAATTGCTAAAAACAATCTCCTTGTTCTAGCGCTATTGAAAAGGGGATAGACGCCCTCGCTGGCTTGCTGATACCGACTTTAGGCCGCCCCGTCGACCTTTTATAGAATATATTATCAAAAATAGATATACGAAATACATAAGTACAAATTAGGAAACGGAAGTAGGCAATTAGTCATTTAAAAAATCTAAAAAAATCTCAACAACAACAAAAACAATAAGAAAAACAGAAGAAATGTCACCGAACATTGCAAACTTTGCAACTAACGGAGATATTCAAGAATACCGGCATTTGTCGGCCTTTGTGGTTAGCTAAAAAGATCGTTTCCCCAAGTTGTCTCATCCTGTCTAGGGTAAGGGAGCACAAGAATTCATATTTATCTATTTCTAGAAATTATGCATATCTTGTATTACCTTTTCTCATAATTGTCCAGTGGTGCCTATTGTAATTATGAATCATAATTCATAAGGTTAACTCTTTCGTCACGCGATAACCCGACACCTAACGCGTGATGCACATGTGCATTGCAGCGGTTATGATTCACTTTGGCTTTTAAATATGTCTTCTGTTGCTGAATCCGCTTGGTGAAATAGGGGCTTTTAAAGGAATGAGATGATTTCGATCGAAATAAGAAGGTTCAATTTAATTTAAAATTTCTAAGGACATAAAATATATTAGTTAATTTTTTTTAATGCAAAAATCTTGTTGAATATTCGTTCTAGCAGGGATTGCATCACAAAACTCCCGTACAATATAAGGGTATAGGAGGACAATGTAGCAAATTGCTAGATACAAGAATTTAAATTTCAGCAAGTGCAGAACTGAAATTGAATACAGTGTATATACCACAGTATGATAATTTCGAGCATACCCCTATTACACAATTCATGGTTAGCCTATTACTTAAGCCGCCCTGTCAGTTGGGGCGTTAGAATGCACAGACTGCACCTCTGCAGAGGGGTAAAACTCCCCCAATGGGGCCACCTGTTGGCCGTGGGTGACGGGTCGCTTTTTTTTTTTTGAAAATTGTGAATTTCTTGATTTTGAAGATTTGAATGACATTTGAATTGAAAAAATGGTTGGTTGGTTGGTTGGGTGGATTTTACGGCATGTCAACCCTTGCTGGATCATTTTATGCCGAAGAACATTTGTTTTATTCATTCTTCATGGGTACTCAATTTTTCAAAAACTGTTTTTTTATCTAACCCATGAATGAAACTCTAACACCAGGTCTAAGTGGACCTGGGAGTAATGGTAATGAAGGGGGTACTCCACATTTCTCAGAGCTCCAGAATTGGAACTTCACCATCAGATTGTTTAACGTCATACCCAGTACAATAGGACCAACAGCCACCGCCTTCTAGCACCCATATGATAAAAGGTATCGGGGCTTCCATAAAGGCAATAGGGTTGAGACAATCATATAGCTGCTAGGTCTTGACGTGATCAACCGATTGATCGGAGGGGCTTAGCCACCAGGATTCCATCCTTAAGCATCACGGCCAACAGGTGGTCCCTTTGGAAATCATACCTCTGCAGAGGTGCAGTCGGTGTATTCTAAAGCCCCAACCAACAAGACTACGAAGGAAAAAGGGAAAAAGGAATATCACAAGACAAGACGAAATTCAACCTTTTTCTCAATTTCAAAAGAGAAATAATAAACCTCTTCGTATTTTACGGGTACTGTGCAGGGTATGCGAGTTTAACACACTAGCTCTAATTTTTGTTGTTTTTATTGAAGTTTAAATAAGATCAAGTCTCCTCAGGTCTCCAGGACACTTCTATGGCAATGGCCGATTACAACAGTGCTCTGGTCCCGATCGTTTCCTGCCATGTCGGCTGCGACTGTAGAATACACCGGCTGCACCTCTGCAGAAGGGTAAAATCCCTTCAATGGGACCACATGTTGGTCGTGGGTGGCTACCCGTGATACTTAAGCACAGATTCTTGGTGACTGAACAGTCCATGACACGGATCACTCAACTTTGACCCTTACTTAGATTAGATGGGCGGTCGAAGAGGCCCCCCTCCAAACAATCGATCAAAGCACCTATATGATTTTCCCAACCATATTGCCCTTATTGCAAACTTCCACCTTTTTTTATCATATACTAGCAAAATAAAAACAACGCACTCCGGGCGATGTAAAAATACATTTTTTGAAAGATATTGCTTGAGGAGGTGGAAGTTAAAAATTAAATGTCGGAGAATTTGAACCATAAATCATGAAATCAAATTTATTAAAGGAGTAAAAAAATGAAACAATTTGAAATTGAAACTAAGTTCTATTAACTTTGAATATCTATTAAAATAAAACAAATTATATATAAATATATGATACCGGGGATGTATCTATTAAAACTTGTTTTCAAAAACAATGAGGACTGTCTAATGTTGCATGCTCAAATTTTGAGTGTGTTTATTCTATGTTATGACGATTTATGACGGGTATAGTGACGTAAGCAGTGACGTAGTTTTTGTTACAGACAAAAACCGGAAGCGAATCTCCATTATTAATAAATAATAGATGTGCTGGGTGGTAGCTGAGGGTTGTAATGTTCTTGGTGTGATGTTAAACTGCATCTAATAGTGAAGTTCCAAATTCGAAGCTCTGGGGTGTGTGGAGTACCAATTCATCTCCATTACTCCCAGGCCCACTCTGACCCAGAATAGTAGTACGTATAAAGGTGTACTCCACTCTCCTCAGATCTCCATAATTGGAGCCTCACCACCAAATCCAGTTTAGGTTAATCTTTTGTATGTCAAAATCCCGAATCGTTAGGAGGGGACAACTCTCCCTAACACTTTCCCTCTCATATTCTACTGCTTTTTTCAATTCTCTAGCAATGTCCAGGTATTTGTCCATCTTTTCGTTTTCTTTTATCTTCACTCTATGATCTGCTGGAAACGCAAAGTCCACCGGTTGACAAGTTCTCTTTTTTTTTTTTCATTCTTTTTAAATCAATACTAGGTCAAGTGTCCTGGCTGGGATAGCATGATCCGTCTTTATCTCGAAGTCCCAGATAATTTTATGCGTTTCATTCCCGAGAACAGATTCTGTTTTATGCATATACTATTTTGTTGAATGGTCAAATTTTTTTTAAATTTTTTTAATAATTCCCAGTGGATTTTATGCGTCGCAATTTCCTTCTATATAAGTTTTTCACATCTTTTCTAACTGGTGGCTTTTCACTGGTGTCTGAGTGACAGCAAATATATCCTCAGTTCTCTAGCTAATCTTAACCCTTTGCCTACAAAATTTTAATTATGGAACACAAATCAAAAAATCTAATCATTTCAACTAGCAACTAAGAGGAAAATCTTTTTAAAAAAAACCCTCTTCAAAACAAATTGATGCTTGCTATCATTAATTTCCTTATTATCAGCTAAAATACAATGAATACATATCTAGAAACATTTCTGTTAAAAAAGGGGGGAAAGTCTTTTACTGACAGAGTTCAAATAATAATACTTACAAGTGCTTCTGTCACTTTCTATTATAGCCATGTGTTGACTGAAAGCAGGAGAAAGCAAGAGGAAAGACTCACGATATGTATACAATGTATATGATACATAATTAAAATAATATAACCAAACCCTCTAGCCATCAATCAGTAGAATCTTAATAAAAAATCTCAAAATATAATTAACAACCATTCTGTAATCACACAAGTAACCAAATATACGATTTCAGCATGAAATAACCAATAACAGTTGACATGCCATTAAAACCAAACAACAAACTCCTTATGAATCATTTAATGCCAAAATTAGATGTATTTGGTTTTGGTTTATTTCTATAATGGCATATCAACTCCTTATGGGTTATTCAATATCAAAATTTAATTAATTCCTAAATATTTGATTGAAATCATAACTATATTTTCAAGTTTTTCTAACTGGTGGCTTTTCGTTGGTGTCTGAGTGACAGCAAATATATCCTCAGTTCTCCAGCTGATCTTAACCCTTTGACTACAAAATTTCCCCACACAACTGTACCAAAAGTTCCTGGTATTTTTACCTGTATGATGGGATATTTAAAGTTCACCATCTGTTCACCTCAGAATTCCTTCTATTCAAATAAAAGATGGCACGGATGTTCACGTCGTTCACGTGAACAAATTTTTCAGTGCTGCAGTGTTTGATCATGAATAATAACTAATGATATCCGTTTTATCGATATAAAATATACACACCTATAACATTTGCACACATACCAAACGTAGAAAGTAATACTGCTGTTCCATTTCCTTGATGTCTAGACTGGTAAATAATATCTTTATTTTGCTGATCAAACAAAAAAAGCATAAAAGGATCCCTCCTCTCCTTCTTTCTTTCTTTCTTTCTTTCTTTCTTTCATTCCTTCTTTCTTCCCTTCTTTCTTTCTTTCCTTCTTTCTTTCTTTCCTTCTTTCTTTCCTTCTTTTTTCCACCCTTCTTTCTTTCTTTCTTTCTTTCTTTCTTTCCTTCTTTCTTTATTTCTTTTGATTATTTTGCTGATCAATCAAAAAAGTATAAAAGGATCCCTTCTCTCCTTCTTTCTTTTTCTTTCATTCCTTCTTTCTTCCCTTCTTTCTTTCCTTCTTTCTTTTTCTTTCTTCCCTTCATTCTTTCTTCTCTCCTTCTTTCTTACTTTCTTTCCTTCTTTCTTTATTTCTTTTGACATATTAAGAACAGTATCAAATATAAACGAATCTATGCGACACACTTCTCTTTACGCCATTACGTTTAAAGCAATGAAACGAACCCTGACCGACCAGCCGGAACGAGCGAGGACCATTTTAATAACTTGTCACATGGGCTAATAATGACTTGCCAAGTTTTTGCTCTTCTTTAGGCCGAAGAAGAATAGAGGGCAGCATCGCTTTATTATTGTGCTAGTATGACGCACACCGCTTACAATAAGTTTGGGAGGAGAACGTGAGTTCTCAAGAGAAAAAAAAGAACTTCCTATATTAATTGCCTGTGACGCATAGCGGCAATTTTTCAACGCATAAGTAGGTAGTATACAAAATAAATATACATCAATAATAATAATAATAATAATAATAATAATAATAATAAGGTTGCACATGAAAAGACTTGGACATGGTTAAGAAAAGGAAACCTCAAAAGAGAAACTGAATCACTAATAATTGCTGCACAAAATAATGCCGTAAGAACAAACTATATCAAAGCAAAAATTGATAAAACCCCCAAAAATAGTAAATGTAGATTATGCGGCGACAAAGATGAGACTGTAAACCATGTACTAAGCGAATGTAGCAAACTAGCACAACGGGAATACAAAACTAGGCATAACTGGGTTGGGAAGGTGATCCACTGGGAATTATGCAAGAAATTAAATTTTGACCATACAACAAAATGGTATATGCATAAACCAGAATCTGTTCTTGGGAATGAAACGCATAGAATTCTCTGGAACTTTGAGATACAAACGGATCACCTTATCCCAGCAGGAAGACCAGACCTAGTGTTGATTAACAAAAAAGAAAGAACTTGTCAGCTGGTGGATTTTGCAGTTCCAGCAGATCACAGGATGAAACTGAAGGAAAACCAAAAGTTGGACAAATACATGGACCTTGCCAAAGAACTGAAAAAGCTATGGAATATGAATGTCAAAGTGATACCAATTGTAGTTGGTGCACTTGGAACGGTTCCAAAAAGCTTGGTAAAAGACTAGAAAGTCTGGAAATCAGAGGAAGAATTGAGACCATCTAGAATACTGCACTGCTGCAATCTGCCAGAATACTCAGAAGAGTCCTGGAGACCTGAGGAGACTTGTTGTCACTTAAACTCCAGTGAAATAATAATAACTAAATGGTATATACACAAGACTGAATCTTTCCGGAGAATAAGACGCATAAAATTCTCTGGGACTTTGAGATACAGACGGATGCCCTAATCACGGCCAGAAGACCAAACTAGAATTGATTAACAAGAATAGAACTTGTCATCTCCTGGATTTTGCCGTCCTGGCCGACCACCGATGGAAAGTGAAAGAAAACGAAAAGATAGATGAATATTTGGACCTTGCCATAGAACTGAGAAAACTGTGGAACATGAAGCTGAAAGTCGTAACAATTGTAATTGGTGCCCTTGGAACGGTCTCCAAGAGTCTGGATAAGAATTGGGGTGAATCAGAAATCAGAGGAAGATTCAAGACCATCCAAATTACAGCACTGTTAAGATCGGGTAGAATACCCAGAAAAGTCTTGGAGACCTGAGGAGACTTGCTGCCACTAATCCTCTAGTGAATCACTGGCTACGGCAGGTGTGAAAAACTAATAATAATAATAATAATGATAATAAAATGTGACATTGAGATTTGGGCTAAACGGGCCGGCGGGCAAACCCCCTCTGATTATATGCCTCGTCACGTCAAGCACTAGCATCTATATGATTGTCCATGCCCTTTTGAAAAACTCGCACCTAGCATATATGTGCTATAAGTCAGTGTCTGAGAGTTTTAGTGTCCTGGGCTTGACGTTAAAGCGCATCTAATGCCCAGGTTCCAATTCTGGAGCTCTTGGGTGTTTGGAGTACTGCATCATTACCATTACTCATCAAGTCCACTCTAATTCGGAGTGGTAGTACAGACAGACATAACTCCATTCAGCATTTACCAACTCCTACGCACGAGCAGGATGTTACACAAGGTCAATTTCTTAAGAGACTGATCACATTATCCCAGCCGGAAGACCAGACTAAGTATTGATTAACAAAAAAAGAGAACTTGTCAACTGGTATATTTTGCAGTTCCAGCAGATCCCAGGGTGAAGAAAGAAAACGAAAAGATACACATATACCTAGACCTTGCTAGAGAACTGAAAAAAAAAAAACAGTGGAATATGAAGGTGAAAGTGATACCAATAGTGGTTGGGGAACTTGGAAGTGTCCGCAAATGATTAGAAAATCAGAGGAGGAATTGTTCCTAAAAGCTTATAAACCAGAGGAAGAATTGAAATCATCCAGACAACAGCATTGTTGAAATCAGATAGAATACTCAGGAGAGTCCTGGAGACCTGAGGAGACTTGTTGTCATTCAAACACCAGTGAAAGACCATCATCTAACCTTCACCCTGGGATCTGCTGGAACTGTAAAATATGCCAGATGACAAATTCTCTTTTTTTTTTTTTGTTAATCAATACTTAGTCTGGTCTTCTGGCTGGGATAATGTGATCAGTCTCTTAAGAAATTGACCTTGTGTAACATCCTGCTCGTGCGTAGGAGTTGGTAAATGCTGAATGGAGTTATGCCTGTCTGTACTCCGAATTAGAGTGGACTTGACGAGTAATGGTAATGATCAAGTACTCCAAACCCCCAAGAGCTCCAGAATTGGAACCTGACCATTAGATGCGCTTTAACGTCAAACCCAGGACACTAAAACTCTCAGACACTGACTTCTAGCACATATATGCTAGGTTCGAGTAGGAAGCGCGTGGTGTAATGGTTAAAGTCAGGGGAAATGGACTCGTGGCCCCGAGTTCAAATCCTGGACGTGGTAATTGCATTTCATTTAGCGCTAATATTCTTGGGAAAGGTATGAATCCTACTCTCCCTCCAGCTATGGGTAAATAGTAGGGCAGACTGGGCTCTTTAACCTTGGTTAGGCAACCGGTCTAGGAGAAGGACAACTCTGAATTCAAACCTGCTGAACTCCGCTTAAGAAATTGACCTTGTGTCGCATCCTGCTCGTGCGGAGGGGTTGGTAAATATATATGTGCTAGTTGCGAGTTTTTCAAAAGAGTGATAGGGCCTGGACAATCATATAGATGCTAGCGCTTGATGTGACGAAGCATATGATCAGGGGGGGGGGTTGCCCGTTTAGCCCAAATAAGGCCAAAGTGGAGTATTGCATGCCAGGGATTGCTCTGAAGTAGCAGTGGAGTGCTTGCAGTACCTGCTGTTGCTTAAGTGGTCACCCATCTAAGTAATGAACAGGCTCCTTGATGCTTAACTTCGGTGATCTGGCGGCAACAGTTGCTTTCAACGTGACTTAACCGTTATACATTTTTTATTCATCTATTTATTTATTTTCTGTTTTAAATGAAAGTAAACAATTTTCACTGACACCGGAATATAAACCACTACCCACTCAGGTATCAAGTCACTCACCTGCATATATATATATATATATATATATATATATAAAGATAGATAGATAGATAGATAAATAAATAGATAGAGAGAGAGAGAAAGGGGGTATCAAGTCACTCACCTGCATATATATATATATATATATATATATATATATATATATATATAAAGATAGATAGATAGATAGATAAAAATAGATAGAGAGAGAGAGAGAAAGGGGTATCAAGTCACTTACCTGCATATATATATATATATATATATATATATATATATATATATATATATATATATATGATAGATAGATAGATAGAGAGAGAGAGAGAGAGAGGGGGTATCAAGTCACTTACCTGCATATATATATATATATATATAAAGATAGATAGAGAAAAGAGAGAGAGAAGAGAGAGAGAGAGAGAGAGAGAGAGGAAGAGAGAGAGAGGTATTCATTCACTTACCTGCATATATATATATATATATATATATAAAGATAGATAGATAGATAGATAGAAAGAGAGGGGAAGAGAGGGAAGAGAGAGAGAGAGAGAGGAGAGAGAGAGAGAGAGAGAGAGAGAGAGAGAGAGAGAGAGAGAAGTAAGGTCGATATATGTGGAAGGACAAATGAGCAGGGTGAGAGTTATGGGTGGGTAAGGAGGAGAAACAACGATAGAAAAAGAGAGAGAGAGAGAGGGGGAGATAGGGAGAGGAGAGAGAGGAGAGAGAGAGAGATGAGAGAGAGAGTGAGAGAGGGGGGGAGACGGTGGAGAGAAGGATTGGAGAGAACGACATATAGATGTGCATGCGTGCGTGCATGTGCGTCTAAGTTTTCTTTCTTTATTTCTTTTTAATTAAATTATATTTTTCTCCTTTTTCTGTTCCCAAACACTTCATAAATGTCAACCAATATATGAAATACAAAGCAAGGAAAGAAAAAAAACAACAACAAAAAAAGAACAAAGTAAACTTTAATACAAAGTTCTAATAAATAAACCGATCGTTGTTTTTCTTAATTGCACAAAAAAAACAACAACAACAAACATGAGCATACACCCCACCCCCCAAAAAAACCCCCCAGTCAGTCATGGGTGTGAGTCAGCAAACAGTCAAATAGGCTAGCGTCAAATAATTGTCAAATCACAAATGAGAAGGTTTTGCTTTAATTTGCTGGCAATAGCCTTTACATTATCGTCTGCCATTTTTTTTTTGTCAGACGACCAAAACGAGTCTCTCTTCGCGCGCTTTTATTTATTTATTTATTTATTTATTTTTTGAAAGTTCTATTTAATAACCTGCGTAGGTCGTCTCTAGTTGGAATACAGGTTGGCGGGTTGGATTTTACGGCATGTCAAACCGTGGGTTATTTCATGCCGAAGGCGTTTGCTTTATTCATTCTCTCTTCAGGTATTCAATTTATTAAATCTCATTTCTAAACATATATTTTATCTACTTAACTGCAAGATGGGATCCTACAAGGTACTATTCTGTTTAATAACCAGCGTACTGAAACAGACAGATAGATAATGAAATACCTTACCTAGATAGATTGATAGATAAAGAAAAGTTAAAGATATATCTATCTATCTATCTATCTATCTATCTATCTATCCATATATAAAGAGCAGTTGTGTGAATCTGTATGTCCGGAGGAAACTTTGAAAATAAGACAATTAACGACAAACTAAATATATATATATACACATTAAATATCACATGGGCTTGGTTTTTGAGCAAAAATAATGAAGATGTGATTTATATTCGTGAAGATAATTTAAAAAATTAAATTTAAATGATAACAACATGGATTTTTTGGGGCATTTAGTATTTTAAATAGGAGACATTAATTTTTCTTTTCAGAGTGGCTGGATCAAGGCAAGGTCTTTTTTTAAATAGGGATTTTAATTGGGCCTCCTGCGAGAATCTATTCAACAATGATGGATCTGCGAGACTACCTTTTTACCCCCCCCCCTCATCTACCTAGGCGATGCCGGGTAGACGCTTCTAGTTGATAGATAAAGAAAAGTTAGAGATAGATAGATAGATGTGACATGTCTCATGTCTCATTTTTATCTATTTAACTGATTGGTTGGATTTTAACGACAAAGTAAAAAAAAAAAAATATATATATATATATATATATATACATTCACTATCACCAGGGCTTGGTTTTTGAGTAAAAATAATGAAGATTTTATTTATATTTGGGAAGATATTTAAAAATTAAAATTTGTATAGTAACAGAAGGTAATTGAAATATGATGTTGATTGATTGAATTAATCGCCTCATTTATATTGTTTTTATTTTATTGTAAATTATTGAATTAAAATTTCTTACTATATTTTTATATATTTACGTGGGGATTTTATGGGCATCCAGTGAGGATCTAACTTGTGATAAGTAATAATGAAGCTGTGAGACGAACTTTTTAAAAATACCCAAGTTGGATTATTTTATGCCAAATACGTTTTATTCATTCTCGTTGGATATTCAATTTTGTAAAAACTCGTTTTAAACACATTTCTTAATCTATTCTACCCCTAGATGGGATCCTAAAAAGGTACTATTCTATTCAATATCTTGGGATACAGGTTGGTTGGTTGGATTTTACGGCGTCTCAGCCCATAGATTATTTTTTGCCAAATACATCTGTTTTATTCATTCTTGTTGGGTATTCAATTTTAAAATCTCATTTTTAAAAGATAAGACCGTAACGAGTACTAACACTCCGGATCAAAGTTGACCTGGGTGTAATAGCAATAAAACGGTACTCCACACTCCCCAGAGCTCCAGAACTAAAACCTCACTACTCAATTTATTAAATCTCATTTCTAAACATATATTTTATCTATTTAACTGCAAGATGGGATCCTAAAAGGTACTATTCTATTTAATAACCAGCGTATGTTGTCTCGTGTCTCATTTCTATCTATTTAACTGGTTCGTTGGATTTTACGGCATGTCAACCCTTGGATTATTTTAACCCAAATACGTTTTATTCATTCCCGTGGGTATTTCAATTTTGTAAAACTCGTTTTTAAACACATTTTTAAATCTATCCAACCCCTAGATGGGATCCTAAAAGGTACTATTCTATTCAATAACATGCATAAGTTGTCTTATCTTGGGATACAGGTTGGTTGGTTGGATTTTACGGCATCTCAGCCCATAGATATTTTTTTGCCAAATACATCTGTTTTATTTAATCCTTATTGGGTATTCAATTTTAAAAACTCGTTTTTAAAAGATAGGACTCTAATTTTTTTCCTATACTTTCTTAAGCCCTCTTTAGCTCACCGTTACCTTTGAAGGGTCGCCTAAATTATGAATTATCCTAAAACTAAAGTATCTATACAAGGTCCAAAATGTTATGTTTCCACCAGGAAGAATAAACTCACGCCCAAGTGGTAAAAGTCCGCCGTACTGGCTTTAGCGGTTTCTTTGTTCAGCTTCGAAACGTGCCTGCTGAGTCGTTTCTGAGACAAAGAGAAGGAAGGTAGAAAGAAGGATGAAAGGAGCTAAGGTGCTTAAGGAATAAATAAATACGAAAAAGGTTCAAGAAGGACGGATTTCTTTTTGTTTCTTCATTTTTTATTTTAGTGTCAGGGTGTGACATTTGACAAGTGGAAAGTGTGTTCGACATGATTTACCCATACCACTCCCCCATGACCAAGTTGAGATTTTCCGATGGCGATATCTCATCTTTTGTCACCATCTCACGAACAACGCCGCACGCATCAATCTGGCTTTATCCAGTCTTTCTCGTCCTCTTTCTTACCATTCAACCACCTCAATATATATATATATATATATATATATATATATATATATATATATATATATATTGATAAAATGTGTGTTATAGTCATGAATAAACAGTACTCAGTATTATGGATAGAGCACTTATATCTAAGTTAAGGTGGCGTGGACATGGAGTCAACGACGCTTGGTTACTGACAGTTAAAAACAAGATTTAGTTTGGCCACACTACCTTATAAACATACATGTATATATATATATATATATATATATATTATATATATATATATATGTATAAAAAAAAATAAATAAAAAGAAGAAAGTAAAATTTTTTTTCTTTCTTTTCCCTAAAAACCCCCCTCATATATACTAACCCATATGTATTTACAATTTGACTTTTAGTCGTCTCCGGCTGTATAAACCTTGATGAGCAACCGGACGAAAGGGCCCCTTGTTTTTATCAAATAAACAATTTTTTTTTTTTTCACTTTTTCCTTCGTATCTAACCTATCAGGTGATATAATGATCTAACCCTTAAAATACATATATATATATATATAATATAAATAATATTTATATATATATGGTGTGTGTGTGTGTGTGTGCGTGCGTAATGTAGGTATGTGTGTAGGTGCTATATATAAAGGGCCGGTTCAACTCAGTCGGTAGAGCGTTCGTCTAGAAATCACAAGGTTCCTAGTTTGATACCGGCCCTCGCTACCCAGCGTATAGTAGCATAGAACTATGCGGTAAAGTAAGAAGCTGATGGTAGGTGTGGCGCAAAAACAATCTCCTTTGTCTAGCGCTAGTGAAAAGGGGATAGAATCCCACGCTGATTTATTTAAATCTATCTGTCTCAGTCTATTTGAATATCTCTCTGTTTGGGTCAGACGGTAGAGCATCCGCCAAGGAGCCACAAGCTTCCGGGTTCAATATCGGCCCTCGCCAACTTAGCCTCGCCAACTTAGCGCATAAGTAGCACCGCTTGGATCTGTGCGGCAAATTGAGGAGTTGACGGAAAGTTGTGGCGCCCTACCTCAGCAAATACTTTCTCTCAGGTCTAGCGCTAGGGAAAAGAGGATAAACTCCTTTCTAACGGGAAATTCAATAGTCTATTTTACTTTAATTCTGATACCTATTTATTTTTTTATTTTTTGATATTTCATTCTTTCTTCTACATATATCTTTCTTTCTATTATATATGTCTTTCTTTTACATACATCTGTTGAATAAATGTTGTTTCACTCTAATATCGGTCAATGTTAGTTCAGTGATTAAAACAGAACTAACTTTGCTTCAGACTATAACTAAAAGTAAATTTTGAACAGGAATTTGTATGTGTAAGTCATCTCGTTTTATCTATATATAAAGATCTCCCCCAAATATTTTACAACTCCTCTTTTAAGAAAGAATGAGAAAGGGTTAAATCAAGATTATTTTACTTTTTAAATACTGAACTATTTGCAATAGCTCTTCAGTAAACATATCAAACGTTGTAATAATTAAATTACCATACTGGGGTATATTGACAGGTCCTGCTAGTATATATTATTTCTCGTGTTCCTTAATTGTACAACCGTTATCATCTTCCTGCACTCTCTGATTATAAATGAGACCGTCCAAATCGCCCAAAATAAAAATGCAAAAATGTACATACTGATTATCTGATGTTGCTTATCCACCGCATTCTTATTTCTTATGAGTGTCGTTACTTAATTCAGCTCACTCACTCTTTCTTCTTTCTTTCCTTCTTTTCATTGTTTCCTTGTTTAGCCTTGGTGAATTCTTGTTTCGCTTGGTGAAAATATACAGTGGTGACTATATTAAAAAAAAGTGTCTTGTTCATATACGAGTGTCATTCAATAAATAAAGGGATTTTTTTTCTAGTTGAAATCTCTGCATTGGGTGAAATTGCTTTATATGAAAAAATGTTTTAATCCCTCAAAATTAGAGAATATTTAAAATGGCGGCAAATCAAACATCAGTGCATCAGATGTTTGTTATCAAATGTTTGGTGCGTCCTGGAGAAATAAAAGCAGAGATTGGAAATATAGTTTGTATACCTTAAACTTCTCTGAATGGAGCACTCTGTGACGGCCTTTACACACCAACGCGAGGGTGTGATCGTATTAAGACAGTTAAAATCCCTTCCCATCTGTAAGTGAGAACAGCCCTAATGGTTAAAGGTACCGAACTGACACCCTAACCGACCGGAGTTTTCAATTCCGTAGGTTCAAGTAGGGTAGCTTACAAAAATGTCTAGCCATACTGAAGAACTTGATAAGTTTCGAAACACGGTCTGTGGATGACCCTATTAATATATATATACATAAACTATATAATATTATAATAATATATATTATATATATATATTGGAAGATTATCGTGCTTAATTAAAGTCCTACCTAATTTTGTTAATTAATTATTATAATTAATGAATTAGGCGTGCATATCGGTTTAAATGTAAAGCGTAAACAAAATCGAGAAAAAGTACCGATCCTGTATGTACATTTCAGGCCCATTAGGCCTCATCAACAGAGCTATAGACAGGGCAGTGGCTTTGTGCGTGATATTATAACATCTGAACTTTCATTTAATCAGTCATTTAATAAAAGGATCCCATATCTAATATTAACAACTCCACTCGTCATTTTTGAACAACGTCTATTTTTTTTAAAATTCGATTTTAATTCATCTTAGTTACTAATTATTATATTCCTAAAAAGATGTAAATAAAGCAATTTAAAGTTCTCTTATTTTCTTTTTACCATGGGTTTTTATATACCGTCACTTATAATTTAACTGTAGATAAGGTAAATTACCCCTGTAACTTTCTGTTCCATTTTTTGCGTCATTAGACTGTGAAAATCGTACAGACGAGGATATATTGCTGATTGAACAGCAACATGCCTCTTCGAGGTTGGGGTAATGACAGCCCTGGTATACTGTTCACCCCAGCCCATTTGGGGAAGTGTCCAGAAAAGCACTACAAATGCCGGTTCACCTATCAGCTGGCCAGAAACCAGCCATTTTCGACGGATGTCCACATTAGCTGGACTTGAAAACAAGCTGGGCTTTGAAAACAAGAAAATACTACGACACAATACAAGAAAAAGAATGGCCCAACCTGGAAGGTCTGACATCTTCGCAATCTTGAGAAGATTAGGGGAACACCTAACTACGTACGGTATCATGATAGGGGAGCTGTCATCTATATGGGGCCGACATGTCGATGCCCTTGCAGACAGTCCGGGTTCAGCGATAAGGCCCAATTGATAAAAGAGAGTGGGGCTGGATACACATCATCATGGAAAGACTGGCCGATGGTAGCTGTAAGAAGTTTGAGGTAAGGTGACTCGAGCCCCTCCATCCTGAAGAAACCACATGACACACACCCTGGAAACATTTTCCCACACCTTGAAGTCTGACCTGGTATTGGCAGGGCCTGTTCACTGCCGAGGGTTTTCATATGTGTGACAGCTCGGTACATAAAAACAAGCTGGAACGTGGGCCATCTGGCAGTGCTCACAACTACTCCACAAAACTACTCACAACCTGATAAATACTTGTAGTAGAAATGCCTATCTGTGAAAAAGAAGAAGAAACGCCAATCACATAGTATAATAATGTAATATATATAATATATATATGAATATATATGCCAAGACACGTTTTCACATATAATTCTCTCCATGTTCACTAGAACCATTTGGTAAGGGCACTACAGCGAATGATTTGAATCCGATCCGATTCATGCGTGGTTTCCTAAGTCTCCATTTCTATCTGTCCTTTGAAAGATGAGTAGTACGTCGGTCTCAATACCTCCAAACTACGAGACGAGAAGAAAGAAATAAAAACCAAATGAAATATGTCAAGAGTTTATCCCGAGAACACCCTATATATATAATATTAAATTATTTGCATTTTTGTATTTTATAATGAAATATCAATCATATATATAATTATATATTCATTTTATATAATAATATATATAATATATATATATATATATATATATATATTATATATATATATATATAATATTCAATTATAAGATACAACATCAAAATAAAATAAATACATTCTATATCTTATTAATTGAAATTGTATAATATATATAATATATAATTATTAAATATATATAATATATATATGTATAATAATATAATATACCCACCCAACATCACATATTACATACACGTCTTACTGCTACCTAGTTATGTTGAATTTTCCTTTTTAAACTTCTCTGATCTTCAGTGCACTTCCTTGGCTGATTCCCTAATTTATTCCAACTACTCATTCAGCAAATAAAAGGTCTCTCCAAAAGAAAAGAGAGGAAAACATAAATGAAAGCCACATTTTTGCCAGTTATAGACTACCTCCTGCCTATCTTTGTCCACCGCCACCAACACAACACACAACACAACACCACACAAACACGATATATGATATATATGTATATTAGACACGCATACACACACACACACATATATATAAAGTAATAAATAATATAGTTTATATATATACCAACCACGCATACACACAACACAACACGACACATATATATATATATATATACTACATATCTTACTATACTATACCAAACCGGATACACACACCAACACAATCACCACACAATATAATATTATATAAGACCACACAATAAACACACACAACGACAATATATAGTATAGACACCCCAGCCGCACATACAACACCACACACACATTTATATAATACAGTATATTAATATTTATGATATAAGTATACACACAAAAGAAACGGCATACATACACACATACAACACACACACACACCAGTAAAAGTATATTTTATATACACATAACACGCATACACCACACACGCACAAACGC
>CM042173.1:13327214-13329714 GCA_023376005.1 Doryteuthis pealeii
GTAAACAGTCTTTTTTTAACGGATATCTTCTCTTCCCCATCTATGTCGCTCTTTGATGAGGACCAACTTATCGATTTGGTCGAAACAGTACTGTCAGCAATTACATAACAAACATCATATGTTTTTTCATAATGTTAAATTTCATATATATAATATATATATATATATATATATATATATATATATATATATAGTATTCCAATTGTCGCTTAACTTTCCGTCGCAGTGGCATCAGTAAATAATCCATAAGTGCTCAATATATTAAAAATACAGAACAGTAATAATACTAATGATATTATTATTAGAGGAGAAATAAAGGGTCTACCATGGTTTCAATCAAATTGAAATTCTTTCTACAGGACCCTACCCTAAGTTAACTAAGTCAATGTAATTCCTTAGTTAAATCCTAATTTAAACTAAGGAATTACATTAACTTAGTTAACGTAGGTAGGGCCCTGAAGAAAATCATTTATATATATATATATATATATATATATATAATATATATATATATATATATAATATATATAATATATATATATATCTTGGCAGTCGAGGTTTCGTGTCACACACGGAGCAGTCTCCCATGTCTATAACCTTGCTGATGAGACCTAATAGGTCGAAATGTACATTCAGGGATTGACATTTTCTCGATCTGTTTGGCCTTACATTTGAACATATATGCCCCCCTAAATTCATTCATTATTAACTAATTAATTTTCAAAAATTAGGTATGACTTCAATTAAGCACATATCCTCCAATATATATAATATATATATATATATATAAATATATATATATATATATTTTTCTTTCTTGTTCTTCTTCTTCGTCTTTTAAAATTATTTATTTGTTCTTCGTTCTTATCTTTCTTCTTTGTGTCTTTCTTTCTTTACTAAACTATAATTTTTTATTCCCTTTTTATTCTTTCTTTCTTTCTTTCTTTCTTTTTTTTATTAATCTCCTTTCCTTCTTTTCTTTCTTTCCCAATTTTTTAAAACTTTTTTTTCTTTCTTCTTCTTTTTTCTTTCTTTTTCATTTCTTTCTCCTCATTTTTTTCATTCTCTCTTATGGTTTCTTTCACTTTTTCCTTCATTCTTTCTTTCTTCCATTACTCTCCAGATTTTTTCTACATATTTCACGTTCTCCCATTTTTTTCTTGTTACCTTTTAATTTTGTTGTTTTCCCTCCAGAACCACTGAAGTTAAACTGCAATGAGCCTGTTCAATAGTTAATTGGGTGACCACTTAAGCAACAGTAGGTACTTTAAGCAGTTTGAGTATCTTGTTTATCAAAATGACTTGATTCGTCATTAAATGGCCCGATAAGGGTTGATATGCCGTAAAACAGACCAGCCAACAAACGTCATTCATGGTTTGGTTTGGTTTTTAGGGCTTATCAAACTCAGTGGGTCATTTAATGCCGATACAGTTTTGAAATAAATGGTTCTTAATGGATACATATTTCTTTATAAATACATTTTTCTATTTAACCTATAGATGGGACCCTAACAGGTACTACCACTCCGGGTCAGATTTTACCAGGGAGCAATGGTGATGAAGGGGTGCTCCACATTCCCCAAACGTCTAAAACTGGAACCTCACCATCATATAGATTTTTACGTCATTCCCAGGATATGTAGACCCTCAGCCACTGCCTTCTAGCACCCATATGATAAAAAAGTGTTGGGGCTTGCTATAAGAGCAATAGGGTTGGGGAAATCATATAGGTGCTAGGGCTTGACGTGACCACCTGATTGATCCAACCAAGCAACCAACCAAGCAACCAATTATGTACAGAAGAGGCTCATTGCTGCTCAGAAATTATTAATGGTGGAGATATTGAAGAAATATAGGATGACATGGGTATAAATGTAATCTGCTAAACTTCACGCTAGGGAGTCATAATTCTTATTAAATGTTATTTGTTTAAAAAATGTATTTTTTATCTAAACTTGAGGAAGTACAGTCTGAATGGGCAATCCATCTTCACAGCTCTCAGATATATATATAAGTTTTACTTATATATAATCCTTTTTTTATTTTATAGGTAGGTTTATAGTCTATATCTTTCAAGGCAATATTTTGTCTCTTTTTCTTTTTCTTTTCTCCCTAAAAGTCTTCCTCCATAATTCCTTTTAATTTGCAGTCGCACTATTTTATATATCAGTGTGCGTATATTCGTATGCCCCCCCCCCACATACACACAGAAACTCACACACAGATATATTTACACACATATACAGAGACACACGCACACACACACAGATATATTTACACACATATACAGAGACACACACACACACACACACACACACACACATACACACATATATATTATATATATATATATATTAGTATATATAAATATATATATATATAGCCTGGATAGTCACCGCTTCAACTTTTACTGGAATGGTGCGCCAAATTGCTGTAGTATCATATGCATTCATCAGGTGACATTGATCTGAATATTCGGATCAACGTCACCTGATGCATA
>CM042173.1:13332214-13359714 GCA_023376005.1 Doryteuthis pealeii
AAAATTTAGGTGAAAGAAAAAGAAAAAAAAGGGAAGAAAAGAAAGAAAATGAAAAAGAGAAAGAAAATCTGAGATAGAAGGAAAAGAGAAAAGAAAGAAAAAATATCAAGGAATTAAGGATGGAAAAAGAAACACAAAAGCAATGAAAAAGAAGAATAAAAAAATAACTAACGGAATGAATGAATAAATAAATAATTAATAAAGGAAGAAAGAAAGAAAGAAAATTAATGAAGCAATGAGAAAGAAAAAAGAAAAAGAAAGAAAAAGGAAAGAAAAACTTAACTCGAGGAAAAAGAGAGGGAATTGATCCGAAAGGAAGAAAGAAAGTTAATGAAATAGAAGAAAGACAAAAAGAAGAAGAAAAAAAGGAAAAGGAAGAAAAAACTTAATAAGAGGAAAAAAGAAAGGTAATTGATAAGAAAGAAAGAAACAAGGAGAAAGACAAAAAAGAAAAAGAATAAAGAACAAATAAAGAAAAATTAACACATTAAAAGGGAAGAAAAGAAAGAAAATGAAAAAGAGAAAGAAAAACTGAGATAGAAGGAAAAGAGAAAAGAAAGAAAAAAATATCAAGGAATTAAGGATGGAAAAGGAAACAAAAGCAATGAAAAAGAAGAATAAAAAAATAACTAACGGAATGAATGAATAAATAAATAAAGGAAGAAAAAAGAAAGAAAATTAATGAAACAATGAGAAAGAAAAAAGAAAAAGAAAGAAAAAGGAAAGAAAAACTTAACACGAGGAAAAAGAGAGGGA
The DNA here is from genome assembly GCA_023376005.1 of Doryteuthis pealeii. NCBI lineage: Eukaryota > Metazoa > Mollusca > Cephalopoda > Myopsida > Loliginidae > Doryteuthis > Doryteuthis pealeii. Next base: position 13,332,971 of record CM042173.1, read on the forward strand.
ATTGATAAGAAAGGAAGAAAGAAAAACGGAAAGAAAGAAAAGAACGGAAGTTAATGAAATAGAAGAAAGACAAAAAGAAGAAGAAAAAAAGGAAAAGAAAGAAAAAACTTAATAAGAGGAAAAAAGAAAGGTAATTGATAAGAAAGAAAGAAACAAGGAGAAAGACAAAAAAAAAAGAATAGAATAAAAAGAAAAAATTAACACGAGGAAAAGGAGTGGAAATTGATAAGAAAGAAAGAAAGAAATGAGAAGAAAGACCAAAAGAAGAAAAAAAAGAAAGAGAAAGAAAGAAAGTAAAAGCTTTAGAGGAAAAAGAAAGGAAATTGATAAGAAAAGAATGAGTGAGAGAGAATGATAATGAAACGAGGAGAAAGAAAAAAAGGAAATAGAAAAAGAGAAAAAAAGAAAAAATTAAAAAAAGATAATGAGGAAAAGAAAGGGATATTGATAAGAAAGAAAGAAAAACGAAAAATATAACAAGAGAAAAAGGAAAGGAAATTAAGGAAAAAGAAAGAAAAAAGAAAGAAAGAAAAAATGAAGGAAGATATTGAATAGAAAAAAAAGCACAAAGAAAAGTATCATATAGCAAGAACGAAAAATAAAAACGAAAAGATTGGAAGGAAAAACTGTAGGAAAAAAAGAAGATAAAAATATTAAAGACAAAATAGACAAAAACAACAAAGAATTATGGAAGAAAAAGCAAAGAAATATGAAAAGAAAACAAAAGGAAGAAAAGAAGAAAAAGAAGGAAAGAAAGAAATACAGGAAAAGAATAAAGATCACAAAAATGAAGGAAAAAGTAAAAAGAAAGAAAGAAAGAAAAGAATGAAAAATAGAAAAATAAAGAAAAATGAAGGAAAAATAAGGGAAAACAAAGAAAGAAGAAAAGAAAAAGAATGAATTTGTCAGATAGAAAAAGGGAAGAAGAAAGGAAGGAAGGAAAGAAATAAGGAAAGAAAAGAATGACAAACAGAAAAAAGAAAGAAAGAACTAATTAAAGAAGGAAAGAACGAAAGAAAGAGAGAACGAAAGAAATACAGAAAGAAAGAACTAATTAAAGAAGGAAAGAAGGAAAGGAAGAGAGAACGAAAGAAATACAGAAAGAAAGAATGAATTAAAGAAAGAAAGAAAGAAAGAAAGAAAGAAAGAAAGAAGGGAATTAAGAAAGTAAGAAATAAAGAAAGACAGAAAGAAAGGAAAGATAGAAAGAAAGAAAGAAAGAAAGAAAGAAAAAATGAATGAATGAATGAAAGAAAGAAAGGAAGAAAGAAGGGAATTAAGAAAGTAAGAAATAAAGAAAGACAGAAAGAAAGGAAAGATAAAAAGAAAGAAAGAATGAATGAAAGAAAGAAAGAAAGAAAGAAAGAAAGAAAGAAAGAAAGAGAGGAATTAAGAAGAGAGAACTAAAGAAAGACAGAAAGAAAGAGAGACCGAAAGAAAAAAGAATGAAAGAAAGAAAGAGAGGAATTAAAGAAAGAAAGGCAGAAAGAAAGAAAGGAAGAAAGAAAGAAAGAAAGAAAGAATTAAAGAAAGAAAGAAAGAAAGAAAGAAGAAGAGAGAGAAAGAAAGAAAGAAAGAAAGAAAGGATGAGAGGAAGAACGAAAGAAAGAAAGAAAGAAAGAAAGAAAGAAAGAAAGGATGAGAGGAAGAACGAAAGAAAGAAAGAAGAAAGAAAGAAAAGAAGAAAGAAAGAAAGAAAGAAAGAAAGGATGAGAGGAATTCCTGGTTTGTGATTATTTGGCAAACCGTGGAATAGAGGAATTCTGCTTAACTTCAAATTACCCCCGACCTCCCCAAATGTTGGTCTTACCCCACCCCACAAACTGCTGACGGTCGCATGTCAGTATATATTGCAACTTTTTTTTAAAGTACAAAAATATACAGAAAACCACCGAGAAAGAATTAAAAACTAAAAAACTAAAAAAGATGGAGGAAAAGTTCCGACCTCCTTCTCTGTCGTCCTAGCCCTACTCTCTCTCTCTCTCTCCCCTCTCTCTCTCTCTCTCTCTCTCTCTCTGACGTATTCGTGACGACATACACCAGCACCACGACCCACCCCCACCGTATATTTTTTTCTTAACAGCCCTGCACTCTTTTCGCTATATGACCTGTCACCCTAATTACTTTCAGTGTGTCAGTCCATCCAATTGTCTATAGGGACTCGTTTTTCTTTCCTTCTTTGGTGTGTGGGTCTGTGGTAATTTTAAGGGGTCTGAAGATAATAGGTGAAGTGGAGGGGGGGTTGAAATGAAGAGAGATCTAGGCAATGAGAAAATGGGGCAAAAATAGATAGATAGATAGAGAGAGAGAGAGAGAGAGAGAGAGAAAGAGAGAGAGAGAGAGAGAGAGAGAGAGAGAGAGAGAGAGAGGGGGAAGAAAGGGTTCTCAACGGAATAATCACTGGAGTCTGATGACTGGGGTTGACAACGTCTCCTCACCATATGTTCCTGGAGGCGCCTCTCTCCCACCCGCTCTACCCGTCCCTACCATGTTAGCTTCGTTACACACCAACACTGCAAACCTCAGCCAGAACTATTGCCACCAGCCCAGCCACAACCATTGCCACCATCAGCGTTTTTAACCTGTCACCACCAATTCTCAGGAACATGCCTCTGAATTGCACTTTGCTTAAACCACGGATTTCGAACGCTGATTTTCTAGGTAGGTCACTTCAACTTTGGCGCAAGCAATTCTTCCCATCCTGTTATTACCGCCAATTTTACTATACAATGGTCCCACCACTAAGAGTGGGGACGCTTTTTAGGGTTTAAGTTCCATATTGAAATTTTATTCTATACAAAGTGTCCTGCTTCAAACGCTGATTTTCTAGGTGCGTCACTGTACCTTTTGGGCAACCAAGTCTTCCTATTCTGTTATTACCGCCAATTTTACTATACAATGGTCTCACCACTAAGAGTCGAGACGCTTTTTAGGGTTTAAGTGCCATATTGAAATTTATTCTATACAAAGTGTCCTATTTCAAACGCCATTTAAAAAGAATGTATTTACAAAGAAATTGAGTTAAAAAAAATTGAATACCCAACTAGATTGAAAAAAAAAAGCGTAACGTCTTCGGCATAAAATAACCCAACAAGTGTTGACATGCCATAAAATCCAATCATCTTACCAAGTAGTCTCTACAGATAAGTGACCCTGTTATTGGGGCTTAGAAGTTTTGAAGATCTGAGAACTGTGGAGTACCACTGATTACCGTAGTACATGTTTCATCCATGGGTCGAATAGATTTTTAAAAAAATGCAAAAATAAATGTAAAATGAACGTGATTCCCTAACCTCTAGGCACAAAATAACCATTGGACGAGTTGACGTGCCCCTAAAATTAAGACAAGACTAAAAACCAGTGTTTTTTTCTTTCTTTCTTTTCTCCTTTTCCTTCCTTTTCCTTCATTTTCATTAATTTTATGTTTTACTTCCTTCTTTTCTTTCTTTCTTTATCATTATTATTTTCTTTCTTTCTTTCTTTATTTCTTTCTTTATTTCTTTATTTATTTATTTGTCCTTCCTCTTTTTCGGAAATTCTTTCTGTCTCATTTTTTTTTCTTTCTTTCTTTCTTTCTTTCTTTCTTTCTTCTTTTTCTTCCTTTTTCTTTTTTTTTTCCTATTTCCTCATTCTCCAGTTTTTTCCTACATATTTCTTGTTCTCTCATCCTTTCTTTTGGTTTCCCTTCTTTTATTTTCCCTATTTTCTTTCTTTCTTTCTTTCTTTCTTTCTTTATTTATTTATTTATTTATTTTCCTTCCTCTTTTTCGGAAATTCTTTCTGTCTCATTTTCTTTTTCTTTCTTTCTTTCTTTCTTTCTTTCTTTCTGTCTGTCTTTCTTTCTTTCTTTTTTCTCTTTCTGTCTCCTTTTTCTTTTTCCCTATTTCCTCATTCTTCAGTTTTTTCCTACATATTTCTCGTTCTCTCGTCCTTTTTTTTTGGTTTACCTTCTTTTATTTTCTCTTCTTTCTTTCTTTCTTTCTTTCTTTCTTTCTTTCTTTCTCTTTCCTCTTTTTCGTTAATTCTCATTTCTTTAATTTCATTCTTTTTTTTATTATAACCTTTACCCTCTTTTCTATTTGATTTCCCTTTTTTTCTTTCTTTCTTTACATTTTTCCTTCTTTGTTTCCAATTCTTTCTTTTTTTGTCTCTCTTCATATTTTTGTCCCCCTTAAAATGGATCCGAATTGCCTAAAAGACAATAACAATGATATTTGAATTGTTTTAATGACACACTTAGTTTTCCCGATTTTCAATTCTTCATTAACTTATAGCTTTTGTAACTTCTTGGCTTATTCCGCTCGAATAAATTTTCACAATGATTCAATCATGTTTAGGTGAATTTCCATTTAAAAAAAATAATTGTAAGCTAAGCATTCGTTTAGAAAAAAAGAAAGAATCAAAAAAAAAAAAATAATAATGAAAGCAAAGAAAAAAGAAAGAAGAAAGAAAGAAAGAAAGAAAACATAGAAATAAAATAAAGTTTAGTTTGTTTTGTTTTACGGCATATCAACTTCAGTGGGTCATTTAATGCCGATAAAGTTTTGAAATAAATTCATTCTTAATTGATACACAATCTTTTTATAAATACATTTTTCTATTTAACCTATAGATAGGACCCTAACAGGTACTACCACTCCGGACCAGAGTGGACCAGGGAGCAATGGGGATAAAGGGGTGCTCCACATTCCCCAAACCTCCAAAACTGGAACCTCACCATCAGATAGAGTTTAACATTATTCCTAGGACATGTAGACCCTCAGCCAGCGCCTTTCAGCACCCATATGATAAAAAGGATTTGAGGGTTGCCATAAGGACAATAGGGTTGGGGCAATCATATAGGTGCTAGGGCTTGACGTGTCCAGCCGATTGATCGGAGGGGGCCTCTCCGACCGCCAGTCTAGCCTAAGTAAGGTTCTAAGTGGAGTGTTGCAAGTCATGGACTGCTCATCCATCAAGACTCCGTCCTTAAGCATCACGGGTCGCCATCCACGGCCAACAGCTGGCCCAATTTGGGGGAGTCTTATCCCGCTGCAGGGGTGCAGTCGGTGCATTCTAACGTCCCAGCCGACAGGAAAATAAAGTGAAAAACAGATAAAAGATAAACACTGTAGAGAATCGTCAAGTGATTAGCATCTAGCGGTGTTACAAGCTGAGTATGTTTTGAGGATCCAGACTTGGTAGGTTGTTTAAATAGTAGGTTGGACTATTCCACTTGTGTATTTGGGTTATGCTCACTTCCTGGATCCTGATTGGCTGTTTATTTCAAAGTGGACACTTTCATTTATATAAACTGAACATTTGAACGTGTTCAAGTATTTAGTGCATAGCGTCTTTTTGTCTGGTTACTGGATGCTAGTAACAGCCTCCCCGTGGAGGTGAGTATGATTTTTATTCTACATATACAAGGAAATAACAGAAGAACTAACCACCAGAGAGAGCAGACGTACTCTGGGTTGATCTCCTCCGCGCGGAAAATCAATCTAAATTCTAAAAACTATCTATTCCCATGTTACTCTGTAGCGGGGTCAATTGGGGTCATAAAATGCCAATAAAACCCAACGAAAATGTACCCGCCTATGATTTTAATTCTAACGAACTTATTTCAACATAACTACAGCGTCTGCTAACAATTTATGACACCCATAAATTGTAATGCTGTTTATATTATTATTATTATTATTATTATTATTATTATTATTAATAATAATAATAATAATAATAATGATGGTTGAGTATTGTTAGTTCGGCAATTGGGACTACCAAAGGAATAATCCATAAAAAACACTCCATTTTTAGCATATAATTAAATAGTTTATTGTCTTGTCTGAATTATTTTAGATGTGACTTGAAAATGTGTATTATTTAGATATTTTCGGACTGTTGTCCTCATCTTCTTTGTTATATACAACGTTTCGGTCGATCTGCCCTCCGGTCTTTTTCAGGTGTTTCTTGTCGAACACGGAAACCTTGTCAAATTCGGGAGCTTTCATGTCGTACTTAGACACTTGGCGCTACGGATATAACGGTTGGGTTAATACAGTTGTAAGTGACAATCATCTGTAGGTTGCAGGTTCAATCCTGGCTATTGGCAAAAATAACATAGAATACTTAACATAGTTTCAGATTTGTTTAAGACTTGATAGAATGAGAACAATCTATCCCAATGAATTAATTAAATAATTAATAAAATTAAATGAGTTCGGGTCGAACTTCCGTGAAAATTCCCGATTACGACTTGAATGCTCGCGAGTTCAACGATAAGGTTCCCGAGTTCAACAAGAAGGTTCGACAATAAACATCTGAAGACGGTCGGAAGACACGTCGGTCGAAGCGTTGTGCATATAACAATAAAGATGAAAACAACAGTCCGAAAAATCTAAATAATACAAATTATCATGCCTCATCTAAAAAATTCAGATACATAAGAAAATGAACTTTTTAATTATACTAGCAAAAGTATGCACCTCCTGGGTACAAGTATATAAGTTTTAATATAATAAAGTATTATATCAAATTAGAAAGACTAACGAAACTAAATAAGAACGAATATAAAACCATTACACTTATTGTAATGTTATTTTAACTGATTTCCATATAAAATTAACATAGAATTGCTTCTAATACGTTTTTGAATAACATGGTAGTATTAGAAATCAGTAACAGCAAATAGTTATTTATTAGACCCAGTTTTGTTAAAATCATTATGCAAATTATTGACACCATATGCTATGTAAATCTTTATTTCTTAGAGATATATGACACATATTTCAGGGTTTTAAATGCATTAATAATATGGGCTTTTCGGGGCCTGTGTCTATTGATGAAATTAACAGTGTCGATCCCAAGGAGCTATCCCCCTCCAGGCAACACCTGCTCCCTCGATTTAAAGGGGCAGGGCCGGGTTTAATGCCTGGCGCTCCCCTCGAAGGGGAATGCCGACGGGATTGACACATTTTTTGTGTCTACCACCCATGAGCTTTGGCTTGTGCGTGGCCCACATAAAATGTCCTTGTGTCACACCCTCATAAGTGGGATGAGAGGCAAATACCTTAATAATATGGGCAGTAGAAACATCATTAATGAATAAGATGCTAATTAAGATTAGGTAGTGACTATTTCATTATCGTTACGAACATAATCTAAATAACTAAGAAAGTGGTGACATAGTTTCTGTTACAGACAAACATTTACGTAATCTCCATTATAATAAGATGCTTAACATGATGCGTTTTTTTATGGGTTGTTAGTTTGCTTCTCCCAATTGCCGACCGAAGATAATCAGCCGTCGCCACGTAACAGATGTCATAGCAAATAAGATTCGTCGTCCCGTGGGACTCGAATATAAAAGACCCATTTCTTATTTCTCAAGATTTACTTCAACTAGCCCAAAGTCTGGCACTGTTTTCACTACCTGATTTACGATGATGTCACTCATTTAAGTACTGTTTATTTACTAAACGCTGTTTGGTCTGGCCAGGGTGGGGGAGGGGCGTATATGTCACTTACGGTACCAAGTGTTCTTAAGAGGTCAACCATATAAGTTGTGTTGACTTACTAAGCTTTGAATATAAGAAAGAACAAAAGAATAAGTAAAGTGTGTGTGTGTGTGTGTGTGTGTGTTTGTGTGGAAATCTCCAATACAACCTGGCACTATGGTTCAAGTGCTGGGGCTTCCGGAGAGGCTTGCCTTTAGAGAAATGACTCAGTACTACCTGAAAAAAAATCTTCCAAGCTGTAATCGTGTCAGAGGTACTGTATGGCGGCACTACTTGGATTTTTAAACGAAACGATAGGAGTAAAAGCTAGACGGTAACTACACAAGGATAGAGCACACTGTCTTTACAATTCCGGGAAGCAGTATACCACTACAAAAGGAAGTTATTCGGCCACATGCCTCCTATCACACAAACAATCTAAATCATACGGACAAGACATGCTGGACACTACAGGAGAAGTAAGGACGAATTGATAAGTGACGTTCGTCTGTGGACACATACACATAGACACACTAGTGTAGGCTGACTAGCAAAAAATGTACATTGATCAACTGAAAACAAATAACAAAATAAAATAAGAAATATATTTTTCTTGTTTCCCTGAATTTTTGAGATGAGGCTTGATAATTTGTATCATTTGTATTATTCGGACTATTTTGCTCATATCTATTGTTATCTGTACAACGTTTCGGCTGATGTGCCCTCCAGCTTTCTTCAGGTATTTCATGTCGGACTTGGGAACCTTCTCCTCGAACTCGGAATCTTCTTGTCGTAATCGTCCAATGGCGTAGTGGATATAGGTGTGAGTTAAGATAGTTCTAAGTGGCAGTTATCTCTATGCTGCAGGTTCAATCCTAGTCAAGGCGACAATAACATAAAATAATAAATAACACTGCTTAACACTTGTACCCAGCTATGGTTAACGGAATGAGAACAGTATACCCCCTGGATTGAATAAAGAGAGAGAGAGAGAGTGGTTTCGTTTTTTGAGTTTTCAGTCTTCTCTTCAGCCTGACGCTGCTGTCGTCTTCACGGGCATTATCGGCGGCGACGACGGCGTTCGGGCGAGGAGAAAGTCGAAAACGTCGGGAGGAGACCCAGCGGTCCAGCAATCGACGACATCGGCAGCGTCACAGACAGCGGGACGACGACGGCGACGGCGACGACGGCGGTAGACGCGCTACGAAAAGGTCACCACTATACGCGATCGCATCCGTGAGGAATAGAACGAGTCCGATTCGAGCACCGAGTCGCGAGTGAAAACAGGACGTTCGGTGCAAGTATCGATCACTTCGCCGAGAAAACGGTAACAATAAACAACGAGAGTGTCGATGTTCGTCGCACTTCTTTTCTCGGCGCCCGTCGGTTTCGTTCGTTCGAGCGAGCCAGCTAGCAAACGAAGTAACGACGGATTGAATAAAGGTTTGGGTTCAATGTTCATTGAAAGATCCCGCTTACGACAAGAAGGTTCCCGATTACGACATGAAGGTTCTCGCTTACGACAAGAAGGTTCCCGCTTACGACAAGAAGGTTCCCGATTACGACAAGAAGGTCCCCGATTACGACAAGAAGGTTCCCGATTAAGAAATGAAGGTTCCCGAGTTCGACGAGAAGGTTCTCGAGTTCGAGAAGGTTCCCGAGTTCGACAAGAAATACACGAAGGCCGGAGGGCACATCGGCATACACATCGTATGTTACATAATTATTGGAACCCTAATACTTATATAAGGTATTGTAGAAACATAATGGCGATTAGTGCAGCCCACGGCCTTGAAGGATGAGTGACAACGCTTGACCTCACTCTCCCCTTGCCTTCCGGGGATAAATCGTGAGAACCGGAAGGCATAGAAGACCCTGTTCCGGTTTAAGGATAGAAGTAACTCAGTCAGTTAGCAGGTAGAAGCTCGATGGTGTAAGTCGCATTTCTATGCGCATCCTGTCATCTGCGCAGATGTCTGGTTTGGGGATTTACAAATAAAGTAACATCAACGTAAATCGAAGTCTTGTGTTTATTACCTAAAAACTAACAATGACACAGGGCTTCTGATAAAGAGAAATCCCTAGCATGGAAAACCAGACCGAAGTCCCCACGACAACTCCAGACGCAAGATGCTAGAAGATAGTACCAAAGCCGGCCAGAAGAGAAGACGACTAGAGTAAGAAGTAAGAAAGGGTATACAACATTATATCGATTTGGTACTGTGAAAACGTCAGTATGCAACACGTACAGATAACAATAAAGATTAGGAAAATAGTCCGAATAATCCAAATAATACATATTTTTCTTGGTTAGGCCGAGAACCTTTCAATATTCTCTCATAGATACTTTCTTTTTTTTTGTCTTATTTTGGTTGACTCACTCTTTACACTATAGAAAAAAAACTGATGACGTATTTATTCTCACTCGAAAGCCCCAATCTCACCCTCCCCTTTCATTACTGTCCGATAATAACAATCTCAAAATAGATGTGACATATTTAGGGTCACTCGGGATGCATGGTTGGAATTTATTCTTTTTCTCCTTTTTCTCTTTAGGGAACGTTTTATATGGTTATCTGATGAATTGGAGTAGATTCCATAGGCCTCATTATGGTGAGAATATTTGATAGTTATATCTTTAACAGACTGAGACGAGGGGAGGAGAAGTGGGTTCAAAAATGTCCTCTTTTCATCAGAATGTACAGAGTATTGTTCGAAAACGTTAGGGAGAGTAAGGAGTTTTCGTTGATATCTCTGTGGTATCTCTGAACTTGAAATGGCATATTCATTGGCAGATGTCTTGGCCACTAAAAGGGAACTTTACGTGTGTGTCACTATGACCAGAAATGCACAGCTGTCCCACAAAAATATATATATGTCGCTCAAGAACGAACAACAAAAGACGAAGAAAAAAAACCCCTATTTATTCAAACTCTTCCTGAGACAATGTTTGGTTCGTTTGTATTAAGTTTTCTTTCCCGAAATATATATATATATATATATATATATATATATATATATATATATATATATATATATGGGAGAATATGTGCTTAATTGAAGTCGAACCTAATTTTTGAAAGTTAATTCATTAATAATTAATTAGGCAGGATTTAGCTATTTAAATGTAAGGCTAAACAAATCGAGAAAAATCAAGCCTTAAATTTAAATAGGTAAATCCCGCCTAATTAATTATTAATGAATTAACTTTCAAAAATTAGGTTCGACTTCAATCAAGCACATATTCTCCCAAATATTGTCGGCTGAAAATAGCCATATCACAAACATCGTCTGTTTGTTTACTTCTCATATATATATATATATATATATATAGATAGATAGAGAGAGAGAGAGAGAGAGAGAGAGAGAGAGAGAGAGAGAGAGAGAGAGGGAGAGAGAGAGTCTATAAAATCTGTGTGCACTTTAATGAATTTTAAAATTTTAAAGTGCACATTGATTTAGTGGCACTCTGTATATATATATATATATATATATATATATATTAATATATATATATATATATATCATCCATACATAATTGCATGTCTTGGCCACTAAAAGGGAACTTTACGTGTGTGTCACTATGACGCTCAAGAACGAACAACAAAAGATGAAGAAAAAAAACCCCTATTTATTCAACCTCTTCCCGACTCTATTCACATGACAATGTTTGGTTCGTTTGTATTAAGTTTTCTTTCCCGAACTGGGATAAGAGGATATTCATCAACTAGATTCCTTTATGATCTCACCTCTGTCACCACACAGTCTACATTTAATGTTTTGTTGTATCTTATCAATTTTTCACACTAGCGTTAGCTGATGGTATTCCACTGAAGTCTGAGTGACAACAAGTCTCCTCAGGTCTCCAGGACTCTTCTGAGTATTCTAGCCGATTGCAGCAGTGCAGTAGTCTGGATGGTCTCAAATCTTCTTCTGATTTTCAGGTTCTCCAGTCTTTTTTCCATATTTATTGGGACCGTTCCAAGAGCACCAACTATAATTGGTATCACTTTCAGTCTTATATTCCACAGCTTTTTCAATTCTCTGGCAAGGTCCAGATATTTATCCATCTTTTCATATGTCTACATTTACTGTTTTGTTGTAACTTATCAATTTTTGCTTTGATATAATTTGTTCTTATGGCATTATTTATATATACCCAACCAGTTCGCCACAGTAGGATGTGATACAACGTTGCAAGTAGTGAGCTCAGTAAGGACTGTGTTGCCTTATATATATGGATAGATAGATACATTACTACCTTGATTTAAGAGTTTAATTCATTTTGCCTGTATCTCAATTTCCTCGTATATCAAATCAATTTACCCAATTGAAATAAATTGAAATGCCATTAATCCGTTTCAGCCCCAACTCAATTTCCTCGTTTATCAAATCAATTTTCCCCATTGAAATAAACTGAAATGCCATTAATCCTTTTCAGCTACCCACCTAAAAAAAATACCAGAATTTTTTGTTACGTTTTTTTAAATAAGAAAAAAATGACTGTATTGTATAAAAACATAATAAAATAAAATGTAATGAATTGTGTGCAGTAATATGTTTGAATGGTTATTTTTTTTAGATAATATTTTTCTTTGGCTTAATAAATTTGGAAATACAAATGTTTTAGTGAATTTATTAAGAAGCGTATCTGAAGCTCGCTGCTAGCTCAAAGTTTAGCTTTCAACACAAAGCGAAATAAATGACAGCTCGTAACTCTGAAAACTCTTAAGTCACGTAATTCACGGTACGACTATATATTATATATATTATATATATTATATATAATATATATATATATATATATATATATATATATGTGTGTGTGTGTGTGTGTGTTGTGTGTGTGTGCTAAGTAAAAGTAAGTAAAGTAAAGTCGTCGGGGCGGTGTAAAGTCGGTATCAGCCAATTAGCGAGGGAGTCTATCCCCTTTCACTTGTGCTAGACCAAGGAGATTATTTTAGCGTCTGAGGTGGAGCGCCACACCTACCATCAGCTCCTTACATTACCGCACAGACCCCTGTGCTATTCATACGCTGAGTATATATATATATATTATATATATATATATATATATTGAGAGAGAGGGAGAGTCTATAAAATCCGTGTGCACTTTAATGAATTTAAAATTTTAAAGTGCACATGGATTTTGTGGCACTCTGCATATAAAATATATATATATATATATATATATATATATATATATATAATACATAAAACAACAAACCATCCTTAAACAAAATTAATTTCCAATACAGTACAACACATTCTAAAATGCCTACAACACCTTTCTCACCAATTCTTCTCCTTCCAGCCTCCACATTAATATAATAAAAAGAAACAAAAAAAAAAAACTGGAATACATCATCCCTGATGATGGCACTTCGAAGTGCCGAAAGTACTCGGGAACTGAACTTTGGTGGACTTATCCACCAATTCCACCCAAACATTAAAAAGTTGGCCAGAAAATTAGAAAAAGATCAAAAATAAAATGCCTTTTGTTTAATTCTACATGTATAAATGAAAGAATGTGCCCAAATACACACACACACACACACACACACACACACACACACACACACAACACACATATATATATATATATATATATATATATATATATATATATATCATCCATACATAATTGCATCCTTAACAATTCTTAAAGATAGCAAGAAAAAGTGATTTATATTGAGTCTCCTCAGAAGCTACTTCTGACCTTTCTCAGAGGAGTAACACATTTCTGGTCTTCGTATAGTCCAAATAAAAACTGACATTATTGAAATAGCTTTGTCTATCTTTATCAAATGATTTAACCTTTTTATGGCCCTGTTGTAGCGGGTGTTAACGAGTGCAGAGTGCCATAACCGTGGCCTACTTGGCGAATTCTCAAGCTGCGCCCGCAGTCCCAGTCCCAGACTATATAAAAGTCAGGTTTCTAGATACAAAGCTTCAAAGTAGCGAAACAGTTCTCTTTAGAAGATTGGAGCCTCACAGTCTTCCCATTTAACCATGTGTCTCTTTAGAAAGACCATTAAAAAAAAATTTCTCAGAATTTTTGTGATGAGGCTTGATAATTAGTGTTATTTCTATAAAGGAGTTAGGTTAAGACAGTTCTAAGTGACAGTTACCTCTAGACTGCAGGTTCAATCCTGGTCAAGGGCAGCAGTAACATAGAATAAGAATTAACACAGATTAACCCCAGCTATGGTTAGCGGAATGAGAACAGGATACCCCCGTGGACTGAATAAAGGGTTAGGTTCAAAGTTCCGTGATGGCTCCCGATTACCACAAGTAGGTTCCCGAGTCCGGGAAGGGTCCCGAGTTCGACAAGAAATACCTGAAGAAGGTCGGAGGGCACATCGGCCAAAACGTTGAAGAAATGACAATGAAAATGAGGACAATAGTCCGAATAATACAAATATTACCATTTTAAAAATCTCTATTATTTAGATTTTCGGACTGTTGTTCTTATATTTATTGTTATATGCACAATGTTTCGGTCGATAGGCCCTCCGGCCTTCTTTAGGTATTTCTTGTCGAACTCAGGAAATTTCTTGTCAAACTAACTTAACAATCGGTCATGAGAACAATCTACCCAATGTATAAAATCAAGGGTTTGGTTCAAAGTCCCGTGAAGGCTCCGGATTATCTGAAGGCTCCAGAGTTCGACAAGAAGGGTCCTAAGTTCACCAGGAAGGGTCCCGAGTTTGACAGGAAGCTTCCCAAGTTCTACAAGAAACACCTAAAGAAGGCCGGAGGGCACATCAACCGAAACGTTGTGTATATAACAATAAAGAAAAACTATAACAATGAGGAAAACTGTCCAAACATGTAACACTCCACTTAGACTCTTACTTAGGCGAGACGGGCGGTCGGAGAGGCCCTCTCCAATCAATCGGCTGGTCATGTCAAGCCCTAAGCACCGATATGATTACCCCAATCCTATTTCCCTTATGACAAGCTTCAACCCTTTTTATCATATGTGGCGGTGGCTGAAGGTCTTCGTGTCCTGGAAATGACTTTTAAACTATTTGATGGTGAGGTTCCAGTTCTGGAGGTCTGGGGAACGTGGAGCACCCCTTCATCACCATTGCTCCCATGTCCACTCTGACCCGGAGTGAGTACCTGTTAGGTCCCATCTATGGGTTAAATAGAAAATGTATTCATATAAAAAATTGAGTATCCATTAAGAACGAATTATTTCAAAACTTTGTCGGCATTAAATGACCCACTGCGGTTGATATGCCATAAACCAAACCAACCAAACGAAACCAAAAATGTAAATAAGACATTTTTTAATGTGTTTTGATTTGCGTTGTTAAAATCCTCACCCAAGGTCCTGTTTTTTTTTTTTTCTTCTCTTTTTTATAAGAAGGAATAAGGACAAAATAGTCCATAAATGAAATGAAAGAAAAAAGATAAGATCAACAGTCCAAAAGATGTATTGGAAATGATTTCTATTATGAAAATGCATTGGAAACAATTTCACTATGAAATGCATTGGATTATGATTTTTACTGAAAATGCATTGAAATGATTTTTGCTATAAAAATGCATCGGAAAGGATTTTACTATGAAATGCATTGGAAATGATTCTTACTATGAAAAATGCATTGAAATGAGTTTTCACTATGAAAATGCATTGGAAATGATTTCTACTATGAAAATGCACTTGAAAATGCAATGGGAATGATTTTTACTATGAAAAATGCATTGGAAATGATTTTTATATGAAAAAGCATTGGAAATGATTTCTACTATGAAAATGCATGGAAATAATTTCACTAAGAAAATGTTATTGGGATGATTTATACTATGAAAATGCATTGGAAATAATTTTCACTATGAAAATGCATTGGAAATGATTTTTACTATGAAAATGCGTGGGAATGATTTTTACCATAAAAATGCATTGCGAATGATTTTTACTATGACCATAAAAATGCATTGGAAATAATTTTCACTATGAAAATGCATTGGAAACGATTTCTACTATGAAAATGCGTTGAAATAATTTTACTATAAAAATACATATTTTTAATTGTTTGCGTTGTTAAAATCCTCACTCAATTTATTTGTTTTTTTTTCTTCTTAGGTTTTTAAAATGAAGAAATAAGGACAAAATTTTCCAGAAATAAAATGAAGGAAAAAAAATAGACCACCATCTTGGAACATCTGAATACAATTGAAATAATATATTTTTACAACTAATTTTATTCATTCGACAAGAAGGTTCCCGGGATTGACAAAGAAGTTCCCAAGTTCTACAAGAAACCCCTGAGGAAGGCCGGAGGGTACATCAACTGAAACGTTATGTATATAAGAATAAAGATGAGGACAAGAGTATAAAAAATTTAAATAATACATATTTTTAATTGTTTGCGATGTTAAAACCACACTCAATTTCTTTGTTTTTTTTTTGCATTTTTAATATGAAGAAATAAGAACAAAATAGTCCATAAATAAGATGAAGGAAAAAAGACCACCATCTTTGAACATCTGAATACAATTGAAGTAATAAATGTTTACATCTAATTTTATACAGCCTTGCAAATTGTGTCAACTTGAAAAAAAAGAAGATCTTTCACAATATGGAATGCATGATGTTCGCTATTTCCTTATTGGAAAAATAAAACAATGTAAAAAAAGTAAAAAAGAAAGAAAAAAAGTAAAAAAGAAAGAAAAAAAGAAAAAAAGAAAGAAAAAAAGTTGGCCTTGAACTCTTGAGTGATTTTAGTCGTATCACGTGACACTACAAACGCGTTGCCTCCAAGCCGTTTAGTATGTATTTGGCCTAGTTCTGCGGACAGCCGATAGGTTGATATTATCAGGTTTGCCCCACTCCCCACCCTGCTTTGTAGTTTCTTCTACTCTTTCTTATTCGTCTCTTCCTTATGGTCTCTCCTGCCCATCGCATCTGTTTTCTTCTCTTCCACATAGATCTTCTTTCTTTCTTTTTCTTTCATCTATCTTTCTTTCTTTAATTCTTTCTTTCTTTCTTTCTCTATTTCTTTCTTTCTTTCTTTCTCTTTCTTTCTTTTATTCTTTCTTTGTCTCTGTCATTCTTTCTTTCTTTCATTCTTTTCTTATTCGTCTCTTCCTCGTGGTATCTCCGGTCCCTCTCATCTGTTTCCTTCTTTTCCATAGACATTTTCTTACTTTTTTCTTTCTTTCTTTCTTTTATTCTTTTTCTCTATCTTTCTTTTTCTTTCTTTCTTTCTTTCTTTCTTCTTTCTTTCTTATTTTCTTTCTCTATCTCTTTCTCTCTTTCTTTCTTTTCTTTTCTTTCTTTCTTTTATTCTTTCTTTTTCTCTATCTTTCTTTCTTTCTTTCTTTCTTTCTTTTTCTTTCTTTCTTTCTCTATCTCTCTCTCTTCCTTTCTTTCGTTTTCTTTCTTTCTTTTATTCTTTCTTTTTCTCTATCTTTCTTTCTTTCTTTCTCTATCTCTCTCACTTTCCTTCTTTCTTTCTTTCTTTCCTTTTCTTTCTTTCTTTTATTCTTTCTTTCATTCTTTCTTTTTTAATTTCTTACTTCTTTCCACGTCTTTCATCTTCTATTTCTGTTCTTTTTTCCTCATTTGTATTTTCTCCTATTTTCCTCTTCCGTTACTTGGGATCCTTTTCTTTACCTCCCTTCTTTCTCTTCTGAATTCTTCATTTTAGTTTCATTCTTCCTAAATATTGTATCCATACAATTTCTTCTTCTTCTTCTTCTTCTTCTTCTTCTTCTTCTTCTTCTTCTTCTTCTTCTTCTTTCTTTCTTTCTTTCTTTCTTTCTTTCTTTCTTTTTTTACTTTAACCCTCTCTTCTTCTTCTTGCTCTATTTTAATTAACATTTTCATTCGCCCGAAAGAAAAACATAATTGGGACAACTTCTCCTTCTTCTTTTTTCTTCTTCGATATTTTTTTCCATTTTATTCTAATCTTTCTATTGTTACATCGTTTCTTATTTCGTCTTTCCTTCACCCCCTTACCCCGCCCCCCACAATTTCTTCCCCTTCTGTTTTTGGGGGTGAGCAGTGCAAATATCAGTCGTACCGTCTTATCTCAACCGAATAAAAATTGCCATGCCAGCATAAAATTCGCAAGCACCTTTTTTTCCTTTTCAAAACAGCAATTAGATACAACCATAACAGGAAGACCCGGGTCTGTGGGTGGGGGTTCTTTGAGAGGGGGGTAGGATTGAACTGCTACACGCGTGGTATTGGCTTTTAAGAAAACTTTGTCCGATGTGAACACCTCACATGGGGTAAAGCTTATCCAGCTTAGGATAGCAGATCATTGTTTTTTTAGTTTGATTCTTGCCGAGTGCTCATTAATTATAACCTTGTGTCAAACTTAGCTAAACTAAGTATAAATGCCAACATATTTCTATGTAAGGCTATCATGTAAGAAATTACAATGTCCTTCAATTTGTTCTACAGTACCAATTTGAACAATTTATATATATATATATATATATATATATATATATATATATATATATATAATATATATAGTCTGGGATAGTCACCGCTTCAGCTTTCACTGGAATGGTGCGCCAAATTGCAGTAGTATTAGGAGAGTGCTCGATATAAAGAATAGAGCTATTATATAATATAATAACATAAATATATAAAGGTATTACATATCTATTTATTTGATGGCAATAGAACAGTGACTGAAAAATTTACTTCTTAAATTTTTTTTCCCTTTTACAAATGTATACATGGTGACAGTCTACTAATGTATACATTTGTAAAAAGGGAAAAACATTTTTTGAGAAGTAAATTTTTCTGTTATGCAATTCAAATTATTTGATTTACCATCTGATGAGACGGAATTTTGGGGAGCTTAATTAAATCAACTTAGATTTATAAAGGCCCCAATTTTGGTCGAAATAAATTTATTATGGAATAACGCTGTTGAGATTTTCCTTCCTTTCAAAGATAAATATGCTCTGTATATAATCTAAAAAGTTTATTATACATTGAGCTCTCTGTAGTGATTTAAGGATTCACTGTATTTATACATACTGGATCATACAATAATAATACAGTATATCTTAGAAATCACATATAGAATCATCCGTTACGACCAAGTTTTGGATACCTCACACACACACACACACACATATATATATATTATATATATATATATATATATATATATATATATATCAGTCATCCACAGACACGTGTTTCGAAGTTTGCTTGTCATCAGTGCGGCTCGACTTTTTTAAAAGCTACCTCTAGCCGGAAACGAAACCCGATAGAATTTTCGTCTGCCAAGTTCCTTACCCTTGCGGCCATCAGCGGCTGTCAGTCTGGGGCGAATAATTAACACTTCACTACAGATTTCACTTCCTCGTTACTGGAATAATGTTTGCCTTTCAAACTCTCTTTTATGACGCCGAAAAGACAATAGTCTGAAGGCGCTAAATCTGGTGAGTATGGAGGATGCGGTAAATTGTCTCATTTGTCCCGATGGTCGGGCATTAACGATTGGCAAGTTCGCTCTTACTCGTCGGATTTTTTATCTGAGCCTCGTTAGGGTCCCGATGTAAACCTCAGAGTTTATTGGGCTTTTTTTTTGTTTAAAATAATGGTATTACCTTTTGACTCACCCTCGTATAAATATATATATTGACTTGATTTCAAATAATGTATTTAGATGTCTGGAGGCTACTCATCGTCAACGCAATGTTACCCGCCAGGATAATGACGTCAGTATTGAAAATAAATCAACTCATGAATGACACCTGTAACCTTTCATTTCGTAACCCCCCCCCCCCATCCCAATTTTATTGCTGGCTGCCCGATCATAAATAACAATTTCTGCTTAAATACTTTTGTATCTCCGTCAATGACATGTCGCTAATCCATTGCCTTTTACTTTTTTTTCTTATACATATATATATATATATATATATATATATATATATATATATATATTGTGAACTTCCTGTTACCCTCTATTCCGTGAAACAGACAATATCTTTCTTCTCATGAACCAGCGGGCTTTGCATTTTGTGCGCAAGTCATCTATTTTGAAACATGTGGTTTCTGACATGCATTAGACTGTATGTCAAGGTTACCAACATACTTTCTTATCCATGGGAAAAAGTTTTGCCCAAGGCCTGACACCCTCCCCTACATCGATCATCGTGGCATGCCTGGAACGAGGCATCTTACAAGTGTGACATGAAATGTAGTGAGAAGTTGTTTCCTGCCTTTCCTAAGTGAAACGAACAATTTTCATCGGTTGTTTGGTTAGTTGATTTGTTTAAAGACATATCAACCGTTTTCGGGTTATTTAATGCTGAATCAAGTAATTTAGATTTCAGATTGCTTACAGAAACCTGCTGTTAGGTAAATGGTCACCCATCTGAGTATTTGAACAGGCTCATCGCTGCTTAACGTCGATGATCGAGTGGGGACCTTTGCTCAGTTTCCATAAGAATTCAAATACAGCAAACGTTTTTATCTTATTTTTCGTGCATCTATCTATCTATCTATCTATCTATCTATCTATCTATCACAGTCTGCTCATGTCTAATCTATCTATCTATCTATCTATCAATGATGAGCCCTTCAGTACTTAATTTGGTGGCCACTTAAGCAACAGGGTACTGTAAGTAACATTGTGTACTTTATATCTATCTATCTATCTCAGTCTGCTCGTATCTATTTATCTATCTATCTATCTACCGATCGATCGATCTCAGTTTGCTCATATCTATCTATCGCATTGATGACTTTGTTTAATACTTAATTGGGAGACCATGTAAGCAACAGTAGGTACTGTAAGCAACCTGAGAACCTTTATCAATAAAATGATTTGATTCGGCATTAAATGACCCGAAAAGGCTTTGATATGCCGAAAAAACAACACAATATCTATCTATCTATCTATCTATCTATCTATCTATCATTCGGTACATATCTATCTATTAATCTATCTCAGGTCGTAAAATATTTCTCTCTCTCTCTCTCTCTCTCCTCTCTCTCTCTCACAACACACACACACACACACACACACACACACACACACACATATATATATATATATATATATATATATATATATATATATAATAAACTGAATTTAAATCACGTTTACTTTGCTTAAAAAACTTATCTAATATCTCTCTGTGTCTTCTCTGTCTCTCTTTACACACACACACACACACACACACATCTCTCCCACTTTCTTTCTCTCTTCTATCTCTCTCTCTTCTCTCTCTCTCTCTATATATATATATATATATATATATATATATATATATCAGTCGGTACATATCTATCTAGCTATCTATTTATCTTTCTCAGTCCATGTATATCTATCTCGGTTTGCTCATATGTATCAGTCTATTTATCTATTCTAGTTTTGCTCATATCTATCTATCTATCTATCTATCTATCCATCTCAGTTTGATCAGTTTGAATTCAGAGATTTCTTTCTCCTCGACCGCTTGCCTAACCAAAGTTAAAGAGCTCAGACTGCCTACTATTTACACATAGCTGGGATGGGAATCGTTGAATGTATATCATTCTCAATGGTATTAGTGCTATATGAAATTCATACAGGCTCATCAATGATTTGAACTCGAGTCACCGAGTCCGTTTTCTTCTACAATAACCATTACACAAGGCGCATCCTAAAACACTTTGTTAATTTCCAAAAGTTATCAAATTATTTGAAATACTCTGTGCATTAGTTTCCTGTTTAGTCTAACAGAGCACTCTTTTACATATTTCTTCAAATAAATAAAAAAGAGCCGTAACTTTGTTTCATTTGCCAGAGGTCATTTATACATATATAAAGGTTTGGTTTGGTTTGGTTTGTTTTACGGCATATCAAACTCGGTGGGTCATTCAATGCCGACAACGTTTTGAAATAAATTCATTCTTAATGGATAATCAAATTTTGTTTATAAACTCGTTTTTCTATTTAACCCATAGATGGGACCCTAACAGGTACTACCACCGGATCTGAGTGGACCAGGTGATGAAGGGGTACTCCACATTCCCAGACCTCCAAACTGGAACCTCACCATCAGATAGAGTTTAACGTCATTCCCAGGACATGTGGACCCTCAGCCACCGCCTTCAAGCGTCCATATGATAAAAAAGGGGTTGGGGCTTGCCATAAGGGCAATAGGGTTGGGCAGTCATATAGGTGCTAGGGCTTGATGTGACCATCTGGTTGATCGGAGGGGGCCTCTACGACGCGCCCATCTAGCCTAAGAAAGGGCCAAAGTGGAGTTTTGCAAGTCATGACTGCTCTTCCACCTGGGTTCTATCCTTAAGCATCACGGGTCGCACATACAACCAACAGCTGGCCCTATTTGGGGGAGTCTTACCCCTCTGCAGAGGAGCAGTCGGTGTATTTTAACGCCCCAGCCGACATGGCACATATATAAAGGACAATTCTGTGTATGTATGTATGAGTTGTGTATGACCAAATGAAACTACTAAAATAAAACAATTAATGACAATGTAATATATATATATATATATATATATACATTCGCTATCGCCAGAGCTTGCTTTTGTGCATAAAATAATGAAGATTTGATTTATATCTGGAAAGATATTTAAAAATTAGGATTGGAATTGTAAGAGAAGGGAGAGTCAGTGGTTGCGTTTGCGATGAAATCATGAATCAATTATATATATATATATATATATATATATATATATATATATATATATACCAAACCCTCCGCATGAGCAGGATATGACACAAGGTCAATTTCTTAAGTGAAGTTGAAGAAATTTGAATTCAGTTTTCCATCTCCTAGACCGGTTAAAAGAACCCAGCCTGCTCTACTATTTACCCATATCAAGAGGCAGAGTCGGATTCATACCTTTCCCAAGGGTATTAGCGCTAAGTGAAAATGCAATCGGGACGACGAGTCCATTTCCCATGACTTTAACCATTACACAACGCGCTTCCATAAAATGAATCAATTATGTAAGACCAAAGCAATCAATGGATCTACGTGACTAATTTTTTATTATGTCCCTCTACCCAGGCAACGCCGGGTAGCCGATTCTAGTCTAGCACTAAAATTGAACGTCCTCTGCTCTCGTATGTCGGCCTGAAAAACTAGTGTGTAGCTGAAGACTTCCGCATTCCAAATGAAAACAATGTGTAACCTTCAGGGTCTTTGCTGACAAAAAATGAACTCAATGCCCAACACTTCTAACCTATCCATCACATCTTTTTGATAACATTATAGAAACTCCATTATGAGAGGTAGCGTAACGGTTATAGGAGCAGAAAACAACGCTGGTGAACGGAGTTCGAATTTCAGTCGAGGCTGGTAGTATCACTTCAATTTAATGACTTGAGAAAATGTATAGATCCACTTCTTTCTGTGTAGGGCCTTAAGAATTACCAAAAAATAAGGGTGCGACTTGCGTTGCCATTTGAGATAAAATCGATGAACTGAGTTCGAATCCTGGACGAATCTGTGTTTTATTTGTGTTAATTGTTGAGAATTTTTTCATATATATATATATATTTACCAAACCCCTCCGCACGAGCAGGATGCGACACAAGGTCAATTTCTTAAGCGGAGTTTAACAGGTTTAAATTTAGAGTTTTTCCTTCTCTCCTAGACTGGTTAACTAGCCAAGGTTAAAGAGCCCAGTCTATCCTACTATTTACCCTTAGCTGAGAGAGAGAGAGAGAGAGAGAGAGAGAGAGAGAGAGAGAGAGAGAGAGAGAGAGAGTAGGATTCATACCTTTCCCAAGAGTATTAGCGCAAAGTGAAAATGCAATTACCACATCCAGGACGAGTCCATTTCACAACACTTTAACCATTACACCACAGGCTTCCTATTCGAATTTTTGACATATAAGGTGTGTGCCAGATACCCGCTTCTACTTATAGACTCGGCAAGAACCATGTGATTCCTCTTGGCCAATCACTGGTAGTACTCTGCTGCTGATATAATACTTATACCGGCTGTACTGGTCATACCTACTCATGACTGCTTTGACTTTCGTGCTCGACGGACATAGGATTGGATCACTGGACCTTTAACAGTACGCTGGATAGGCATTACGCTTAACTCAGGACTTACTTACTCTTGGGGGGCCATGAATTCATCACATCCGAATATAGTAGGACAGATTGGGCTCTTTCATCTTGTTACGGTAACCAGTCCAGGAGAAAGAAAACTGAATTCAAACCACATTTACTTTGCCTTAAAACTGATTTGATGGATAGATATATCGATAGATCGATATGAACCAACAGAGGAAGAATAAAGAAAAAAAAGAAAGAAAGAAAGAAAGAAAGAAAGAAAGGGACGAAGGAAGGAAGGGAGGAAGGAAAGAATCGTGTTAATAACAAGAGGGAGAAGATAAAAAGAAAAAGAAAGAATAAAAACGAAAAATTTAACTAGTGGAAAAGAAAGAAAAGAGAAGAAAAAAGAAAGAAAGTTAATAAAAAGACGAGAGAGAAAAAAGAAACCGAAAGAAAGAAAAAGCAAGACAAACATAAAAGAAATTAATAAGAAAGAAAGAAAGAAAGAAAAAAAAAGAAAAAGACACAAAGAAAAGAAATAAAAAGACACAAAGAAAAAAAAGAAAGAAAGAAAAAAGAAGAAAAAAGAAAAGAAAGAAAAGAAAGAAAGAAAGAAAAAGAAAGAAAGAAAGAAAAAAGAAAAAAGAAGAAAAAGAAAGAAAGAAAGAAAGAAAGAAAAAGAAAGAAAAAAGAAAGAAGAAAAGAAAGAAAAAGAAAGAAAGAAAGAAAGACAAAGAAAGAAAAAAAGAAAGAAAGAAAGAAAACAAAGAAAAAAGAAAGAAAGAAAGAAAGAAAAAAAGAAAAGAAAAGAAAAGAAAGAAAGAAAGAAAAGAAAGAAAGAAAGAAAGAAAGAAAGAAAAAAAAAAAAAGAAAGAAAAAGAAAGAAAGAAAGAAAGAAAGAAAGAAAGAAAAAAAAGAAAAAAGAAAAAGAAAGAAAGAAAGAAGAATTGAATGAAAAGAGGAGAAAGAAAAGAAGAAAATGAAAGAAAGAAACAGAAGAAAAAAACAAGTGGAAAATAAATGAAATTAAAAAGAAAGAAAAATGAAAGAAAAAAAATAAGGTTAATGACAGCAGACAGAAAAAGAAAAAGAAAAAAAAACGAAAAACTTAACAAGAGGAAAAATAAAGGAAATAAATAATGAATAAATAAGTAAAGAAAGAAAAAAAAAGAAAGAAAGTTGATAATAATAGAAGAAAGAAAAAAGAAAGAAAGAAAGAAAGAAAGAAAGAAAGAAAGAAAGAAACAACCTATTAGAATTAATTGTCTATTAATGATGGCTAAATGGTCTAAAGATAAAAAAAAGATGAAAGCGTTACAGATCTTCTCATTAATCCATTTACGGTTGAATTGGTTCTAATCGGCTTTGGGTCGGTCAATGTTAAATAACTGAACATTTGTCTGATGGGAGGACGCCTTAAAGCCTTCGCTGCAACAATTTATTGTCATTCATATATATTATAATATATATATATATTATATGTGTGTGTGTGTGTGTGTGTGTGTGTTGTGTAGATAATATGAGTGCTACATTTGTATGTAGACAGTGCTCAATATCATTGATTGAGCATTTATATTTAAGTTAAGGTAGGGTAATACCCGCCTGAAATAACAGGATTGAAATAAGATTTAAAATTACATAATATTTATCACTGTGAATTTTGGTTATGATTCCTTTTACACTCTTTCCATACTTCCAATACAAACCAAAAGTTTATATATATATATATATATATATGTGTGTGTGGTGTGTGTGTGTGTGAAATAAAAGTTTATATATATGTATTATATATATATATATATATATGTGTGTGTGTGTGTGTGTGTGTGTGTGTGTGTGGAAATAAAAGGAAATTAATCCGACAGTATGAATTTAATATAGTGAAAAAACAAATGATGTTTACAAATGCATCGGATCATCAGGAGAGAAACGATGCACATTCTCTCCTGATGATTCCATGCATTTGTAAACATCATATATATATTATATATATATATATATTATATATATATATATATATATATATATATAAACTAAAAATTACAAGATTACGAAAAAGAGAGATGACGTATTTCATATGAATATTAATGTGTAGAAAAGAAAAAATTGTTAACTGATAAAATGTTTAGCACATGGTTAGCTCAGTCGGTAGAGCGTTCGGCTAGAAACCACAAGGTTCCTAGTTCGATACCTGTCCCCGCCAACTAAGCGTATGAGTAGCACAGGGATCTGTGCGGTAAAGTAAGCAACTGATGGTAGGTGTGGCGCTCCACCTCAGACGCTAAAATAATCTCCTTGCTCTAGCGCAAGTGAAAAAGGGGATATACTCCCTCACTGTTTGGCTGATACCGACTTTAGGCCGCCCCGACGACTTTACTATTTAACTTATTAGGGGGTCATAGAAATATATTGAAAGTCATACAGAACCCCCAGCAAAAAAAGGTTGGGAAACACTGATGTGTTTTAGTATTATTTGTATTAGTAGGACTATTGTCCTCATCTTTATTGTTATCTGTACAACGTTTTGGCCGCTGTGCCCTTCTTCGGGTATTTCTTGTCGGACTCTAATTGGCTGATACCGACTTTACGCCGCCCCGACGACTTTACTTTTACTTACTTTTTACTTAGCACACACACACACACACACACACACAGATTATATATATATATATATATATATACTATATATATATATATTATAGGCAAAATATGTATATACGTGTGCTAAACGTTTTATCAATTAACAATTTACTCTTTTCTACACATTTTATATTCATATGAAATACGTCATCTCTCTTTTTTTTAAAACATTTACTCGTGGACAATTCACGTTCGACATGCGACGTTTTCTGATCATCAATTTTCGCCTTCACATGCAAAGGTCGCCAAGTAAATAACGGTTAATAACCTTTTATCACACATTCAACATACTCTGAACATCTTTCATCTTTTACTCATACAAATATTCAATGTCCTGAAGAAGGTTTTGATATAAAAAAAAACTCGAAATACTTAAGTATCGACATAAAGAGTTTCCATCGTTCATGACATCCTGTGTTTGTTTTCTGTAAAACGTTTCCTCATTTTACTTCCATATATATATATATATATATATAATGTAAGGTATCCAAAAACTGGTAGTAAGGGTGATTCTACATGGGATCTTCAAAATTACACTGTATATTTATTGCATGTTTTAGTAGGTGCAAATACAAGGATTTTTATAAATCCCTAAAGAGAGCT
>CM042173.1:13364714-13370241 GCA_023376005.1 Doryteuthis pealeii
GCACGAACGCTTAAGCAAAGAGTAGAAACAAAGGTGCTGCTGTGAGAGGACAGGACTAATTTTTTTTCCTAAAGATTTGTACTCAAGCCACCACTAACTAATTTACTACTGTAGGGGATTATCTTCCCTTTGCCGGAAGAGTTATCTTCTCGCTGCGTTGCTGTTTGTTCCCACTAGGGGAACCTCTGGTAGTTAAGCGTCTGGTTTGAACTTGTCTTCCTCTTTTTAGCTGGATCTTCTCAAGAACTGCTATGGGCTACCCCCCTACTCGGTGGGGCTTTTGCCCTCCCCTACATTACTGTAAGTCCTTTATACAGCATGGACTATCCTTTAGTTCCATGTCTGTAACATCTTTATTTTTACGTACATTTGGGTATCTTGTTTATACCTAAATATTGTATATGTATTTACATGTTCTATTCTCCTGTACATTATGTATCTTATCGTTTCCATGTGCTGTTATAATATATATATTAAATGTTTTGTCTCATAACGTGTCGGAATTGTATGTTCATTAATTAACTTTGATTATTACACAGCTAAACGTTACCAAGAACATTTGGTACAGCCGTGTGGGAAATTCGGTTGGCAAAGAGTTAAAAGAGTCTCACCTGTTCTTTAGATTTGACCATAGCCATTACATGTTATATATATTAAATGTTTTGTCTCACGACGTGTCGGAATTGTATGTTCATTAATTAACTTTAAATCTTACACTACTATAACCGATACACTAAGTGCGCCTCCTCTGTGTGTGTCTGAAGATTTTGTTGTCATTTTACTAATAATCTAAGTCCTCTTGAGTAATGTACGTCCTTGACCTCCCGTTTGCACTGTCTTTCTCGTCGGAAGGAAGAAGACTCATTTAAGCGGATTAAGAGAGATTAAGCTGATATAACGAACTCAACCTACTTGAGATTAAGCGCTTACAAACATTAAGCATTATAATTTCTTCTCTTTTTTATTGTTCAGTCGTTTAGTAACAGCAGGATTTAAGGCTATCCCCCACCATCACTATAAAAAAGTCCGGTTTGACCGACCGGTTTCTATTTTTACTAGACAAGCGGGAAGTGCCAATGTCAGGGTAAGGAGACAATTGTTTTTGTCGAATTGATAAGAAGGATCCAGCCAGGAAATAAAAAGAAAACTAGTTTTGATCCATCACAGCTTTACTTCTATCTATCTATCTATATGTCTGTCTGTCAGTCTCAGTTTGTTCATATTACTCATTTGCTTCATGCAGTTCATTATGTATACTAGCAAAATAAAAAAACGCACTTCGGGCGATGTAAAAATAGATTTTTGAAACATATTGCCTGGGTGTGGGTTGGGGTTAAAAATTCAATGTCAGCGAGTTTGTACCCTAAGTAAGTAAAATCATCAAATTCATTAAAGGATTTTTTTTTAAATAAAACAATTTGAAATGTAAACTTTAAATATGTATTAAAATAAAACAAACTATATATAGATATATAATACCAGTCATGTATTTATTAAAACTTGTTTTAAAAAAACAATGAGAACTGTCTAATGTTGCATGTTCAAATTTCGAGTGTATTTATTCTATGTTATGACGATCTTGGGTAATGTGACGTAAGTAGTGATTTAGTTTTTGTTACTGACAAAAACCGGAAGCGAATCTCTATTATTAATAGATATGCATGTATGTATGTATCTATTCTTTGGACTGTTAAAAAAAGGAAATATTCTCTCAACGGACAATAAAGAAATATATTTCAAATAAAAAATTCAACGTGGAAAGATGCTAATAAAGACGGTATATTCCCTTGGAAGTGCCAGAGAAATATGGTCCCAGTCATGGGTAAATGACGTAAGGAGGCAGAAGGGGCCCGGTAGGCCGTTGTGAAGGCGAGACCCATCAAGGAGAAGGAAATATCTGACATAAAAAGAAAGAAAATATTCTCTCAACGGACAATAAAGAAATATATTTCAAATAAACCATCCAACTATCCCGTTTCTTCTAGGGAGATTGTTTTTGCGTCTAAGGTTTAGCGCCACACCTACCGTCAGCTTCCCACTTTACCGCACAGATTCAATGTGTGCTACTCATTCACTGAGTTGTCAAGGGCCGGTATCGAATCCCAATTCTTATGATTTCTTGGCGGACCCTCTTGCAAATATCTGTAATAACATGATTTGAGTTCAATCCTCACTTTTTGCAAAATAAAATCGGCGTATTTCACTTTCCATCAATTCCTGTCCCTCTGTCTGTCTGTGCACGCACCGTCTATACATATTTAAACGGCAGTTGGGCACCTCACGTGGTTTAATGGTAAGCAAGCAAGATTCGCAGACCGTTAATGAGTTCGATTCTCATTAGGCGCCCCATACTTCTGGCCTTGTGCCACATCTAAGCTAAGCTTGGTAAATAACTATATTACTAGCAGCGGGCATGTCACGTAGTTTAATGGTTAGTAAAGCTAGATTCGCAGACTATTGTTAGTGAGTTCGATTCTCACTGGGTGCCCCATTCCTTCTGGCCTTGTGCACATCTAAGCTAAGCTTGGTAATAACTATATTATAGCAACGGCAGTCACGTAGTTTAATGGTTAGTAAGCAGATTCGCAGACTATTGTTAGTGAGTTCGATTCTCACTGGGTGCCCATACTTCGGCCTTGTGCCACAGCTAAGCTAAGCTTGGTAAATAACTATATTACTAGCAGTGGGCACCTCACGTGGTGTAATGGTTAGCAAGCTAGTTTCGCAGACTATTGTTAGTGAGTTCGATTCTCACTGGGTGCCCCATTCTTCTGGCCTTGTGCCACATCTAAGCTAAGCTTGGTAAATAACTATATTACTAGCAGTGGGCACCTCACGTGGTGTAATGGTTAGCAAGCTAGTTTCGCAGACTATGTTTAGTGAGTTGATTCTCACTGGGTGCCCCATTCTTCTGGCCTTGTGCCACATCTAAGCTAAGCTTGGTAAATAACTATATTACTAGCAGTGGGCACCTCACGTGGTGTAATGGTTAGCAAGCTAGTTTCGCAGACTATGTTAGTGAGTTCGATTCTCACTGGGTGCCCCATTCTTCTGGCCTTGTGCACATCTAAGCTAAGCTTGGTAAATAACTATATTACTAGCAGTGGGCACCTCACGTGGTGTAATGGTTAGCAAGCTAGTTTCGCAGACTATTGTTAGTGAGTTTGATTCTCACTGGGTGCCCCATTCTTCTGGCCTTGTGCACATCTAAGCTAAGCTGGTAAATAACTATATTACTAGCAGTGGGCACCTCACGTGGTGTAAATGGTTAGCAAGCTAGTTTCGCAGACTATTGTTAGTGAGTTCGATTCTCACTGGTGCCCCATTCTTCTGGCCTTGTGCCACATCTAAGCTAAGCTTGGTAAATAACTATATTACTAGCAGTGGGCACCTCACGTGGTGTAATGGTTAGCAAGCTAGATTCGTAGACTATTGTTAATGAGTTTCTATTCTCATTTGCACCCATACTTCTGGCCTTGTACCACATCTAAACTAAGCTTAGTAAATAACTATATAAAGGGCAGTTGGTGCATATGTATGTATGGAAATACGATGAGTAAATTAATCCGACAATATGTGAAGAAAATGTTTTCAAAAATATAACAGACACAGGATGTTACGATCAAAGGAAAAATTTATATGTCAGATGATGGGTCTTAAAATTATTTCAGGTTTATGCGTTTTGGGAAAGCCATAGATTTTTGGGACGGTGGAGTGGTAATTGATTAGAGAAGACAATATTTTGTTCTCTTTAGCTATTAATTTCTTATAGGATTTGTTAAACATTTCAATGTTTCTTGTGATTGTTTGTCGAGGAGATGTATGTAATGTATGTATATCCGGATGAAATTACGAAAATCAAACAACGACAAAATAAATATATATATATATACAAATTAAATATCACCAGCTCTTGCTTTTTGTGTAAAAATCATGAAGATTTGATTTATATTCAAAGATATTGAAATATTGAAATATACATAGAAATAGCATTGAAATTCTATTCAAAATGTCCAGCATTTGTAAATCTCAAAAGTAAACAAATCAATACACTAGATGTTTTTGCCCACCCTCTACCCAGTTGACACTGGGTAGCCGCTTCCTAGTACAAGATATATAAATATTTGCCATAGTAACATATATTCGCTAATACTATTTTTAGATTAACCTGTAATTACCCTAAATAATCCACAGTCTTCTCCAGACGACTGGCTTCTTAGGATCAACACGTTTATTAACGCTCACTAATCTTAATTCTAATGAAGTAACCTGGATTAAGAAACTAACATAATCTTAACAATTAGACCGTAAGAGATTTTATGGCATGTCAAGCCTTGTTGGATTATTTAATGCAGAAGACATTTTCTTTTATTTACACTTGATGGTATTCAATTTTTTTTTAAACTCAATTTTTTAAACACGTTATCCTAACTCATTTTTCATGGGTACACAATTTTTTTAAAACTCTTTTTTTAAACACATTTGTAAACTCATTATTCATGGGTAAATTGTTAAAACTCTTTTTAAACCATTTTAACTTATTTTCATGGGTACAATTTTTTTAAAACTCTTTTTTAACACACATTTTAAACTCATTTTTCCATGGTAAACACATTTTAACTTATTTCATGTACACATTTTAAAAACTCTTTTTTAAACACATTTTAAGTTATTTTTCATGGGTACACAATTTTTTAAAACTCTTTTTAAACACATTTTTAACTTATTTTTCATGGATACACAATTTTTTAAAACTCTTTTTTAAACACATTTTTAACTTATTTTTCATGGGTACACAATTTTTTAAAACTCTTTTTTAAACACATTTTTAACTTATTTTTCATGGGTACACAATTTTTAAAAACTCTTTTTTTAAACACATTTTTAACTTATTTTTCATGGGTACACAATTTTTTAAAACTCTTTTTTAAACACATTTTTAACTTATTTTTCATGGGTACACAATTTTTTGAAACTCTTTTTTAAACACATTTTAACTTATTTTTCATGGGTACACAATTTTTTAAAACTCTTTTTTAAACACATTTTTAACTTATTTTTCATGGGAACACAATTTGTTTAAATTCTTTTTTAAACACATTTTTAAACTTATTTTTTCTATTTAACTCATAGATGGAGACCCAACAGGTACAACCACTCCGGTTCACAGTGGACCTGGTAGTAACAGCGATGAAGGTGTATTCCACGCAGCTTTAGCATTGAAACTTCACCATTAGATGCAGTTTAACGTCATTCCCAGGGCGAAATAAACAAAGGTGCTTACAGTACCAACTATTATTTAATGGCCATCCAATTAAGTATTGAACAGGCTCATCACTGCTTAACTTCGGTGATCAAACAAGAATCGGTTTAGTGCGTGAGAGCCATTGTTGACAATAAGTACGAGGGTGAGTCAAAAGGTAATGCTATTTTGTTTAGGACAGGTATAATTACCAACACACGATCATGTATCATACATCAAAATGAAGCTGGTCCACTGTGGATCACATCACTACTTCTCCACAAT
>CM042173.1:13370341-13390341 GCA_023376005.1 Doryteuthis pealeii
AAGAAAAAGAAAAGGAAAGGGGGAGGAAGAGATGAAGGAGAAGAAAGGATAGAAATTATGTAGGTTCTTCTAGTTCAAGCTGGTCTCACTAGGCTTGCCTCCTTTGCAAAGCCTAGTTAATAACTGGCATGATACCGTATTTCTATCGTAATCAACTTCTCATGAAAATTCTCTCTCTCTCTCCCCTTCTCTCTCTCTCTCTCTCTCTCTCTCTCTCCTCTCTCTCTATATATATATATATATATATATATATATATATATATATATATATACGGCAAATCATGCATAAATGATTGAAAACATTTTTTTAAAGATTTTTTCACTCTTTTCATAACAATTGATTTTATTGCGAGGTGATTTGAAAAACTAAGTCTATTTACTTCTATCTGTAAAATTTTATGCGTTTGAAAATTTCTCAGTAAATTGATTCAAATGGACAATTTAATATCTCAATTATTACGAGGAATAAACATAGTGAATAAATACTTATTACAAAGAGATTCAGGCCTCTCTCTCTCTCTCTCTCTCTCTCTCTCTCTCTCTCTCTCTCTCTCTCTCTCTCCTCTCTATCATCTATCTATCTATCTCATATCTATCTCATTCTCTTTCTCTCATTACCTTCCTACTTTCTCTTTTTCTCTCTCTCCTTACCCTACCTACTCTTTCTCTCTCTCTCTCTATTTAGCTAACTCCCCTCTCTCAATCCCTCAACTTGCCTACCCACTCTCTCACCTTCTCTTTTTGTCTCTCTCTCTCTCTCTCTTTACCTACCAATCAACCTACTCTCTCTCTCCCTCTTTCTCTCTCTCTCTCCTTACTTGCCATATCTCTCTCTTTCTCTTTCTCTCTAATTACCTACCTACTCACGCTCTCCTTACCCACCCTCTCTCTCTCTCTTTCTCTCTCCTTACCTTCCTACTCTTTTTTTTCTCTCTCCTTATCTACCTACTCTTTCTCTCTCTCTATTTAGCTACCTTCTCTCTCTTAATCCCTCAACTGGCCTACACACTCTCTCACCTTCTCTTTCTGTCTTTCTCTCTCTCTCTCTTTACCTACCAATCAACCTACGCTCTCTCCCTCTTTCTGTCTCTCTCTCTCTCTCTCTCCTTACTTACCTTATCTCTCTTTCCCTCTACTTACCTACCTACTCTCTCTCTTTCTCTCTCTCCTTACCTTACCTGCCCTTTTCTCTCTCTCTCTCTCTCTCTCTCTCTCTCTCTCTCTCTCTTCTCTCTATTAGCTACCTCCTCTCTCTCAATCCCTCAACTTGCCTACCCACTCTCTCACCTTCTCCTTCTCTCTGTCTCTCTCTCTCTTTACCTACCAATCAACCTACTCTCACTCTCCCTCTTTCTGTCTCTCTCTCCTTACCTACCTTATCTCTCTCTTTCTCTTTCTCTATACTTACCTACCTACTCTCCCCCTCTCTCTCTCCCTCTCTCTCTCCTTACCTTCCTACTCCTAATAATTCTTCAACAAATTCTTCCTTCCTTTTCCTCTTTCCAATCTTCTTTATTTCCCGCTTATTTTCTCCCCACTCCCTCTCCTCTCCCCATTTTTTCTTATCTTTTTTATTCTTTTATTTCCTTCTTTCTTTTATTTGATTCCTTCCTCTTCTTAAGATATTTTTGCCATTTCCCCTCCGTTTACACATCCTACCAAAATATTTTGCCAATAAATAAAATTACAGAAAAGAATTTTGCATCCCCACTCCCGTAAAAAAAAAAATGAAAACCCCCAAAAGCCGACCGCACCAATCCCCGCACCCAGCTGAAAACCAGCCGAGCAAAACTTCAGTAATTTATCTACTTCCCTAGGGTTATGCCCGATGGGGTAGGGAATATATACTTGAAGCCATATTTGAAACAATAATAAACATTCTTAAGTTGTCTGAATTTGTTAGTTGAAGTATTTTTATTATTAATTTTCAATAGTTTATCTTTCATCTTATTAATGTTGCTTCTTATCGGAATCGTTTTACATTCCATGAACGAAATATTTTCAAAAGAATGCTGTAAAAATTTACTAAGTTTACCTTAGTTTGGCACAATTATTTATTAAGTTAACAGATATATAATGATAAAATTTGTTTCACTCATACCTATATAAGTTCCAATAGAGGAATTTTGCTTTGTTTTTTTTTCTTATAAGTTTTATAAACAAATAAATAAAAATTTAAATTCATTTCTATTTATAGTTTATTCTCTTAAAGATGGATTCTCTGTGTGCATATATATTTACACAGAGAAAGTTTGTATAGTGTAATTAGACTATAAAGCCAGGATTTTTTTATACTGTCGGAGTTACATATATTATATATACTCTCAAATAAAAATACTGGGGTTTTCAAACATGAATAGTGAGTGTAGATGCTCAGACTAGACTAATCTTATTATAATGGAGATTGTGTGTTTTTCTGTCTGTAACCGAAACTATATTACTACTCAAGTCACAATTTCTTAGTATTACGACACATTCTCCATGATTCTATTTCTATTTAAACCTCAATTAATAATAAAACTGTTTGACATTATTAATACTGTTGGCCTTACCTAAATACTAATAACATGCAATTGTATTTATATATACAACAAAATACCAGTTTCAGTGTAAACGTAAAGCTAATTTGCATATTGATATTAAAAAAAACTGATTTTAATAAAAATGTGCTTGGTGTTATTGATTTCTAATTGTTTGGTTTTATCTTAATGAATATGAGTAAAAATCTCTTCAATAAATCCTAAAAGAAATTCATTAACAAGAAGAAATAACTGTAATTTTATTCTTTACTTCCTATTTTAACTAAATAGTTAAATTAGGAAAATTTAGCATTGAAAAACGGAAGTGATGAAAGAGTAAGTTTCAGTTGTACTATTTTCCGATTATACCCCCTCCGTTTCAAATCTTTTTATCTGAATTCCTAATTAGTTTCATTAGCCTTTCTGATTTAATCTAATATTTTATTACATTTAAACTTAAATACTTGCACCCGGAGGGTGCATATATTTGCTAGTATTTAAAAAAATACAAATCACTTACCAGTCATGTTTCAATTGATATTATAAGTAATATTGAACTCAGGAGATTTATACTAATTGTTAACTTGCTGGTTAGGGCAAATGTAAATACTTTTTGTAGTTAGTTTTTATGGGGAGGAGGTTTATGTGTTGTAAAATATTTAGAGAATTATTTACTAATGATGATTACAAAGAGATTTAATATTTTAACTAAAAATAAATCCTGGCAGCAGCACCTTAGAAAAGAGCAGCTGTACAGCTACTTGTGATCCATCTCGCAAATCATCCAAGTAATTTGAGTAAGACAATGCAGGGCACGGCTGAGGGAGTAAGGACGAACTCATAAGTGACGTTCTTCTATGAACTCCTACACATGGAGACATCAGTGATGACTGACCAGAAAAGACTTACATTATTCAGCTCTATGCGGCCACCGGATGTCGTTTAGATGTCTTACCAAGATTGATAGCAAATAGCGACGGATGGGGAGAGAGAGAGGGAGAGACAGACAGACAGACAGAAATTCAAAGGCATCCGTATCGTTGATGATCATTCAGTTTGTCCGTGCCTTCCCGCGTTAAAAAAGACCCTGTGTCGCATCCTTGTGTCGTGGGGGGGGGGTAAGGCAAATACTAAACCTTACGGAGACTTTCTCTGGTTTCTGTTTTAGAGGCTTCGACCCCTAAACCAATTAATGGCATGATCACAGGCGGCCGTCCCTATATACAGCACCTGTAAAAGGGACAGGACTGGGTTTATCACCCGATGCTT
This sequence comes from Doryteuthis pealeii, assembly GCA_023376005.1. NCBI lineage: Eukaryota > Metazoa > Mollusca > Cephalopoda > Myopsida > Loliginidae > Doryteuthis > Doryteuthis pealeii. Next base: position 13,374,130 of record CM042173.1, read on the forward strand.
GAGGCGCCCCCAAATAGAAATGCAGACTGGATCCACGCATTTTTTAAATTATCGCATGAGCTTCGATTCTTGTGTGACTACCCACATTAAAAAAAGACCTCGTGTTGCATCCTGATCTGGTGGGAAGTTAAGGTGAATAACGTACCTTACGAGATCGTTACGACAACCGCCAACGTAATAGCAATACTTAGCATTCTGCTACGAAGTATTTATGTTTGTTTGTTTGTTTATTGATTTTAACGACATATTAGCCTGTCTGGGGACTGGCTCCAAAGGACAAGTAAGTACCTAGAATACCCTTTATTTTATGAGGGTCTTACTCATCACGATACCAAGGATTATTGAAAGACGAAAAAAAAACAAAACAAGAGGTGTTCCCAAGAAGCGTTTTAAAGATGTCTTGAAAGCAGATCACAGGAAATGCGAAATCGACGTCAAAACTTGAGACAGCAGCGAAAGATAGAACACCCTGAAGAATCATTATCAGGGATGGCACCGGAACTTTCGGATGTAAAAAGAACTGCAGAGCTGGAGGAAAAGTGACGGATATTGAAGGATCGAAAACAGCAGCATCAACCAGCACTGCACCGAGGAACAACATGTCCGCATGCAGCCGAAGTTTCAGAGCCATAAGGAACCATGGACAGGATTCAGAGTAGGAGGCCATCATCCTCACCCTCGAGGTACGCCAATCATATATATATATATATATATATATATGAAAAATGAATGGAAGTGAATCCGACAGTGTGAAATAAATATTTAGAAAAAACAAACACATGATGTAAAATTCGCTGACAGAATTCTGTTTCGACCCTTTATTGAAGTGGTCTTCCTCAAGAGCGAGTTGTGTATGATAGAGAGAACGGCGAAAGTGGACCGTTATGAGACGAAAGTGGTGCAGATGAAACGTTCAATATTATAGCCGGAATTTTTAAATTTAAATTTTTTTAATTTTTTTTTAAATTTAAAATATTTTTTTTAATTTAATATATATATATATATATATATATTCATACTGTCGTGTAGCAAGTCAATAAAAAGTGGAATATAAATAAGTTCAAAACGGACGAAGATTGGGATTGGCAAGCTGGTGTAGTGGTTAGAATTTTTGCCTGTCAGCTTGAGAGTCGAGGTTTCGAGTCACACACGGAGCAGTCTCCCATGTCTATAACCTTGCTGATGAGAACTAGATAGGTCGAAACGTACATTCAGGGATTGACATTTTATCGATTTGTTTAGCCTTACATTTGAACATTTATGCTCCCCTAAATTCATTAATTATTAACTAATTAATTTTCAAAAATTAGGTATGACTTCAATTGAACACATATCCTCCAAAAATTGTCGGCTAAAAGCCATATCAAATAAACACAATGTTTTATTTACGTACTTTCATATATATATATATATATATATATATATATATAATATATATATATATATATGTATGTGTATGTGTGTGTGTGTGTGTGTATTTGTGTGTGCTGGCTTCCACAGGAAGTCGTCACTTATGAGTTCGTCCTTCCTTCTCCAGCAGTGTCCTGCGTGTCTTGTCCGTCTTACACGGATGGTTTGGGTGATATGTGGCAGGTGGCCGTACAGCTGTTTTCTCGTGGGGTGTTGTTTACGCGTTTTTTTCAGGATCACACGCCACATTCTTGTGCAGGTTCCATCTAGTTTATTCTCTTGTCGCTTCGTTAGAGTCCAGGTGGTGCAGCCATACAGCAATACTGACACGAAAATGGCCTGGAAGAATTATCTGTGAGATTAGATTTCCATATGACTGCCCGCCAGTATGGGCTGACCAACAAAGACGTACATTGACCAGCTCTGTGCGGATACAGGATGCTGCATAGATGAACTCCCGAGAATGATGAGTGATGGGGACGGATGGAGAAAGATTGTCATGGATAACAGCGCGACATGATATATATATATATATATATATATATATATATATATATACGCTCGAACCCTTACCATTCCTACAACCTCCCACTACCAATGGTTATCACCTCACACTTCTAATTCCTTGCTTCTACTCGTTCTCGTTAAAAACGAGACACAAATCCATACCATCGTTTCCTACCTGAGGATGGCAAACTGTATTACCGAAAGCGCTCGTTTTGAAACCTTTGATGGACTGTTATACCAGTTACACCCCGACACCAGAAAGATGGCCGAAAATTGGAACGGATCAACCCAAAAATTGTCCGACAGGAATTGTCTGTACAGTTCAACAAATTATATATATATATATATATATTATATATATATATATATATATATATATATGTATATATATATATATATGTAATATGTATATTTAATATATATATGTATATGTATATATGTATATGTATATATATATGTATTATATATGTAATATATAATATATATATATGTATATATATGTGTAATATATATATGTATATATATATATATATAATATATATATATATATATATATATATATATTATATATATATATATGTGAGGAAATATTTCGCACACATAGAAGAATCGACCTTCATCTGAGTGAACATTTGAATGATATAATGATTAATATATTTGAATTTCAAATAAATGTTCACTCTGATGAAGGTCGATTCTTCTATGTGTGCGAAATATTTTCACACACATAAACTGACCGAAACACATGTGTAATTGATATCGATTAATGTGATATTGATTAAATTTTTTATCCATTTACATTTCTTTTCTTTGCTCATTTTTCCTCATATTGTCGGATTCAATTCCTTTTCCATTTTATATATATATATATATATATATATATATATATATATATATATATATATATATATATTCTAAGCTCCACCGACAGAATAGGAAAGGTTTGGCAGAATTGACTAGGTCGATCTTGCAAGCTGACACCAAGGTCTATTCATTCTTTATCAAGAGATTTCTTCTGATAAAGACCAGAGAAAATCGGCTATGTCTATCGTTAATGAGGTCAAAGGGGTGTGTCGTGAATGTGTCTATAATAACAATTAGACGTGCCCCGAACAAGACCGACTTACATGGTCGACAACCGTAGGGGGGGGGGGGTCGAAAAATGCTACTGAAATCGAAACACAAAGACACCCGTTTAAAATTTGCGTGGGAGATAATAGAGATAAAAAATTCAACGCACAATGTGTGTTCACGAATAGAGAGACCCGACTAAGAGAGACACGAACAGTTTCTTCAAATAGTAATTGTGACAATGAAAGATAAAGAGTTTGTTTGGTTATTGTTTTTAACGGCATATCAACCCGTCTGGGGTTGTGTCATGCCTAACAGTTAGGAAGTTATACATATTGTGTATTTATATTTATACTTTTTAGTAATTGGTTTTAACAATGTGTTAGCATTATTGGGGGTTATGTTGTATGGTATTGATTAGTTTCATGTCTATATTCTATGGTATAATTTTATTTCCCTCAAAAAGGAGAGAATATCCTCCATGTTGACATTTTCAAATAGATCTTTCATATTGTTTGCTTCAAAATAACGGTTTTTGATGTGAGCAAGAAACCTGCATTCCATGAATAAGTGTTTAACTGTCAAAGGTGTTTGACATGTTCCACATTGTGGTTGTTGTTCTTGTTTGAGTATATTGGAGTGCGTTAGTTTTGTATGACCAATGCATAATCGGGACACAATGACTTGTTCCTTTCTAGACTTCCTTAAAGTTGGTCTCCAGCCTCCCAAATTGGGTTTGATTAGGAAGAGTTTATTGTGGATGTTGTTATTCCAGTATTGTTGCCATTTTGTATGAAGGAATCTATTAATTTTAAGTTTGATTTTAAGATAAAGAGTGTGAGAGGATGAAAAGAAAGAAAGACAGAGGGAGAAAGTAGGAAGTTAATAAATGAATAAAGAAAGAAAGAAAGAAGAAGGAAAGAAAGGAAAATAAAGAAAGAATAGGAGGAAGTAAGAAAACACAAAGAAAACCAGAGAGTAGGTAATTAAAAAAAAAAAAAAGAAAGAAAGGCAGATAGTAGGAAAGTCAGAAAAAAGAAAGAAAGACAGGGTGGGAGAGAATAGAAAGAAAAAAAGAAAGAAAGAAAGAAATAGAAATAAAGAAAGAGTAGAAGTAAGTAAGAAGAACACAAAGAAAACAGAGAGTAGGTAATTCGGAAAAACAGAAAGAAAGACAGAATGGGAGAGAATAGGAAAGTTAGAAATGAATAAATAAACAAACGAAAGTATTTTAAAAAAAGAAAGAAGGACAGAGGAAGAGAGGAAGAAAAAAGAAAGAAAGGAAAAAAAAAAAAAAGAAAGGAAAAAAGAAAGAGAGAAATAGAGAAAGAAAGATGAGAAAGAAGTAAGAACAACACAAAGAAAGACAGAGAGTAGGGAATACGGAAAAAAAGAAAGAAAGAAAGAGAGGAGGAGAGAAAGATAGAAAGAGTAGGAGAAAGTCAGAAAAAAACAGAAAGAAAGAAAGAAGAGAGGAGAAAGTAGGAAAGTCATAAATAAATATATAAGTCATCAATAAATAAATAAATAAATAAAGAATACGAAAATCAGAAACACAGAAAGAAAAACAGAAATGGGAAGAGAAAGAAAGAAAGAAAGAAGTAGTAGGAGAAAACAGAAAGAAATTGAATTAAAGATAACGAGAGAGTGTGTAGAGAGAAAGAAAGAAAGAAAGAAAGAAAGAAAGAAAGAAAGAAAGGTAGGAAAGTTGAAAAAAAAACATAAAGAAAGTCAGAAAGAGAGGGCACAAAAAAGAAAGAAAGAATAGGAAAGTCAGAAAAACAGAGTGAGAGAGAGAGAGAGAGAGGGAGAGAGAGAGAGAGAGAGAGAGTATGAAAGTCAGAAAGAAACAAAGAAAGACTGAGAGAGGGTGATAATAAGATTGTGTAATGGCAGAATAAGTTCGTGTCAGCGAAAATATCTGATTTTTTTTTTTTCGCTTACTGATCGCCTTTCGTCAATATTTACGTTTCACGTTGAAATCAGAAAATCAGGACCACAAATTGTTCGAGCTACAAATAAAAAAATGAAAATAAAAAAAACGAACCTCGTGCCAGTCACAGTATAATATCCCATTCAACTCCCTCTCCCCTTCCCCTAAAAACAAGCCCATCGAACCAAAACCATACTCCCTAATTCGATTCCCTAGTCAATGTCACGTGTGTGCGGATTATCAAAATTGAATTAAATTAAATTAAATTAAATTAAATAAATAAATAAAAAGTTCTTGGCGTCTGGACTCTTGTGTCCAGAGTAACGGTCTTATCAACAAAATAAAATAAAATAAATGAAATAAAATTAAATAAGATAAACAAATGAATAAAAAAGTTCTCGGCGTCTGGACTCTGGCGTCCAGAGTAACGGTCTGATCAATAAAATCTCCATCTATACTTCAAAACAGTTGTGTCTTTTTATATCTCTTTTTATTATACCTCATAAATTGGTGACCCCGATGTAAAAAGTAAATTAGATTAAATTAAATAAATAAAAAGTTCCTGGCGTCTGGACTCTGGCGTCCAGAGTAACGGTCTAATCAACAAAGTCTCCATCTATACTTCGAAACAGTTGTGTCTTTTCATTCTGTTCATCTCTTCATTTTATATTCCCTATACGTGAAAGATCAGAACGCTTTAAGAATGGTTAGTGTGCGTATCTTATCATTCTTGCCTGATACAAAACGCATTGCGACTGAATGAGGAGTCTGTCGAATTAGAATAGAAAATAAGGTAGAAATATGCTTCTTGACTCTAACGATTCTAGTCGCCATTTTAGACGTTTAGGTCTCCTATTGGTAAATCCAATGGCAGAAAAGGGTGAGTTCTCAGTTGCGATAAGTATTTTGTATTCGTGAAATTCTAGGTAGAACAAGAGTGTAGTTCCTTTTAGCAGAGAATCCAGTTGTATTCCTTAAAATCTTAAGTAGAACAAGAGTGTAGCTCATTGTACAAGAGAATCAAGTTGTATTTCTTGAAATCCCAGGTCGAACAAGAGTATAGCTCATTGTAGCAGAGAATCCAGTTGTATTCCTTGAAATCTTAGATAGAACAAGAGTATAGCTCATTGTAGCAGAGAATCCAGTTGTATTCCTTGAAATATTAGGTAGAACAAGGGTGTAACTCCTTGCACAAGAAAAATCAAGCTGTATTCCTTGAAATCTTAGATAGAACAAGAGTATAGCTCATTGTAGCAGAGAATCCAGTTATATTCCTTGAAATATTAGGTAGAACAAGGGTGTAACTCCTTGCACAAGAAAATCAGGCTGTATTCCTTGAAATCTTAGGTAGAACAAGAGTGTAACCAACATTTAAAAATTCCCGACATATTCTAAAATAGTTGCAAAGATCTTTAATGCTCAAATGCTTTTCTGTGCTCGTTTCTGATTGGCCCATTTTAACGGAAAATACCGGCTATTCAGTAAAGTCCATAAATATGAACGTGAATTTTACGAACATATTATACCAAAATTAGTCCAACACACGGTAGTCATCTGAAGGGTTCATACTCACAGGGAGTGGTAATACCTGTTCGGGTACCATCTATGGGATAAATAGAAATAAATGTGTTTAAAACAAATTGAGCACCCATCAAGAATGAATAAAACAAAAACGTCTACGGCATTAAATGACCCGATGGGTTTATATGCCGTAAAATCCAACCAACCAACTAGCTAACCAACCTGGACGATTCATGGACCACTGATTTCCAAAACCGTCTCCCAAAGTTAACATCGGTTAGGGCCGGTTTAGCTCAGTTGGTAGATCGTCGGGCTAGGAACCACACGGTTCTAGGTTCGATACCGGACTTCGCCCACGTATGAGTAGCACAGGGATCTGTGCGGTAAAGTGATAAGCTGACGGTAGGTGTGGCGCTCCACCTCATAGGTAAAAAAACAATCTCCTTGGTCTAGCGCTAGTGAAAAGGGGATTCACTTGCTGTCTGGCTGATACCGACTTTATGCCACCCCGATACTTATAATCTTAACTCTTGACTCATAGCTTTAACGTACATAACATTGTCTTCTATTGTTGTTAAACATAAACGCCCTCCACAGATCAAATCGTGAGTAACCGTATGACCCCTCTGTGAACACACTGCACCAGACAATTACCTACTCCCTACTCATTACGTATGTTCGTCATACACAGCAACACGTTTACAGTGAATTTCCGTTGGAATTCGGCATTGGTCATGTAAAAATATCATAACACTTTGCACATATGTTTATCCAATGTTGTGTTAATAATATTTGTTTTGATTTCTGATACGCATACACTCAATATTAAGACTGTTCTGGATGTTACAAGAAGTATTGCATACATTGATGCTTTGAGCTTGCAGGGTGTTGTTTCCACGTCTTGTTCAGGATCACCTGCAGCATTCTTGTGCAGTTTATTCTCTAGTCCCTTAGTTAGGGTCCAGGTGGTGCAGCCATACAGCAGTACTGACACGACAACGACCGGGAAGAACTGTCTCTTTAACTTGTCTGTGACATTGAAACAATCCAATTGTTCTTATAAACATTATAAATTGCATTTATATATGCAGCCAAATTAGAGACTTATTTATCAATTCAATTTTTATTATCATTCATCAAATGTCCTTTTTGTTCAGCTGACATTTCATAACTTAACAGATTATATTGAAAAATAAACTTTTAATTTTAAAGAGATTTATTTTGAAATTAGTTTTATTATTCCATGTGGTCTAAAACTTGTTTTATAAGATTGCAGACTTTATTTATCAACCAACCATTGTATTTCATTTTGATACCAGTTTCAATATTCTGATCTCAAAACCTGTTATATGTGATTACAGACCTTATTTATCAATCATCCTTTATATTAACTACGAATAAAAACAGATTTACATTTTACCTTTTATTATAAATAGCATAATTATTTATCTCAATCTATCTGAATACTTCTTTCATCAATATCTTTAAACTGCATGTGTGATGTCTTCAATATATTGCGAAAATCATTACAACAATGCTTTATATTATCAGAAGTAATTGAAAAGAAAATCATTGTATTATTGTGTGAACGGGAATGATAATTGGCATATTGATCTAAACAAATGATTTTTGTAGATAATTTATTATTTCTATTGATTTCGAATTGTTTGGTTTAATTTTAATGGTTTTGTAGTGAGAGGGGAGACCTACCTCGTGCAACACGGTGTGACAGAGAGAGTGGTAGGCGTGAAGACTTGCCGTATTCTCGAAGGAAGCGGGCTAGGCTTTGCCTGGCGTGTAGGACTGACCTAGAGTCGAACCCGCTTCCTTCAGAATGTTAGAGCTGTGGACGATCTGTGAAATAAGAAATAGCATAGTGGCCCGGATGTAGGTGGTCGCGCCGTGCTGACGAGTGTCGCACGTGCTGCGCGGACAATTATGAGTGAGGAGCCCGGATGTGGTGAAATTGAGGTGTATTTAAAGGACTTATTCTCACAGACCAGGAAGAACGACTGCAGTCGTATTTTGTTGTCGAGAAGAGCGAGAGAAAGATATAATTTTGGATATCGGATTTTGGAGCGTGATACAGTTGGAGCAAATTTAGACTATCGATTGGAACCTTGCGTCAGACTTGACTGTAATCCCCCCACCCACCCACACACACTGATTAAAGGTTTAAAAATCGATTATCAAAAGGAAATAATGTAATTTTAATGTCTGATTTGGTTAAATAGTTGAATTAAGAAAATTTTGAAATAAATCCTGTTCTCATTCCGCTAACCATAGCTGGGTGGTGGCGTTAAGCTGTGTTAATTATTATTCTATGTTACTGCTGCCCGTGATCAGATTGAACCGGCAATCTAGAGATAACTGTCACTTATAACGCAGATGATACTAATCATCAAGCCTCATCTCAAACATTCAGAGAAATAATAATTAATAGTGAATAATTTATATAGAAATCAATAAAAATAAGTCTGATCTTTTATATGTGTTCTTATTTTATTTCATTAGTCTTTCTGATTTAATAAATATTTTATTACTTTAAAACTTAAATACTTGTTGCCTGGCGGGCGGATATTTTTGCTCGTATCTTTAAAAGATGAAACTGTGCAACACGTTTTCTTTTTGAAACATCATCTTCATCGCAGTCAACTCACAAACGTTTACCTTATGAATTCATGAAAGGCCAGTTTATAAATATACACATTGTTGTTACAGGCACTTTTAGTCTAGTGACGGTATCAGCTGGTACCATTTGCTTGGAAAACGGTCAGATGTTGCTCCACCCAGGATTGTGCGTGGGCGGATTTTTTTACTTTTTACATATCACCTCCGGCTTTTCCCGGGAAAGAAGGCGTCTTGTCCCGAACTGACAAACTGGTTTTGCCAACCACAAAAGCGAAATACATAAAGACACTCTTATTTATAAACCGACGACCCGTGACGCAGTTCAGGTTCTCTGAGCCAGACAAAATAAATCTTAGTAAATAATGAAGTTAAGCAATGAGGAGCCTGTCCAATACTTAGATGGACGACCACTTTGAGCAGTGGTTCTCAAAATTTATACAGTCTGGGCGCACTTACAGTACTACAGATACTTGATAGCGCATTGTATACAAAATAGACTAATATGTTATTAAGTTAACTGTTGAATATATAAAAAAATAACACATTTAACAAAAGCAAACTTAACATACCTCTATGAAGTTTATTTATTCCTATGTTAATGAGAAACATGAGCTTGATGGGACCAGTGATCTCTCATATATCTGATTTAGGTCGGAAAATTAAAACGGAAAGTTTTTTGGTGATCCCCCATGACAGTAACTACAGTCTATAAATGAACTTTTTGCGAATTGGGTTACGGTTTTAGGGGATTAAGGTTGTTTTTAATTTCGTATTGCTTAAAAAATAAACAACAAAAAAAACAAATTACTATACATTTAATTAACCATTGAAATTAATTATTGATTCTATTATTGAGACAGTTATTTGTGTTCGTATTGCAATGTATAATTTCAATTAAACTTAGTTGAAAAAAATATTTTTCAACATTAAATGTATAGTAATTTGGGTTTTTTGTTGATTATTTTTTTTAAGCAATACGTAATTAAAAACAACCTTAATCCCCTAAAACCGTAATCCAATTCGCAAAAAGTTAATTTATAGACTGTAGTTAAACTGTCATGGGGGATCACCGTTTTAATTTTCCGACCTAAATCAGAAGTCAGCCAAATGAGTTCTGGGGTCAATAGGTAGTGACCTTTGAAATATCCCATCATACAGGTAAAATATACCAAGAAAATTTGGTACAGCCGTGGGGGAAATTTGGATAAGCAAAGTAAAGAGGACTTAATGAGTATTTTGATGCGCGAAACTAGTTTGCTAACGACCACACTACGACTCGGCAATAGATACAACTTAATAAACCTAAGTATAGATTAGATCGATTGGCTATGAATCACAAGGTTCCTGGTTCGATACCGGTGGTAAAGTGAGGAGCTGATGGTAAGTGCGGCGCTCCACCACAGACGCTAAAATAGTCTCCTTGGACTAGCGCTAGTGAAAGGGGGATAGACTTCCTCGCTATCTGGCTGATACCGACATTAGGCCACCCCGATGACTTTACTTTTACTTACTTTAGTTACAAAATAATAACAGTGCAATATATATATATATATATATATATATATATATATATATATATAACATCCCGTGTTTGTCTACATTTCTCCACATACTGTCGGATTAACCTTCTCACATTTCTCATATATATATATATGTATCGCAGTTACCATATGGTATATAATAGGAATATGAACAAATTGAGATAGATAGATAGATAGATGGACGGTTATATGTATACACTGATCGGTTTAGCTCAGTCGGATGAGTGTTTGGCTAGGAATCACAAGGTTCCTGGTTCGATACCGGCTCTCGCCAACTCAGCGTATAAGTAGCACAGGGAACTGTGTGGTAAAGTGGGGAGCTGATTGTAGGTGTGGCGCTCCACCTCAGACGCTAAAAAAATAATCTCCTTGGTCTAGCGCTATTGAAAAGGGGATAGACTCCTTCGCTGTCTGGCTGATACCGAGATTAGGCCGTCCCAACGACGACGATAATTAGTATAACTCACCTTCGGGAGGATTAAACTCGCTATTAATTTTTTTTAAAGTGGACACTACGCCATCGTCTTTAGTAGACAGATGGATGCCAACACATGTGATTTACTGATATTAGTTACTCAAGATAAAAATGTTAAATTGTGATCACATTCCTTTTTATTTATTAACCTTCACCAGTTCCGGTTCATCTGTGTGTGTTTTTTTAATGGTATCTATTCCCACCCCCTCGACAGAATATAAGTATCATTTAATGTGGAGCTTTTACATAGATATGGGTATGTGGGCAGAGGTAAAAATTGCCCAGTTCCTGAAGCCTGTATATCAAAAGTGTTTGGGTGTCTTAAGAACCCTCCTTTCAGTGCATTAGCAAGTGCTTGTTTGTTTTGTTTTACGGCATATCAACCTCAGTGGGTCATTTAATGCCGAGAAAGTTTTGAAATAAATCAATTCTTAATGGATAATACAATTTTCTTTATCAACTCATGTTTTTCTATTTAACCCATAGATTGGACCCTAACAGGTACTACCACTCCGGGTCAGAGTGGACTGGGGAGCAATGGTGATGAAGGGGTGCTCCACATTCCCCAAACCTTCAAAACTGGAACCTCACCATCAGATAGATCATTCCCAGGACATGTAGACCCGCAGCCACCGCCTTCTAGCACCCATATGATAAAAAGGGGTTGGGGCTTGCCATAAGGGCAATAGGGTTGGGAAAATCATATAGGTGCTAGGGCTTGACGTGGACAGCCGATTGATCAGAGGGGGCCTCTCCGACCGCCCGTCCAGCCCAAGATAGGCCAAAGTGGTGTATTGCACGTCATGGACTGCTCATCCACCTAGGCTCTATCCTTAAGCATCACGGGTCGCCACCCACGGCCAACAGGTGGCCCCATTGGGGTAGTTTTAACCCTCTGCAGAGGTGCAGTCGGTGCATTCTAACGCCCCAGGCGACAGGGCGGACAATACATTTTAATATTTTTTTAAATCTAAAAAGAAAGATAAGTTTGTGATGTAACCAAGCTTAATTCTTTTGAAATAACTAGGAATAAATGCATGAAAAACGTAGGAGTATTTGTCTCATACCCCACTCGTTTTAATGTGGGCCCACCCACAAGCCGAAGCTCATGGGTGGGAAAGAACAAAAAAACAAAAAGAAATACGTAGGTGTCTATAAAATAAACAGTGAAGATTCCATTATCAAAAATGAAATGACACCATTCTGATACATATATTCATGATACAAAAATGTGAATCTAAATTTAAAAACTCAACCAGTTATTTCTATAACCACCGCTGATGTCCCTCGTTTTTGTTGGCACAAAACATTGTGTTCATAGCAACAAGGGTAACATCTTTTCAGATTGTTATTTTCAAAAGACCAGGCCCAACGCAACGTTTCCATAGAAACAATGGTGGACAACTGTTATTTACATTTATTAAAAGTCTTTGTTTTAAAAAACAGAATTATCCAAACGAGCGTTTTTATGTTCTTAAAATATGTTCTTGAAATATGATATCTTTGTGTTGAAATATTAATGTTCATAAAATAAAAAACAAGTAAAGTCGTCAGGGTGGCCTAAAGTCAGTATCAGCCAGACAGCAAAGAGTCTATCCCCTTTTCGATAGCGCTGGCCCAGGGAGATTATTTTATGCGACTGGGGTAGCGCCACACCTACTGTCAGCTCCCCACTTTAATGTCCGAGGGCCGGTATCAAACCCGGAAACTTGTGGTTCTCAGGTGAATACTCTACCAACTAAGATAAACTGGTCCTATAAAAGGTTTCATGAAATACTTCGTGTTAAAATGTTAATTTTTATCAAATACATTGTGTTAAAATACTGATGTTTATAAAATAAATATTGGGTGGATGGTTGGTGGGTTTTACGTCATATCAACCATTTTCGGGTCATTTAATGCTGAATCAGGTCATCCGGGTTAGCTCAGTCGGTAGAGCGTTCGGCTAGCAACCACAAGGTTCCTAGTTCGATACCCGCCCTCGCCAACTCAGCGTATGGTAGCACAGGGATCTGTGCCGTAAAGTAAGAAGCCGATGGTAGGTGTGGCGCTCCACCTCAGACGCTAAAATAATCTCCTCGGTCTAGCGCTAGTGAAAAGGGGATAGACTCCCTCGCTGTCTGGCTGATACCGACATTAGGCCGCCCCGACGACTTTACTTATACATATATAAAGGGCAGTTGTGTGCATATGTATGTCCGGAGGAAACTTCTAAAATAAAACAATTAACGACAAAGTAAATATATATACACATTAAATATCACCAGTACTTGGTTTTTGAGCAAAAATAATGAAGGTTTGACTTATATTTGTGAAGATAATGAGAAAATAAAATTTGAATGATAACAGCATAGAATTTATTTTGCATTTAATATTTTAAATAGTAGACAATATTTTTTCTTTTCAGAGTGGCTGGATGAACGCAACATATTTTTTTTTTACATTTTTAATAGGAGATCCTGCGAGGATCCAACTCTTTATACAGTAATAATGGATCTGCGAGACTAACTTTTGCCCCCTCACTACCCAGGCGACGCTGGGTAGCCGCTTCTAGTACATATATAAGGGGCATTTGTGTGTATGTGTATGTCCGGAGGAAACTTCGAAAATAAAACAATTAACGACAAAGTAAATATATATACACATTAAATATCACCAGGGTTTGGTTTTTGAGCAAAAATATTATAAATTTGATTTATATTTGTGAAAAGGATTAAAAGATAAAATTTAAATTATAACAGAATGGAATTTTTTTTTCATTTAATATTTTAGATAGTAGACATTAACATTTCTTTTTCAGAGTAGCTGGATCAATGCAAGGTCTTTTTTTTACATAGGGAATATAGATGGGGTATCTGACGAGGATCCAACTCACGATTGAGTAATAATGGATCTGCGGGACTAACTTAAAAAATTCCCTCTACCAGACGACGCCGGGTAGCCGCTTCTAGTTTCTGATAAACAAAGAACTGCTTTCAGTACCTGCAGTCACCCAATTAAGTATCAAACAAACTAATCACAGATGAACGTCGAGACTTTCAGCGTGACTTAACCATAATTCAGTTTGGTTTAATGGCATATCAACCCTGTGGGTTATTTAATACCAAATCTCTATGATATTTATAAAATATACAATATAATATTTATAATATAATAACGAATAATATATCATGATATATAACATAACATAATAATCTTCATACAATGACTGCTATTTACACAGTAGCATTGCAACCAAGAAAGCCTTCATCAGATGATGACTCTGGGTTCAGGCATGGTTTCGGGGCCGAAGCATCATTGCCACTAACCCAGAGCGCCGCAGCAGTATCTCACGATACCGCCAGACTTTGTCGGTTTGATGTCAAATATAGGACTGCCATATCCACGCTGATGCGGTTAGAGCTCTCTCCTGAATCTTTTTTAAGTAGTTCCTCTTGTCTGGCGGAGAAAGTCCAAGTTTAGACAAAAATGCCGAGGTTGAGTTGATTAATAAATCCCCGACATCCGACAATAATATATATAACGTACACAGCATATATATATATATTATATATATATATATATATATATATATATATATATATATGGTGGACTCTCCTCTCGGGAACGATAGATGAGGGTCAACAGTGAGTGATTTGTTTCCTCCCATGTTGTGCATGCTATCAAGAAGACATTTTGTATTTCCTTGAGTGTGATAGCAGCCCAGCCTGGCTGCGAACTATGAAGCTACACTGACAGATGGAATTTCCTAAAGTGGAAGTCAATGTTTTTGTTTTAAAGTTAGACGGAGCTGATCTCGATGTTTCAGTCTATTTTCTTTAAAGCTCTTTAATCTAACGAAACATGTCTTACGCCATTCTTTCCGATTTGATATATAGGACTATATGACCTTTAGGCACCCCTTTTGCGATCTCGTTTCATAAGGACATTTTTTTCATTTACACCGCCACAATCCGGTTGTTTGTTAGGGGTTAGGGTTAGGGGTTTAAGGTTAGGGGTGAGGTGTTAGGGTTAGGGGTTAGTGTTAGGGACAGAGGTTAGGGTTTAGTTTTATAATAAAAAAAACTCTAAAAATCAACTGTTATCAAAGAACCGGATTTTGGAGGTGTAAAGGAAAAAATGTCCTCATGAGACGAGATCGCAAAAGGGGTGCCTAAAGGTCATATGGTGCGATATATATATATATATATATATATATATATATATATATATATGCCAACTCAAGCGTAAACGCAACGCTCTTCTATATAAGGAATGGAGCACCCTGTGACGGCCTTTACACACAAAGCGATGTGTGTATTAAAACAGTTAAAATCCCCTTCCCATTCTGTAAGTGAAGACAGCCTAATGGTTAAGGTGCCGGACTGGCACCCAACCGGCTGTAGGTAGCTTACAAAATGTCTAGCCACACTGAAGAGACTTGATAAGTCGAAACGCGTGTCTGTGGATGACCCTATATATATATATATACAACACGAAACATTTGAAGAAGGCTGGAGAAGATGAGAACAATAGCCCAAATAATCGAATAACTCTATTTGCGCTACCAGAAACCTCGCTGTGATGTATCGTTATTTATTAACACAGAAATCGGATCATTACAATAGTGATTGTTATTTTTCCTGGAAGAAACTGTTTACATTGCCAAAACTGATATTGGCGTTTTTTTTATGAATGGAAAGATACTGCGTAAAATCAGAACAGTCAGCTTTTAATGTGCATGTTTTGTGTTGTCAGTGGAGGAGCACATTACCTAAACGGAGAGGTGACCTGTTAAGAACAATACCGGGTCCGTACCAATGAATTATTACATCTTCTTAACTCGCTATCAGCACGGCATTGACCAATTCGTCTTATAGAGGCAGCGGACACGATGAAAAAAAAAAAAAAAAAAAAGAAAAGAGACTGGATTTTGAGCGCCCACCAACGCCCACCAACGCCCACCAACACCCACCACGGAATTTATTTTGCTTGTTTTCCGACCCCCCCCCCTAAATGTGGAACGGACTCTCCAGTGAAACAATACGCCTTTTCAATGGAGGTTAAGAGCTCGAGTTTTATGGACATGTCACAGATATTCGATACGTATAATTTGTCAATGTTAATTTTATCGTTGACAGCAT
>CM042173.1:13395341-13427841 GCA_023376005.1 Doryteuthis pealeii
CGCCTACGATTTAAAGATGTCTGAGAATGAGATGAGAATATGCCATATTGACACTGACTCGTAATGCAAAAATTAGAGCGGCCTGGCGCCTCAACGTTAAGCAAGGCACAGAGAGAGGTGAGGCAGAGAGGAGAGTAGCCTCCACAGAAAAAAGAAAGCCAGAAAGAGAGAGAAAAACCAGCAGACCCAGAAAGCATCACAGTTTGTGTGCATTCAGTGAACCAAAGACTGTCACTCAAGAATTGGCCTGCAGAGTCACTTGCGCAGATACAGATAAATTTTTATTTTTCATTTTGGACACTACGCCATCGTCCTTAGTGGACGGAAAGGATCCAATATATATATATATATATATATATATATATATATATATATATATATATATGCATTTTTGGAGGCGCATGATAGTGTAATGGTTACCGTCGGAATGGACACGACGAGACGAGTTGAAATCGTAGGCGAGACTGTTTGCATTTCACGTATCGCTAATACCCGTGGGAAAGTCTTTTGGATGGTTTAAAAATTCAAGATAATATTAATCTTGATAATATCAAGTCTCTCTAGCACACGAAAAGTAATTCCTTTTCCAACGTTACTATCAATTCAAATAGCAGTCGTCAGATTTCACTTGCCGTCCAAACACAGCGACAGTCCGTCTTTATTTCTGTTCGTTCGGCTGCGCTTATGCAAATTCCGATATACTTAATTTGGGTCTCTACTAACAACACCTCAGCTACGAGAAGGTAGCGAGTTCGAGTATCCGTAGCCGCTCGCCACACTTTTCCCCCCTCGCACAGGCCAAATATATCCTGACGGGCTTTGTTTGTGGGGTTTGGGTATCCGCTTGTTCATAGGCTGTTTTTCAGTTTCGTCACAGAAAGGTATGAATCAAATTATTCACCCTTAAGCTGTGGGTAAATAGTAGGGTAGACTGGACTCTTTAAATTTGGCTAGATAACTAGTCTATGAAAAGGAAAACTCTGAATTCACACCTATTAAGCTCCACTTAATCGACCTTGTGTCACATCCTGCCCGTGCGGATGGGTTTGGTAAATATATACATTCTATATTTATTTTTCTTTTCTATTTTTTGTTTCTGTTCTGTTGAGTTTCCGGTGATTGACAGTGAAGGGTACACAGATTTTTTTCTTCTTCTGTTTCTTTCTTTTCCTTTTATAAAAGTTTCAATACACACAGGGACCGGAAAGACGAATTCGTTAGGGTCCGGGTTGCGTTGATTTTCAAAATAAACCCGTCGTCCTACATTAAAAAAAAACTGAACATGTTCTGCTACCTCCTGACGCTAGACCGGAAATGAAATTCATTTATATTCCGTTAGAACCGCCCACTTTCAGCTAAAAGTCATTTTCATAAAGTAAAAAAAAAAAAAAAAAAGAAAAAAAAAATCAAATCAAGTCTGATGTCTTCACCCTCTTTCTGTTTTCACAGACAGTAAAAAAAAAAAAAACTTTTCAGATAGAATAAATCTATAAGGTCATCTTTATTGATTTTGCATGAATGATTGAAGAGGTGGTCAGTTGTTGGTGTTAGCAGAGGTTGGTAGTAGGAGATTTTCCTTTTTCTCTCAGAAGGGTGTGTAGGAGTGATATATATATATATATATATATATATATATATATATATATATATATATGAGAAGTAAACAAACAAACAATGTGCTTTGATATGGCTTTATTTAACCGTCAATTTTTCGGAAAATATGTGCTTAATTGAAGTCGTACCTAATTTTGAAAATTAATTAATTAATAATTAATGAATTGACACAAGGTCAATTTTTATGCGGAGATTACCACGTTTGGATTCAGAGTTTTTCTTCTCCTTGAACAGCTGAAGAGCCTAGTTCGCCCTACTATTTATCCATAGCTTGAGGGAGAATAGTTGGATTCATACCTTTCCCAAGAGTATTATTGCTACTAGCAAAATAAAAAAACGCCCTCTGGGCAACGTAAAATAAATATTGCCTGAGGGGATGGGAGTTGAAAATCTAATATCAGAGAGTTTGTATCATGAGTAAAGTAAAATTTATTAAAAAAATAAAATAAATTTATTAAAGGAGTAAAAAATAAAATAAATTTATTAAAGGAGTAAAAAATTGAAATGGAAACTTAGTTCTGATAACTTTAAATATATATTAAAATAAAACAAACTATATATAGATAGATAATACCAGGTATGTATTTATTAAAACTTGTTTAAAAAACCCAATGAGGACTGTCTAACAATGCATGCTAAATAAAACAATGGCATGAGTGAACTGTCTGGATTGAAATCCAATTGAAAATTTATGGTGGGAATTTAAATAAATGTAGATAGTTAGAAAACGAAAAAGAAAATCCTTAGTAGATCATGAAGATCAGCAAAGTATAGGAATAGAAAACTCAAAGAAATATACTTGAAAAAAAAACTACAACAAAACAAATGGGTCACAACGGGGTACAATGTTTGTGACAAATGTTATGAAATTGGCTTAATGAAATGGGAATGCCTTAGAGAAAAGCCAAACACAAACAAGAAAATGAGATGAAATTTGGCTAAATCAAAACTATCGTGTAGACAATTGGATGAAAGTGATATTCAGTGATGAATTCAGAATCTGCATTGGCCAACTGATGATGCTGGTGCTGTTCAAAGAGAACGCATAAAGATGACTACCTGAAGAAAACAGGTAAATTTCTTAAGTCATTTATGATATGGGTGGCATTGATAGTTATTTAGGACAATAATGCATCTTGTCACAGAACGAAGGAGATTAAAGCTTACAGACAAAAACCGGAAGCGAATCTCCATTATTAATAGATATAAAATGTAACCAGCCTCAAACTAGGATTTGAACACGTATCGCCGTGTCTATTTCCTCCGACGTCAACTATTACACCACGAGTATTTCCTATTATATGCATAAATAAATTGGCTGCTGTAAATGGCATCTACAAATCGAAATGTATACGATTTCATATGAATGTTAATGTGTCCCGTGTACATGCCAAATATGGTAATGACCTGGCTGGTCACACTGACCCAGCCGGAATTTCCCATCGGATCAATAAGATCGATCTGATTAATAAGCAGCTTGACAGGTTGCGAACATTTACAAATCAAAATGACTGTGCTGGTTTTTGTCTCCCGACCGCCCCCCCCCCCGGAAATCGTCAGAGTCCTTTCTGCTTAAATTCACGAATCCCATAAGGGAATTCGATAAGGACGGGGTGAATTCAGAAAGAATGTTTATCATAGACTGTAGAGATTAAACAAAGTCGGAATATTCAGCTATTAGCTATCAGAGATAAATCTCTCTCTCTCTTTCTCTCTGTCTCTCTCTCTGTCTCTGTCTCTCTCTCTCATATATATATATATATATATATATATATATATATATATATATATATATATATAATGGCTTCTAAATGGCCCGTTTACGTTAGACTCCCATGGATTGGCCCCACTAGCCAGACCATTGCTAATAAGATCTCCTCCTCGGTCATGCGTTGCTACAATGCTGTGAAAGTGCGGCCAATAATCACCACCCGACCCACATTTCGGTCCTTTCACAAAGATGTACTCCCAATCTTCCAGCAAAGTAATCTCATTTATAAGTTTAAATGCCGATGTAGTTGGGTATACATTAGACGTACATCCCAGCGACTTGAAATTAGAATAAAACAGCATGTCCCACGCACACTTCGCAATGCTATTGCTAATAATACATCCAGACATTCTCAAGCACATGAATCGGCCATAGCTGAACACTTGTCATCTATAAATGCTTGTAGGGCCGACTATACAGACGAGTGTTTCTCCGTCTTGCACATAGCCAGGTCTAAACAGCACTTAACCATCCTGGAAGCTGTTTATATTTCTTTCTTTCGTCCTACTCTGTGCAAATAAACACCAAAACACTCCCTTTATTTAATGGGTGACATTTCTAACTCTGTTTCGACCTAGGGTTCATACATACACCTCCCCATTTTTTTTCTTTTTCTTTTCTTTTTTCTTTTGTCCCCTCTGGCTCACTCCATTCGTTCTCAAATAATTTCTTACACAATTTGACTTTTATTCGTCGCCGGTGTTTATATTTGAAAAAGTACCGGTCGAAAAGGCCTTCGTATTCCCTTTATTTTATATTTTATTTTTTTATAATAAAAGATTACCCCCCCCTATATACATATGATTCCTCCACTCTTAGTATCATATAAGTTCTCCTGTACCAAAAATCTATTCATATATATATATATATATATATATATATATATATATTACAATATAAAAACTTACTGATAACCTACTCGAGTTTCACCATAAGGATCTTCAGGGTCAAATCCACTGAATTAATCAAGATATTGATTAATTGAGTTAACTGAAGATCCTTATAGTGAAACTCGAGTAGGTTATCACTTGTACCTATATTGTAATAAATTTGCTCTACTAACGTATTGAGCACTTTGTATTTGTTATATCGCTGTCTTACCTTTCTGAATTTTGCATCAACTAACCATCGTGACCATATTCACCGGTAAGTCACCTTTTCCAATATATATATATATATATATATATATATATATATATATCATCACCATCATCATATAGAGCAAGCAGCACGGATACCTCTCGCCAACCTTCTCTATCACTCATTGCCCCTGGGAGGTCCTCTGCACAGCATCCAGAATCATCGCATAGTGGGTCAATGTAGGTCCTCAGTGGGCGTCCTACGTTAGCATGTCCATGTGTTGGCTTCCACGGGAGAACGTCGCTTATGAGCTCGTCCCCGCTTCTCCAGCAGTGTCCTAGTCCGTATGTAAGGTATCCAAAACTGGTAGTAAGGGATGATTCTACATGGGATTTTAAAAAATCACACTGTATAATTATTGCACGTTTTAGTAGGTGCAAATACAGGGATTTTTATAAATCCCTAAAGAGAGCTCAATGTATAATAATCTATTTTAGATTAGATGCAGAGCAATATTTACATTTGAAAGGAAGGGAAAACTCAATAAACTGTCATCTTGTAATAAATTTATTTCGATCAAAACTTAAAAGGCTTCATATATATATATATATATATATATATATATATATATATATATATAGAGAGAGAGAGAGAGAGAGAGAGAGAGAGAGAGATGATAGATAGATAGAGTGATAGATAGATTGATTAATAGATAGTAACAGGCTGACATGAATGAATTTAGATAGATAGATAGATGTGAATAAACCACGTTTGAATATCATATACACACACACACACACACACACACACTCATATATATAGATATATGTGTGTCTGTGTGTGTGTGTGTGTGTGTGCGTGTGTAAAGTGGGGAGCTGACAGTAGATGTGCCGCTAAACCTCAGCAAAACAATCTCCCTGGTCAAGCTCTAGTAAAAAGGGGATATACTCCCTCGCTGTCCGGCTAATACCGACAATAGGCCACATAGCCTTCTTTAATTGCTTTCACACACACACACACACACACACACATATATATATATATTTATATGTATTATGAGATACTATACAATTAAAAATCGTTTTGTCACAATTTGTCACAATTTGGTTTCAAAGCGGAGTATTAGCTTATCACCAGGATAAAATATCTTGAAAAAAAAGAAGATTTCTCCGCTTATGAGCGGATACTAAAAAGCTTTGAAACCAATGGTAACACACGCTTTTTAATGGTATAATATGTCATAACAAATTATAGCTTTTACACCTGTATTCGAGAACTTGATTTTCATTTCTCAAATACAAAATACCTATATATATATATATATATATATAGGGGTTACGGTCCTCGCCTGTCAGCTTGACAGTCAGGGTTCGAATCAGGCACAAGGCGGTCTTCCTATCAATAGCTCTGCTGATGGGGCCTAATACACCAAAATGTACATACAGAGATTGATTTTTCTCTATTTGTTTAGCCTCACATTCGAATAGGTAGGCCCGCCTAATTAATTAATTATTAATTAATTAACTTTCAAAATTAGGTACGACTTCAATTAAGCACATATTCTCCCAATATATATATATATATATATATATATATATATATAAGGTTTATTTAGAATGGCTTTTTGCCGATAATTTTTTTGGAGAATAAGTGTTTAATTGGAGTCGTACCTAATTTTGAAAATTAATTAATTAATAATGAATTAGGCGGGAATACCTATTAAATGTATGGCTAAACAAATCGAGAAAAATCAAATGATTTTTCTCGATTTGTTTAGCCATACATTTAATAGGTATTCCCGCCTAATTCATTATTAATTAATTAATTTTCAAAATTAGGTACGACTCCAATTAAACACTTATTCTCCAATATATATATAATATATATATATATATAATATATATATATATATATATACGTGTGTGTGTGTGTCCTATCTTCAATATTCTAATTAAAGAAATGCTTTTTGTTATGAGTGACATTAACATAACAAAAGTAGAAAAATGAAAGAAAAATACAAGATCAATATGGATAATATTATTTGCAATTAGTCACAAAAGCCCCTCACCGTTGAAATTATTCATACCGATATCTTAATAATCAACCAGAAAAGCCTTTATGAGTTATCAGAGCCTGAAACCAGTTCTCATACATCTGCACCACGTCCCAACACGTCACTGCATAGACAATTGCCCAATCCCTTTTTTTATTTTGCTATATTAAAAAACAATAAGATGAAGAAAATGTTATGTTTTTGTTCATCCACGAAAAATAAAATACTTATTCAATTTCTGAAAAAGGGAGCTCCTTAGTCATACTCTCGATACATCTAGTCTCTAAGTCTTTATAATGGCATCAGATTGATTATCAAGAAGATGAATTAACATGTCGTTTAATTTCAACATCTTATTATAATGGAGATTGTGTGTTTTTCTGTCTGTAACCGAAACTATATTCCTACTCAAGTCACAATTCTCTTAGTTATTGACATCACATTCTTCATGATTTTATTTTTATCTAAACCTCAATTATTAATAAAATTGTCTTACATTATTAATACTGTTAACTATGTCTACATACTGACAACATGCAATTATATTTATATATACAACAAAATAGCGGTTTATAGTGTGAACGGGAAGGCTAATTTGCATATTAATATTAAAAAATCGAATTTAATAATTATGTGCTTAGTATTATTGATTTCTAATTGTTTGGTTTTATTTTAATGAATATAAGCAAAAATCTCTTCAATAAATCTTAAATGAAATCCATTAACAAGATAAAATAACTATCATTTTATTCTTTACTTCCTCTTTTAACTAAATACTTAAATTAGAAAAAATAACAATGAAAGACGAGAGTGATGGAAGAGTAAATTTCAATTGTTCTATTTTATCGATTATACTCCCTCTGTTTCAAATCTTTTATTATACTCCCTCTGTTTCAAATCTTTTTATCTGTATTCTTATTTAGTTTCATTAGCCTTTCTAATTTAATACAATATTTTATTACATTAAAACTTAAATACTTGCACCCGGAGGGTGCATATATTTGCTAGTTGTAATAAACAACGCTGGTATCCCTGCTAGTTCTATAGTAATTCTGATTATTATCTTCATCTTTTTTATTACTAATAATTAAAGTGTGTATTTCAAATAAAATTGCTAATTATTATTTAAAATATTTTTGATAGGAATAATTTTTTTATTTGAATTAGATTTGTGTATTATGCTCCTTTACATAGGAACTCAGCATTATATTCATTATAAATTTAAATCAAAAATTTTTAATTTAAAAATGTTTCATAATGATAGAAGCAATTTAAAAAAAATTGCTATATTACATTAATCTATTTTGTGCATTAATCTATTTTATGCATTATCTTATATGAGCAGTGATCCGGGAAAGTTTATAGGTCTCAACTAAAGCCGTCTAACTCCTACCTTGTAACCTATCCTGTGTATTTAATTTCTAAGAAACTATTAAAATGTATTTACAATTAGCTTGAAATGGTAAAGGAAGAAAAAAGAAAAACACTGGGACGCATGGATATGATTTTACTGTGTCCTTTTAGATTTTTGTGCAAAAAGGACGCAGGATGTGTACCTATCAGCATCTCAGATATTTTTTGTTCTGGGATGCACAGACGAAAAATTGGGTATAGCTAATGTATACCCATGCTCACATCTGTCTGAATAGTTGCACGCATGCGCAGATGGGCTGGTAATGGCGTTAGTGTCAAGGCGTATTCTTTGGACTGTTTGCTCACTAAATTGAACGTTCTCATTTCAGAGTTCGTGATACGATCTGTTTGAATTCTCTATTTTCCTACAGACGCCCAAATGAAAGTGTGAAAACGTTTCATGTCCTCCTGTCGTAAGGAGTCTTGCTGTCAATCTAATCAGAAACCTTTACGGTTTATCGGAGAAAAAGCCATTTCTTTTTAAGTCATTCAAAAAAAAGCAAATTTATTTTAAAGGCCATAACGTTTATTTCTTTGAGCCTTCCTTTGCTTTCACGACACGTAAAACGATCTTCTGTTCCTTAATAAGGAATGCCCTGACAATCCTGTTTCTGACACATTGATGGCATCTGGAACCTCCATATGATCGGGAAAACTTTCTTATGTCGCTTGGACATAGACATCCATCTGATGGGTCTGGCAGGGGTGATTCCCTTTAATTTCCTTCGTGCATTCATTTGATATATTTTAGCATATATATATATATGTGTTCTTCTTCTTTTTTTTCTTTTTGATAAAACTGAGTTCATGAGCTTCAAAAAGCAAGGAGACATCTCCACACTTGACGGTAAACCTCTTAAGTCAGTAGAAAAATTCACATACCTAGGTAGTAATATTTCATCCACAGAAAGCGATGTTAATACTCGAATAGGAAAGGCATGGTTGGCCACCAACAAATTATCAGTCATATGGAAATCCGATCTCCCTGACAAGCTAAAGAGACGATTCTTCCAGGCTGTGGTTGTGTCGGTACTGCTGTATGGCTGTACCACCTGGGCCGTAACGAAGCGCCTCGAGAATAAGCTAGATGGGAGCTGCACAAAAATGCTGCGAGCGGTCCTGAATAAGTCGTGGAAGCAGCACCCCACAAAGAAGCAACTGTATGGCCACCTGCCCCCTATCTCACAAACCATACGAGTAAGACGGGCTAGGCATGCAGGACACTGGTGGAGAAGCAGGGATGAGCTCGTTAGCGACGTACTACTGTGGAAGCCAGCACATGTGCATGCTAATGTGGGCCGCCCAGCCAGAACCTACATTGACCAGCTATGTAAGGATGCTGGCTGTTGCGCTGAGAAGCGCCCAGAATCGATGAATGATAGGGAATGTTGGCGAGAGATCGTCATGGTTACCCGTGCAAAATGCGCGTCATGATGATGATATTATATATATATATATTTGTTGTAAGCATACAAGAATACAGTTGTTATAATGTATATATATATATAGGCTAAACTTGCACAAGGGTGTGAAAATTAGAGTGACAAAAAAACAGAACCCACAAATTTTGTAATAAAACTCTTAATTTTAACTATGGGGGTCTAGGGTTTAGAGTTAGGGTTAGGGTTAGGATTAGGGTTAGAGTTAAGGTTAGTTTAATGGGAAAATGAATAAATAATTTGGGTTCTGTTTTTTCGGGATCACCCAGAAAAAACAGAACCCACACATTTTGTAATAAAAATGTTGATTTTAACTAGGGGTTTTAGGGTTAGGGTTAGGGGTTAGGGTTCGGCTTAGGGATTAGGGTTAGGGTTGGGGTTTGGGTTTAAGGTTAATTTAATGGGGAAATAAATAAATAATTTGGGTTCAGTTTTTTCTGGGTCATCTTATTTTTGACACCTTTGTGCAAGTTCAGCCCATATATATATTATATATCATCATCATCAAATCGAGCTGTTAGCACGGTTATCCATGACAATCTCTCTCCATCCGTCCCTATCGCTCATCATTCTCGGGAGGTCCTCTATGTAGCATCCCGCATCCGCACAGAGCTGATCTATGTACGTCTTTGCTGGTCGGCCCACACTGGCGTGCCCATGTGCTGGCTTCCACAGGAGGACGTCGCTTATGAGTTCGTCCTTGCCTCTCCAGCAGTGTCTCGCGTGTCTTGTCCATCTTACTCGGATTGGTTTGGGTGATATGTGGCAGGTAGCCGTATAGCTGCTTTCTCGTGGGGTTCTGTTTCCACGTCTTGTTCAGGATCACTGCAGCATTCTTGTGCAGCTCCCATCTAGTTTATTCTCTAGTCACTTCGTTAGGGTCCAGGTGGCGCAGCCATACAGCAGTACTGACACGACAACGACCTGGAAGTACTGTCTCTTTAACTTGTCTGTGAGATTGGATTTCCATATGACCGATAATTTATTTATAGCGGCCTATGCCTTTCTTATACGTGCATTAACGTCATTTTCTGTGGAGGAGATGTTACTGCCTAAGTAGCTAAATTGTTCTACAGAGTTTAGGAGTTTGCCATCGATGGTGGAGATGTCGCTTTGGTTTTTGAAAGACATGAACTCAGTTTTATCAAAGTTTACGTATAGGCCGACATTTCGTGCTGCCTTTTCTAGGCTGTGTAGCAAGGATTCGGCTTGTGCAGGTGTATTTGCGAGTAGTGCTAGGTCATTTGCATAGTCCACATCCGTAATGGTATGTGCGGGATATCGGCTGCTTCTTGTTTTTTTTTTAGTGTGAGGCCTTTTTCTTTTATGGGATCTAGTGATGTTCCGAGTACGTAGTCTAGGCTGTTTCGCCATCTGGTGATCGTACCATTGCTTTTGTATTTTGGTAGAGCATCATTATGGCGTATATATATATATATATATATATGTGTGTGTGTGTGTGTGTGTGTGTGTGTGTGTGTGTGTGTTTGTGTATGTGTCTATATATATTGTGTACATATATATGTGTGTGTTATGTGTACAATTATGTATCTATGAATGTGAGTGTATGTGTGTCTGTATGTCCTCAATAATGTTTCCTTCAGTGTTGCACAATATACATTATTCGGATAACATAGTGACCCAAATATAAATAAATTATAATAAACAATACAAAAGCACATATTCACTCAGCACACGCCACATACGCACAGGAACAGATATATATATATATATATATATATATATATATCGAAGAGTGTGTTCCACGTATGAAGTTCCACGTATGCTTCTTATATAAATTAAATAAACTTCACCCATACACAGACTTAATATAGATTTCATCATCATCTCGTGGACAACATGGATTCCCATGTTTCTTTCTCGACACCCCCCTATTGGTTATGGCTCCTGGCAAATCCTCACCCCCCCCCGAAATCCAGTATCTGCATAGAGCTGATCAATGTTAGTCCTTGCTCGTCGGCCCACACGAGTGTATCCAATTGTATATTTCTCCAGGATAACGTCACTTATGAGTTCGTTCTACTTCTCCAGCCGTATCAAGCGTGTCTTGTTCGTTTTACTTGGAGGCAAGTGGCCATTAGGGGAGGTCAATTTTCAACTCTTTTGAAATATCGAAAAGATTCACCCGAGGAAAGTTAGGGGTTATTTCCTATAAGTCTAACATAAACAAAGGGGAGCCACTCTTGACTGATAAATCATTTATTTATATTCCCATTTAACTAACCCTAAAGCCTAACCCTAACACTAACCCTAAACCCTAAACCCTAACCCTAACCCAACGTCTTCTTTTTTCCTAGTAGATCAATAAATAAATAAATGTTTTTATCAGTCAAGAGTGGTTCCCCTTTGTTTATGTTAGACTTATAGGAAATAACCAAGTTAGGTATTAATATGATAAGTACTGATACCAAAAAAAGTACATATCTAACTTGGACCAATTTTTGAGCATTTAGTTTTGAATATCGTCTGATATGAAGCCTCCCGAAACTCTTGTTTATAATACATTTAGATATAGAATTGCTCAAAAAATCTTATTATTTCAACGCAGAAAAGATTATCAATTTATTCTATTCAAATCTATTAATAATGGAGATTTGCTTCCGGTTTTTGTCTGTAACAAAAATTACGTCACTGCTTACGTCACATTACCCAAAATCGTCATAACATAGAATAAATACACTCAAAATTTGAACATGCAGCATTAGACAGTCCTCATTGTTTTTTAAAACAAGTTTTAATAAATACATGACTGGTATTATATATCTATATATAGTTTGTTTTATTTTAATACATATTTAAAGTTTACATTTCAAATTGTTTTATTTTTGAATCCTTTAATGAATTTGATGATTTTACTTACTTAGGGTACAAACTCACTGATATTGAATTTTTTACTCCCACCCCTCAGGCAATATGTTTCAAAAATCTATTTTTACATAGCCCGGAGGGTGTTCTTTTAATTTTATACTAGTATGATTAATAAGATATATCAAAAGTAGAATTTAGATTGAAATTATAACCCCACCTCAACAGGTAAGAAAAGCTCACTTTACCTCATCAATTTTGATACGTCAGTAAAAAACATTGCAAACAGTTATTTTTTCTGTTATCAATGGAATAAAAGCAAACAAATGCTAATTTCCCTTTCTTTCTTTCTTTTTTTCTTTCTTTCTTTCTTTCTTTCTTTCTTAATATCAAATTATTTATATCAAATTGATGATATTAGGAACTTTTACATACACATAAACTTTTATCAAAATGACCTTGTTTCGGCGTTAAATGTCCCAAAAAGGGTTGATATGCCGTAAAACAGATAAACCAAACTCAATACAGATCTAACCTTGTTGCAATCCCACTGCAGAATGCCAGAGTATTTATGAAGCCTCAGAACATCATAGAAACCAAGCAGCCAATCAGAACTCAAGGAATGGAATCACCCAAATACATGAATGGACTACTCTTGATTTCTATAAATACCAACGGTCTTGGGCACTAGTTTAGTTGTGCTTAGCCAGTTGCTGTTGTCCAAACCAACTGTATACTGACTGACTGACCTCAATACCCCCATGGCCTTGTGTGAACTTTGTATAAAAACAGAACAAAACAAACGAACACTAATGCAGCCGGCGATGTGCATTTTCAGCGACTCGTAATCGATACAGATCATTTATTGCCAGATAAAAATAAGTAGAGGAAGCTGACAGTATCAAATAGATAAATCAATATTTCAGCTTAAAAGACTCACGGTCAATAAAGGGAACCCGGTGGCACTGAACGGATTAGGGTTGGTTGGTTGGTTGGATTTTAAGGCATGTCAACCCTTGCTGGGTTATTTTATGTCGAAGTCGTTTGATTTTATTCATTCTTGATGGCTATTTAATTTTTTTTCTTAAACTCAAATTTTTAAACACATTTTTTAAACTCAGTATCTAAGCTCATTTTTTTTTCTATCTAACTCATAGATGGGACCCTAAAACGTACTACCAATCCGGGGCAGAATCGAACTGGGATTAAGGGCGATGAAGGGGTACTTCATACTCATAGGAGCTCCAAAATTGTAACTTCATTATTAGATGCAGTCACATCCAGGACACTAAGATCCTCAGTCATCGCCTTAAAGTCGTCGGGGCGGCCTAAAGTCGGTATCAGTCAATAAACGAGGGAGTCTATCCCCTTTTCACTTGCGCTAGACCAAGGAGATTATTTTAGCGTCTGAGGTGGAGCGCCACACCTACCATCAGCTTCTTACCTTACCGCACAGATCCCTGTGCTACTCATACGCTGAGTTGGCGAGGACCGGTATCGAACTAGGAACCTTGTGGTTTCTAGCCGAATGCTCTACCGACTGAGCTAACCCGGCCTCTTAAATGGTTCAAAATATGAGTTTTGAAAAAATCTTTAAAAATTAAGTTAAAAAATGAGAAATAGAAAAACAAGAAGAATGAATAAAACAAAAAACGTCTTTACATGCCGTAAAACCCAACCAACCAACCAGCCAACCAACCAAAAAGCTGCAATTGTCAACGTTTTCTATTTCTATTGCCAATTCCCGAGGAAATAATCACATTATTTATTGAAGGACCCTCGTATATAAAGAAAAACTGGAAATGGATGGGGGATATTGATTTGATATACGAGAAAATCGAGTTATGAGCAGAACGAATGAAACCCTTAGTAAAGGTATTACTGTATATATATTTACCAACCCCTCCGCACGAGCAAGATGGGACACAATG
Source organism: Doryteuthis pealeii (assembly GCA_023376005.1). Taxonomy (NCBI): domain Eukaryota; kingdom Metazoa; phylum Mollusca; class Cephalopoda; order Myopsida; family Loliginidae; genus Doryteuthis; species Doryteuthis pealeii. The sequence continues at coordinate 13,409,469 of CM042173.1, forward strand.
TCAATTTCTTAAGCGGAGTTTAACAGTTTTGAAATTCAGAGTTTTCCTTCTCCTAGACTGGTTGCCTAACCAAGGTTAAAGAGCCCAGTTTGCCCTACTATTTACCCATAGATGAAGGGAGAGTAGAATTCATACCTTTCCCAGGGTATTAGCGCTAAGTGAAATGTAATTACTCCGTCCAGGATTTGAACTCGGGGCAACGAGTCCATTTCCTATGACTTTAACCATTACACCACGCGCTTCCTATTACTGTATTACTGTATATCTATACATTTATATGTACAGAGCGAGGGCACCTCACGGGATGTAATGGTTAACAAGCGAGGTTTGCAGACTATTGTTAGTGAGTTCAATTCTCATTGGGTGCCCCATAATTCTAGCCTTGTGCCACATCTAAGCTAAGCTTAGTAAATAACTATATAAAGAAAAACGTGCTACTCTAAACAGTGCTTTCTCTTGCCAACGCTTGGGGCAAAATTCACCTTATTTATTGAACTACCCTCAATTATATTTTGTGTCGGTTACGTATTTAAAAATCCTTTAATTTTGTTGTTGTTAATTATACCTTTCAATATCCAACATTCTTTGAATATTCATTTGGTTAGGAAATATAATCTGTTGTAAAATCCCGGCCCTGAATTGACGGAAGGGGACCAATCTATTACGTCACTCACAATGCAACTTTGACGTCCCAATAGAAACATTTTTTTTTTTTTACAAATATAGAAAACATTTTTTGTTTTATATGAAGATTGAATATTAACTCTAAACAACAAGAAGCTATTATTACAAATTGTTGGATTCTCCTAATATATCTAGACCATAAATTAAAATCCTGTTGGTCAGTCAAAATAAACTTAGGAATTTACCAAAGAGACTAGCAGACAAATTAAAACAAAACAAAGCAAAAAAAAAAAAACACCGCCAACCAAGAAAAAAAAAAAAAATTTCCACCAATAAAAAAGACACTTGAAAAGAAAGAATGCAATATGATCACCCCTGAATGAGGGAGGTGAAATGTATGAATATAAAATGAGTTTGGCCATGTGCCTGTCTAAATAAAATATATCAGTGGTCTGAAGAAGCTCGTGAGCATACTCGCGAGTGGAAATGGTCCATAACCACGATACCCATGGTATTTAAGGCCTTTTTATTCCCAAATATATATATATATATATATATTTACCAACCCCTCCGCACGAGCAGGATGCGACACAAGGTCAATTTCTTAAGCGGAGTTTAACAGGTTTGAATTCAGAGTTTTCCTTCTCCTAGACTGGTTATCTAGCCAAGGTTATAGAGCCCAGTCTGCTTTGCTATTTACCCATAGCTGGAGGGAGAATTGGATTCATATCTTTCCCAAGGGTATTAGCGCTATGTGAAATTCAAACAGCTTCGTCCAGGAATTGAACTCGGATCGACGAGTCCATTTCCTATGACCCAACCATGGACTACTCTTGATTTCTATAAATACCAACGGTCTTGGCACTAGTTTAGTTGTGCTTAGCCAGTTGCTGTTGTCCAAACCAACTGTATACTGACTGACTGACCTCAATACCCCCCATGGCCTTGCGTGAACTTTGTATAAAAACAGAACAAAACAAACGAACACTAATGCAGCCGACAATGTGCATTTTCAGCGACTCGTAATCGATACAGATCATTTATTGCCAGATAAAAATAAGTAGAGGAAGCTGATAGTATCAAATAGATAAATCAATATTTCAGCTTAAAAGACTCACGGTCAATAAAGGGAACCCGGTGGCACTGAACGGATTAGGGTTGGTTGGTTGGTTGGATTTTATGGCATGTCAAGCTTTGCTGGGTTATTTTATGTCGAAGACGTTTGATTTTATTCATTCTTGATGGCTACCGCCCTGTCGGCTGGGGCGTTAGAATGCACCGACTGCACCTCTGCAGAGGGGTAAGACTCCCCCAATGGGACCACCTGTTGGCCGTGGGTGGCGACCCGTGATGCTTAAGGATAGAGCCCAGGTGGATGAGCAATTCATGACATGCAATACTCCACTTTGGCCCTAGACGGGCGGTCGGAGAGGCCCCCTCTGATCAATCGGCTAGTCACATCTAGCCCTAGCACCTATATGATTTTCCTAACTCTATTGCCCTTATGGCAAGCCCCAACCCCTTTTTATCATATGGGTGCTAGAAGGCGGTGGCTGCGGGTCTACATGTCCTGGGAATGACGTTAAACTCTATCTGATGGTGAGGTTCCAGGTTTGGGGAATGTGCAGCATCCCTTCATCACCATTGCTCCCTGGTCCACTCTGACCCGGAGTGGTAGTACCTGTTAGGGTCCCATCTATGGGTCAAATAGAAAAATGTATTTATAAAAAAATTGTATTATCCATTAAGAATTGATTTATTTCAAAACTTTATCGGCATTAAATGACCCACTGAGGTTGATATGCCGTAAAACAAAACAAACCAAACCAAACCAAACCATCTTGATGGCTATTCAATTTATTTTCTTAAACTCAAATTTTTAAACACATTTTTTAAACTCAGTTTCTAAGCTCATTTTTTTCTATCTAACTCATAGATGGGACCGTAAAACGTACTACCAATCCGGGGCAGAATCGAACTGGGATTAAGGGCAATGAAGGGGTACTTTATACTCATGGGAGCTCCAAAATTGTAACTTCATTATTAGATGCAGTCACATCCAGGACACTAAGATCTTCAGTCATCGCCTTAAAGTCGTCGGGGCGGCCTAAAGTCGGTATCAGCCAATCAGCGAGTCTATCTCCTTTTCACTTGCGCTAGACCAAGGAGATTATTTCAGCGTCTGAAAAGGAGCGCCACACCTACCATCAGCTCCTTACTTTACCGCACAGATCCCTGTGCTACTCATACGCTGAGTTGGCGAGGACCGGTATCGAACTAGGAACCTTGTGGTTTCTAGCCAAACGCTCTACCGACTGAGCTAACCCGGCCACTTAAATGGTTCAATATGAGTTTTTGAAAAATTTTAAGTTTAAAAAGTGAGAAATAGAAAAAACAAGAAGAATGAATATAACAAAAAACCTCTTAGCCAAGGTTAACATGCCGTAAACCCCAACCAACCAGCAACCAACAAAAGCTGCAATTGTCAACGTTTTCTATTTCTATTGCCAATTCCCGAGGAAATAATCACATTATTTATTGAATTACCCTCGTATATAAAGAAAAACTGGAAATGGATAGGGGATATTGATTTGATATACGAGAAAATCGAGTTACGAGCAGAACGAATGAAACCCTTAGTAAAGGTATTACTGTATATATATTTACCAACCCCTCCGCACGAGCAGGATGTGGCATAAGGCCAATTTCTTAAGCGGAGTTTAACAGGTTTGAATTTCAGAGTTTTCCTTCTCCTAGACCGGTTGCCTAACCAATATTAAAGAGCCCAGTCTGCCCTACTATTTACCCATAGCTGGAGGGAGAGTAGAATTCATACCTGTCCCAAGGGTATTAGCGCTAAGTGAAATGCAATTATCACGTCCAGGATTTGAACTCGGGGCGACGAGTCCATTTTCTATGACTTTAACCAATAGACCACGCGCTTCCTATTACTGTATTACTGTATATCTATACATTTATATGTACAGAACGAGGGCACCTCACGGGATGTAATGGTTAACAAGCGAGGTTTGCAGACCATTGTTAGTGGGTTCGATTCTCATTGGGTGCCCCATAATTCTAGCCTTGTGCCACATCTAAGCTAAGCTTAGTAAATAACTATATAAAGAAAAACGTGCAACTCTAAACAGGGCTTTCTGTTGCCAACGCTTGAGGCAAAATTCACCTTATTTATTGAACTACCCTCAATTATATTTTCTGTCGGTTACGTATTTAAAAATCCTTTAATTTTTTTTTGTTAATTATACCTTTCAATCTCCAACATTCTTTGAATATTCATTTGGTTAGGAAATATAATCTGTTGTAAAATCCCGGCCCTGAATTGCCGGTAGGGGACTAATCTATTACGACACTCACAATGCAACTTTGACGTCCTAATAGAAACATTTTTTTCTTTTTTTACAAATATAGAAAACATTTTTTGTTTTATATGAAGATTGAATATTAACTCTAAACAACAAGAAGCTATTATATACAAATTGTTGGATTCTCCTCTATATATCTAGACCATAAATTAAAATCCTGTTGGTCAGTCAAAATAAACTTAGGAATTACCAAAGAGACTAGCAGACAAATTAAAAAAACAAAAACAAAAAAAACAAAAAACACGCCAACCAAGGAAAAAAAAAAAATTTCCACCAATAAAAAGACACTTGAAAAGAAAGAATGCAATATGACCACACCCCTGAATGAGGGAGGTGAAATGTATGAATATAAATGAGTTTGGCCATGTGCTGTCTAAATAAAATATATCAGTGGTCTGAAGAAGCTCGTGAGCATACTCGCGAGTGGAAATGGTCCATAACCACGATACCCATGGTATTTAAGGCCTTTTTATTCCCAAATATATATATATATATATATTATATATATATATATATATATATATTTACCAACCCCTCCGCACGAGCAGGATGCGACACAAGGTCAATTTCTTAAGCGGAGTTTAACAGGTTTGAATTCAGAGTTTTCCTTCTCCTAGACTGTTTACCTAGCCAAGGTTATAGGGCCCAGTCTACTTTGCTATTTACCCATAGCTGGAGGGAGAATTGGATTCATATCTTTCCCAAGGGTATTAGCGCTATGTGAAATTCAAATAGTATCGTCCAGGAATTGAACTCGGATCGATGAGTCCATTTCCTATGACTCTAACCATTAGACCACGCACCCTCTTCTTCTATATAAGGCGTGCTGTAATCCACCACTTAAACTTATAGACTCAGCGAGGTCACGTGGTTTAAACCCCAGCCAATCAACAGCCCGAATACGTGGTTAGTTGAATATTTAATCGCTGATTTTGACAGCCGTTCATTTGCACGTTATTGATGAACGGACCTACGACCAAAGGATCATACCCAACAGCAATGGACACCAAGGAACAACCAAAGGATCATACCCAACTCTGAGGTACACCAAGGGTTTCTTCTCTAAGGATCGCGCTCTGCTTAACACAAGGGATCTCCGCTGGGGAGTGCTCTTGCTTGAAGCCAAAGGTTGGCTCAAAAATCGTAACAGGTTATGTGCCCAGCACGTTTGTGTAACGTTATAGGTCTTATATCCGAATGGAGGTATGACGTGTTGGTATAGAATAATTAATAACTGTATACTTATCCCACTTCTGTCTACGTGATTCTGATCTTGGTTGCTGGACCGATACTGGAGTTGGAGAGGCTCGAACTTTGGTTGCCTACGCATCATTCCAAACTCCACCACACTCACACCTCTTACTCCTGCTTTCTCCCACTTCGCCACGTGTTACTTCACGTCCAATAGAAACGACGCTATGTGGTCTTATGATGATTCATCCTTAAACTTTTCCATTCTAATCTAACACGTAATTCTTATTTCCTTATAAAACCTTTCTAATTTTTTGGCTAATTTATATATCAGTTTACACTCAAGGTTCTCCCCAACATTATGTTACAGCTTGTTTCCTCTAAGGTGAGTACACCATTTCTTATTACTCGGTAGCAATATCGCATCTACTGAAAGCGATGTCAACTTAAGCACAAGAAAGGCATCGACAGGTATTCGATTATACGGAAATCCGATCTCGATATGTGGTAAGCTCAAGTTTAAGTGGTTTGAATTCAGGGTTTTCCTTCTCCGATATTGGTTGTCATACCAAATAGGGAGAATAGTTAGATTCATGCTTTTCTCAAGAATATCAGTGTTGTGTGAAATACAACCAGCATTGTCCAGGATTTGAAATCGTATCGTATTTCCTTCGATGACATCAATTACATCACAGGCATGTCAATATTATTAGTTATGTATATTTACCGACTCTCCCACACGGTGGGGATATGGCACGAGGTCAATTTCTTAATCGGATTTTAACAGGTTTGAATTCAGAGTTTTTCTTCTCCTAGACCGGTTGCCTAACCAAGGTTAAAGATCCCAGTCAGCCCTACTATTTACTCGTAGCTAAAGGGCGAATAGTTGGATTCATACCTTCTCAATGGTATTAGCGCTAGGAGAAATAGTTTTTTAAACTAATGTTTATCTATTTAACCCATATATGGGACCCTAACAGGTACTACCACTCCGGGTCAGAGTGAACCAGGAAGCAGTGGTGATGAAGGGGTGCTCCACATTCACCAAACCTCGCAAAACAGCTTCAAGTGAGTCAACCACAACAGCACCGTCTACATCTCACCTCCCACTAGTTGACGACAGCAGCAAAATTAAAGTTATGACCCCTACTACTAGTCACAACAGTACTAGAGCGGTCTCTCCCATACTAACGATGACCATAACCAACCCCAATATGCCACACGAACGTTAGCACACTACAGAACTCGCTATATGCAAGAATTACGCTATGGGTCACACTTGCTCGCACAGATACGACTGGAATCTCACCATCAGATAGTTTAACATAATTCCTAGGACATATCGACCCTCAGTCACTGCCTGCTGGCACTGATATGATAAAAATCTTTGGAGCTTGCCATAAGGGCAATAGGATCGGGACAATCATATAGGTGCTAGGGCTAGACGTGACCAGCCGATTGATCGGAGGGGGCTCTCTCCGACCGCCCGTCTAGCCCAAGTAAGGGCGAAAGTGAAGTGTTGCAGGTAATGGACTGCTCAGTCACCTGGGTTCCATCCTTAAGCATCATGGGTCACCACCTACGGCCAACAGGTGGCCCCATTGGGGGTGTCTTACCCCTCTGCACAGGTGTAGTCGGTGCATTCTAATGCCCCAGTCGATAGAGCAGTCTAGAATTTGACTAGGAGAAGATGAATTTATTTCCTACAACCCGCCTTCACACTGTCAGTTATAGATGATCTGCGTAGTTGATGGCTGGTTGGTTGGTCGGTTGGATTTCACGGCATGTCAACCCGTAGTGGATTATTTTATGCCGAAAACCTTTTTAGTCATTCTTCATGGGTGTTCAAAAAAAAATTTAAATCGCTTTTTAAAACTCATTTTTTTCTATTTAAACCATAGATGGGACCCTAACAGGCACTACCCCTCCGGGTCAAAGTGGACCTGGGAGTAATGGCGATGAAGGGATAATCCCAAACCTCCAGAATTTGAACTTCACCATTAGATGCAGTTTAACGTCAAACCCAGTACACTAAGATCTTTAACTAGCACCTTCTAGCATATATACGATAAAAAGGGTTGGGCCTTGCCATAAGGGTTGGGACAATCATATATGTGCTAGGGCTTGACGTGACCAGCCGATTGATCGGAGGGCTTCTTCAAACACTTATCTAGACTAAGTGGGGGCTAAAATGGAGTTACAAAACGTCCTGGCAAATAGAACAATTATATTGTCATCTGTCGTAGACACGAGTTTATCTCGGATGAGGCTGGTTGCATTTCACATAGTGATAATACCCTTGGGAAAGGTTTACAACCAGCTATTCTCCTTTCTATGGTTAAATAGTAGGATGGTCTGGTCTCTTTAACCGAGGTATGGCCACTGGTCTAGTGGAATGAAAAGGGAAATCAAACAGGTTAAACTGCGCGGAAAAATTGACCTTGTGCCACATCCTGTTCGTACGGTGGGGTTGGGTAACAACATAGAGTGATGACAATGTTATCCAGCTCTACCGGTTCTTCTTCTCGAGGTGTAAGGGGGAGATTTGCGGCATCAGCCCTATACTCTGAGAGAGAAGGAGAAACTTTTAAAGGACAGATCCTAATATCGTGCCGCCCTGTCGGCTGGGACGTTCGAACGCATCGACTGCACCTCTGCAGAGGAGTAAGACTTCCCCAATGGGGCCACCTGTTGGCCGTGAGTGGCGACTCGTGATGCTTAAGGATAGAACCCATGTGGTTGAGCAGTTCATGACTTGCAATACTCCACTTGGCCCTATCTTGGTCAAGACGGGCGGTCGGAGAGGCCACCTTCGATCAATCGGCTGTTCACGTCAAGCCCTAGCACCTATATGATTTTCCCAACCCTATTGACCTCATGGAAAGCCCCAACACTTTTTTGTCATATGGGTGCTAGAAGGCAGTGGCTGAGAGTCTACATGTTCTGGGAATGACGTTAAACTCTATCTGATGGTGAGGTATCAGTTTTGGAGGTTTGGGGAATGTGGAGCACCCCTTCATCCCCATTGCTCCCTGATTCACTCTGATCCGGAGTGGTAGTACCTGTTAGGGTCCCATCTATGGGTTAAATAGAAAAATGTTTATAAAAAAATTGTGTATCCATTAAGAATGACTTTATTTCAAAACTTTATCGGCATTAAATGACCCACTGAGGTTGATATGCCGTAAAACAAAATAAACCAAACCAAACCTAATATCGTGAGAGTAACTAACGTATGCTGCAGATATGGAGTGGAGACCCTGGGTAATGCTTATTGTTCACGTCGGCCCATCTGTTAGACGGGTAGCGTCGAGGCGCGGACTTACCGTCGAGCACAAAAATATGTGAACACGTCTTTAAGGGAAAGCGTCTGGGGGATGGGTAGGGTAGGAGAGCTAACCTGTGCCTCGGGTTGGATGGTGAATTACGGGTTGATGATCATGCTGTTGCTTTTGTAGAGCTGCGTTGCAAAGAAAATTTCGGCAGTGTAATTAAAAAGAGGAGAGAGAGAAAAAAAGAAAAAATGGGAGAGAAAATGCGTATGCCTTTCTCTACAAAAATCACATATGGCCTCAAATAAATTCCTGACGGATGATGATGATGATGATGATGTATGTAATATATATTCTGAGAAAAAGAACAGGGACTAAATATAGCTAATAAAAAGTACAATCATAACGCTTTTTTGGTTGGTTGTTTTTTTTAATGGCTTATAACCCCTTGTGGGTTATTTACTGCCAAATCCGTCTTTAAATATATACTTAATTCCGAGAAAAAAGAACTGGGAAAGAATGGGACTGAATTGTTGTGTCCTTAAAAGTGATACAATCAGATAAGGTTGTAGTCGAGTGGAAGGACCAGTCCACACGTTCGTAGATTGAGGATAGAGGGTTTTATTGCCGAGAGATACAATAAGACATACAAGAAATAGTGAGATACGCTTACTAATGCTCGAAGCCCAACATAATGCCGTGCTCACAATATATATATAGTCAAACACATGGGTTAAAGAGAGTAAACAAATACGATCATAATATCTTTTATTAGTTGGTTATTTTTAATGTCATATAAGGCCTTGTGAGCTATTCATTCCAAATTCTCTCTTTTATTATATACTTTGCTGTGTTATATATATATAATATATATATATATATATATATAATATATATATATATATATATATGTTGTGGATTTTGCGTCTCCGTATGCTTCTGGTGCGTATATATATTTGAGGTGAATGTTAGTATTTGTATCCGTTTTATGAGATACTTATACTAGGTTTGGGCTTAGGTGTGAAGCATTAACGTACTTATTATGCTAATATAGTTAGCGTAATATGTTAGTTGAGGAATAAATATCTGAAGACTCTGTGGTTTGTTTTGAGTTTCATTTATTTAGCCGGGTAAATTTTCGGGACTGCTATGTCCCTTCGACTGACCGTGAATTGTAGTAGTGAAAATTTACCCGGCTAAATAAATGAAACTCAAAACAAAACACAGAGTCTTCAGATATTTATTCCTCAACTAACATATTACGCTAACAATATTAGCATAATAAGTACGTTAATGCTTCACACCTAAGCCCAAACCTGGTATAAGTATCTCCTACAACGGATACAAATACTAACATTCACCTCAAATATATATATATATATATATATATATATATATATATATATATATTATATATTATTGGGTACTTTATTGGTTTAGGCATTATTGCATGAAGCGAGGTAAAGTTTATATACATTGTTTATAGGTAAATGGTAATGGTATGGCCAATTTGCATACTGCTTTTAAGCACACCGCTTTGATAAATAATTCCTAGGTTTAATTGATTTCTAATATTATGGTTTTATTCTCGTACCTATTAAAAGCAGCCCTATATATAATTTGATATCAAAATCAATTGACCGCCCTGTCGGCTGGGGCGTTAGAATGCACCGACTGCACCTCTGCAGAGGGGTAAGACACCCCCAATGGGGCCACCTGTTGGTCGTGGGTGGCGACCCGTGATGCTTAAGGATAGAACCCAAGTGGATGAGCAGTTCATGACATGCAATACTCCACTTGGCCCTATCTTGGGCTAGACGGGCGGTCGGAGAGGCCCCTTACGATCAATCGGCTAGTCACGTCAAGCCCTAACACCTATATGATTTTCCCAACCTTATTGCCCTTATGGCAAAGCCCCAACCCGTTTTTCATAATGGGTGCTAGAAGGCGGTTGGCTGCGGGTCTACATGTCCTGGGAATGACGTTAAACTCTATCTGATGGTGAGGTTCCAGTTTTTGGAGGTTTGGGGAATGTGGGAGCACCCCTTCATCACCATTGCTCTCTGGTCCACTCTGACCCAGATTGCTAGTACCTGTTAGGGTCCCATCTATGGGTTAAATAGAAAAATGTATTTATAAAAAAATTGTATTATCCATTAAGAATTGATTTATTTCAAAACTTTATCGGCATTAAACTTTATCGGCATTAAACTTTATCGGCATTAAATGACCCACTATGCCGTAAAACAAAACAAAACAAAAACAAAACTCAATTGAAATAAAATAAAAGGAATTGGATAGAACAGGATATGTTGCATAATGGGATGTGTGATGTGGGACCATGAATGTTACCTGATATGTAGATTTGCACGGAAAGTTTTTAGCAAGAATTTTGTGTCAGATGAGAATGTAAAATTTTAATGATGAATCAGCATATCTACATAGCATTGTTTCATTGGAGTACCGGTCGAGAGATAAGTATACAATTAAATATTTCTACTATAAACACATCATCACTCCATTCGAAGTAAGAGCCCGATCATAACACGTTTAACACGTCATCTTTCCATTCCCGACAAGGAGAGCATAGTGTTACAGATGATTGAAAAAGAAAACTGTAGCAAAATATCCCAAATTTCCTGTGAAGCAGTTGACCCTATTTTACTAGCTTTCCTAAGTTCATTTATGGGTTTAGCCATGTGCATTATTTACAAAGCAAACAGAGGAACACTTTGAACATAAAACGTGCTGATTTGCGGCAAAAACCCTGTAACCTAATATTCGTTATTTTCTCAGTGCTCACCAAACCCACCCTTCACAATCAAGAATTAAAGGTGCGTTTGCATTTATAATTTTCTGATTCTTTTCTCTTGTAAATTGTATTAAACACTGGTAAATTAATTATGTTTTGTAATTTGATATTCAAGTAATTTATTTAAGGGTCAATAGAAATTAAATTTGGTTATAAGAGCTGCATGAAGTAAAAAGTTTGAAAAGATTTGCCTTAGAGCAGGGGTCATCAAACTACGGTCGCGTGCCGGATCCGGCCCGCGAAGGCATTTTATCAGGCCCGCCGACAATACTTGAATTCAGTTTTACAAAATCTCACTAAATTTTTCTGCTAATGTTGTGTTCTTTAATAATGTTCTGAAAATAAATATGTTGGTTAAATTTGTTTTTGTGCATCTTACGCCACTCATCTATGAATATAACATGGAAAGATAAATTTCGTTTTCCATCTTTTTCTCCGAGCTTTCGTTCTGGCTAGCAAGTATTGAACACAATACTAATGTGGCCCGCGCTCGTTATTTTTTTCAATTATGCGGCCCATCGTGAAAAAGGTTTGGTGATTCCTGCCTTAGAGTGTGGTAATAAATAATACTTAATGATATCGGTTTTAATTCCAGTAGAAATAATAAAACCCTGCTAACTTTCTTTTAAAAGAAAAATAACATAGGGCTGTATTTATGAGTACTACTATATAAATATATGTTTGAGTGCTAATTTTGCATCAATCCTTATATGTAATTATTATATGATATTTTAATATATAATTAATATAATATTTAATATATTTAAAGTTTAAAAGAAAAAGAGAGAAAAGTACTCATAAAAGATATTTTCTTAAAATTGTTCTATCAATACTAATACATAATTTAAGATAATCTTTTATTTACTTATTTACTAAAAAAAAAATTTAAATTAGAGAACAAAGGAAAAAAAAAAAAAAAAAAAAAAAAAGAAAAAGAAAAGAAAGGAAAAAGAAAAAGAAAAGGGAAAGTGAAACAAAAGCCAAGTATATAAATTTTTTCTATTGACGGTTTTTATTTATTTATTTTTTTTTATTTTATTTTATTTTTAAATTTTGACATGGCAACAAACTTGGAACATTTGACCGGATGACAGACAATATTAGAACATTTGTTCTCAACAAACATTTAAAAAAAAAGAAAAAAAAGAAAAAAAAAGAGAGAGAAATAAGAAATTACAGTTATTCGCCCATTTCATTCATAAAGGAGGAGAAGAAAGAGAAAAAAAGTAGAGGAAAAGGAAATAAGAGAAATTATAACCACACAAACAAAGACATAAGCACGTCCATTTCTGATACGAACCTCTAATGATGAAGTTCATGGTTCGAAATCGATAAGATAAAAATAACATCTTTTTGTTTTTATACGCATTGTATTGGCCTTCAAAATATTAATATATATTTTAAGTATTTTAGATTTCTTTATGACTTTGTTCCAATATCAGGGGAGCCCTGTCGTCTGTATCTATAGAATACCCCCACTGCACCTCTGCAGAAGGGTAAGATCCCCTAATAAGGCTATTTAGTGGCCGTGGATTGCAACCCGTGACCCGGAATCCTGATGGCGGAACAGTTCATGACATTCAACACTGAACTTTGGCTCTTACTTGGGATAGATGGGCGGGCGCTGAGGTCCCCTCTAATAAATCGATTGACCACGTCAAACTGTAGCACCTATCTGATTGTCCCGACGGTATTGCTCTTATGGAAAAACTCCCAATCCTTTTTATCATACGTGCGCAACTGAGGGTATTTAATTTGGGAATGATTAATAAAGAGCTCTGAAACAAAATCAATATCAAGTCTTGTGTTCATTAATTAAAAACTAAGCAACGCACAAGACAAGACATCCCAAGAAGCAAGTGGTTACAGAATCGAAGAAAGAAAATGCCAGCCCAACAGCAGATCGAGTTACCCATATTCAGATAAGCAGATAAGTAAAACAACAAGGAAAAGTAGATTAGTATACTAATGAATATATATCTTCTTAACTGGGCTCAGCAACTTATTATAGCACTACTTCAATTAATAATGAAGATTCGCTTCCGGTTTTTGTCTGTAACAAAAATTACGTCACTGCTTACATCACATTTCTCAAAATCGTCATAACATAGAATACAATTTCATTTTTAAATAGATGATACCAGGTATGTATTTATTAAAACTTGTTTTAAAAATCAATGAGGACTGTCTAATGTTGTATGTTCAAATTTTGAGTGTATCTATTCAATAAATACACTCAAAATTAGAACATGCAACAGTCCTCATTGTTTTTTAAAACAAGTTTTAATAAATACATCACTGGTATTATATATCTATATAGTTTGTTTTATTTCAATACATATTTAAAGTTTACATTTCAAATTGTTTTATTTTTTAATTATCAATTAATGAATTTGATGATTTTACTTACTTAGGGTACAAACTCGCTGACATTGAATTTTTTACTCCCACCCCTCAGGCAATATGTTTCAAAAGGACGAAATATTTCTCTCCTACTTCTACTTGTCTGAGTCATTATTTTTTGTCCACTTTTCCTTTTTCCTTACCTTATACTGTCGGACTTTACTCCAACCCTCCTATCCTCATATATATATAAATATGTGTGTGTGTGTGTGTCTGTGTGTGTGAATTTATCCGCATTATGAAACAATAAAAAAGGTGGCCCCATTTGGGGGTCTTACCCCTCTGCAGAGGTGCAGTCGGTGCATTCTAACGCCCCAGCCGACAGAGCGGATTTACCAACAAAATAAATGCATAAAAAATCTCAGTGGTAGAATCTGTTTGGATACCATCTATGGATGAAATAGATATATTCATTTATTATATCCAATAGTGAGTCTCTACTGTTAGAAGCCGAAACCCCCGGACGCTGGGGCTGTATTTACCAACAAAGTTTGGTTTGGTTTGGTCTGATTTACGGCATATCAACCTCAGTGGGTCATTTAATGCCGATAAAGATTTGAAATAAATCAATTCTTAATGGATAATACAATTTTTTTATAAATACATTTTTCTATTTAACCCATAGATGGGACCCTAACAGGTACTACCACTCCGGGTCTGAGTGGACCAGGGAGCAATGGTGATGAAGGGGTGCTCCACATTCCCCAAACCTCCAGAACTGGAACCTCACCGTCAGATAGAGTTTAACGTCATTCCCAGGACATGTAGACCTGCAGCCACTGCCTTCTAGCACCCATAGGAGAAAAAGGGGTTGGGGCTTGCCATAAGGGCAATAGGGTTGGGGCAATCATATAGGTGATAGGGCTTGACGTGATCAGCCGATTGATCGGAGGGGGCCTCTCCGACCGCCCGTCTAGCCTATGTAAGGGTCTAAGTGGAGTGTTGCAGGTTATGGACTGCTCATCTAACAAGACTCTGTCCTTATGCATCACGGGTTGCCACCCACGGCCAACAGGTGGCTCCATTTGGGGGAATCTTACTCCTCTGCAGAGTTGCATTCTAACGCCGCAGCCGACAGGGCGGATTTACCGACTAAATAAATGCGTAAAACATATAATTTCTCCTTTCTTTATCCTTAAGTACAACACATTCAAACTTAATGTTTTAATTAAAATAAAATATCTAATTATGAACACATTTTCATTATTATTCATTATTATATTACATCAGAATATGGATAAAGTACATTTATTATAATATCCAAGTACTTATTTAGAAAGCTCTTGAGCTAATTTTTGATTTATATATATATATATATATATATATATATATAATTATGTACATATATGTATATATATTATATATGTAATGTATATATGTATGAATATATATTTATGTATATATATATAGTTATCTATATATATATATATGTATATGTATATATATATACATATGTTATATATATATATATATATATATATATTGTCTTGATCTACTATACCTACTATATATATATATATATATATATATATATATATATAATTATCTTGATCTACCATCCGATGAGACGAAATTTTGGGGAGCTATATCAAATCAACTTAGATTTATAATGGCCCCAATTTTGGTCGAAATAAATTTATTATGGAATTACGGTGTTGAGTTTTTCCTTCCTTTCTAAGATTATAATATATAATATATATATTATATATTATATATAATGTGATATAATATATAATTATGTATATATATATATATGACAAGCGATATAACAAATATAAAGTGCTCAATACGTTAGTAGAGCAAAATCGACTGCAATTAATCAATATCTTGATTAATCCAGGGATTTAACCCTAAAGATCCTTATGGTGAAACTAAGTAGGTTATTACCGTGTATCATATGATAATTATTATATATATATATATATATATATATATATATATATATATATATATATATATATATATATTATGTACAATTGACATGGTTTCCGCACGCACGTGCGATTTTACAGAACCAGTAAAGGATACTAATCGGGGATTTTTTGTACATATGACGTTTAAATTGGAGTCAATGAGGCTGCAAATAAAATTATGGTAAATCTAAAACCCAGTTAGCGAATGAGTTATAAAAGCAAAGTTTGAAAATTACACAAGTCGCGTGCCAGTGTTGGTACACAAGTCATCGACGACTGGTACGTGGAGAGTATTCAGTTTCATATTAGCATATTATTATCTTCGACCGCCGGTCTAGCCTGAGTAAAGCCAAATGTGAAGTTTTGCAGCTGCTCAGTCACGAAGATTCCGTCCTTAAGCATCAGGCGTCGCAACACACGTGGTATCAGATACATGATAGTATTATAAATCAGTAATCACAAATAATTATTCATTAAACCCAGTTTTGTTAAAATCATTATACAAATTATTCCCACCATATACTAAATATATTAATATTTTAGAGATATATAACATATTTCAGGATTTTAAATGCATTAGTTGTATGGACAAATCTAATCCAGCTAGACAGGCGGGGATTCTAACCACTACACCAGCTGGCCTATCCCAGATTTTTCGTTCGTTTTGAACAAAAAAGTGGTATATAATTAAGTTCAAAACGAACGAAAAATCTGGGATAGGCTAGCTGGTGTAGTGGTTAGAATCCCCGCCAGTCAGCTTGGCAGTCGAGGTTTGGAGTCACACACGGAGCAGTCTCCCATGTCTATAACCTTGCTGATGAGAGCTAATAGGTCGAAATGTACATACAGGGATTGACATTTTCTCGATTTGTTTAGCCTTACATTTGAACATATATGCCCGCCTAAATTCATTAATTATTAAGCAAGTAATTTTCAAAATTATGTATGACTTCAATTAAGCACATATCCTCCAAAAATTGTTGGCTAAAAAGGCCATATCAAAAACAAACATATATATATATAATATATATATATATATATATATATATATATACAAGCAAAAATATATAAGTAGTAAAATTGAGGAGTGCCTTATTGTCAGTATCAGCCGAAAACTGAGGGTGTCCAAAGCGACCAAAGACGCAAACATTAGCAGGCAATGTTTTGGCCTCCGTATTTTGGGATGCGCAACGTATTTTGTTAATCGATTACCTTGAGAAAGGAAGAACCATCAATATCGAATATTATATAGCATTATTGGTGCGTTTGAAGGAAGAAATCGCAGAAAAGTCCACAAATGAAGAATAAAAAAGTGCACTTTCACCAAGACAATACACCGTGTTACAAGTCGATCGCAACGATGGAAAATCTACATGAAATGCTCTTCGAATTGCTTCCGCATCCACCCTATTCTCTATATCTCTATTCTCCATTGCCCCCGGGCAACTACTGGGTGTTTGCAGACCCCAAAAGAATTCTCCAGGGAAAGAGACTTGGCTCCAATGAAGAAGTGATATCGGAAACTGAGACGTATTTTGAGACAAAAGACAAATTGTTCTACAAAAAGGCATCGAATTGTTAGAGAAGTGTTGGAATCAGTGTATCACCCTAGAACGAAGTTTTTCAGCCTTTGTCATCTAACGGTACAGTGAGCTGGGCAATAAATTGATCGAGGTACGCCATCGGTATATAAACATATAATCATTTTATCACTTAAATTTTAAAGAAAAGGAATAGTGAAAATGTGTTACAAAGTGTAAAAGAAAATAACGTAATTCTATTTTAAATGTATATTTTTAATCAATTAGAATTCTTAAAAAATGTTAAAGTAACAGAATAAAAATATAAGAGGATGATCAACCGTCTTCAACACTCACGGGACACACACACGGAAGCATGGTGTGACACTAGTGTGCCGCGGCACACCGGTTGAAAAAAATCTGCCCTAGAAGGAGACTATGTTGATGAATAGTCGAATTTTGCCTAAAAGTTGTTGTATTATGAGCTCGGCTGTGGAATTTGTCTCTCTTAATAACATAATAGCCAGTCCTTAAAACTTCTCTAATTTCTTGCCCAAGAAAGACACATCTCTATATGATACACAATATCAATATTATCCTCTTCTAACCTTGTTTCATCATGATCAGATTGTTGGTAATGGTAAAAAAATAAAAGAATTACTACATTTTCATATCTTAAATCATTCATGGGCGTATTTTTATGTTTTGTCAGACCAACCTGGTTTCTCTAACCATAAGTTTGTAAAATACAAATTTCTTTTAATGACAGAGCTGTTTTTCAGGTCATTCTTAAGGTCATGGTATTTTACTTTTTCATGTATTATATATTTACCAACCCCTCCGCACGAGTAGGATATGACACAATGTCAATTTCTTAAGCGGAGTCTAACAGGTTTGAATTCAGAGTTTTCCTTCTCCTAGACCGGTTGCCTAACCAAGGTTAAAGAGTCCAGTCAGCCCTACTATTTACCCATAGCTGGAGCGAGAGTAGGATTCATACCTTTCCCAAGGGTATAAACGCTAAGTGAAATGCAATTACCACGTCCAGGATTTGAACTCGGGGCGACAAGTCCATTTCCTATGACTCTAACCATTACACCACGCGCTTCCTGTATTAAGGCGATGATCATTCGGAACAGTTACATCAATAATGGAGTCTTTTCAGGTGCATTCCAAATAATAATATCTGATTTGATTTGTTAAGTTTTTAAATGCCATCCTTGGCCAGTTGAAAAGGGCTTAAAGTAAGTAAGTC
>CM042173.1:13432841-13461315 GCA_023376005.1 Doryteuthis pealeii
CACTGCACTGCTGCAATCTACCAGAATACTCAGAAGAGTCCTGGAGACCTGAGGAGACTTGCTGTCACTCAGACTCCAGTGAAAGACCATCAGCTAACGCTGATGTGAAAACTCAAAAGGAGTAAATGATAATAATCCTCACGTCGCGTTATTAGCAGGGATTTCCATTACTTTCACTCACCAAACGTCCCTATCAGAAATCCGCATAGAACTGATTGATGTAGGTTTTTGCTGGTCGACCTACACTGGTGTATCCCTGTGTAGGTGTACACAAGAGAACGTTACTTATGAGATCGTTCTTGCTTCTCCAGTAGTGTCAGTGTCTGGCATGTCTTGTTCACCTCACCCTGATGGTTTCTGTAATAGAAGGCAGGTTATCATAGAGCTGCTTTATTGTGGGGTGCAGCTTCCAGGATCTGTTTAAGGCAGCACGCAGCATCCTCGTTCAGATCATCTAGTTTATTTCTCCAAGCGTTTCGTTAGAGTCCATGTAGCACTAATACGGATACGACTGTGTAAAGGGAGTGGTGACGTGTCATCTCGCTCTCTCTCTCCCTCTCTCTCTCTCTCTCTCTCTCTCTCTCTTGCTCTCCCCTGTTATTTATTTCTCTATCTCTTTCTCTCCCTTCTCTCTTTCTCTCTCCATGTTTCTCTCTGTCTTTCTTTCTCTCTCTCTCTTTGTGTTTCTCTTCTCCCCTCTCCCCTCTCTCTATTTCTTTATATATATATATATATATATATATATATATATATATATATATTATACGTATCTCTATTTCTGTTCTACTTCGAGAGGCTGGAATGTGGTTGTTGGATCTGATGTTGAGTTGGCTGGCATTTTTTGCTGTTTCGAGTCTGGAAACAACTTTCGATACATTCTCTCTCTCCCCCTCCCCCTCTCTCTCTCTCTTTCTTTCTCTTTCTCTCTCTTGTTATCTCTTTCTCTATCTCTTTCTCTCTCCATCTCTCTTTCTCTCTCTCTCTCTCCATATCTCTCTCTTTCTCTTTGTTTCTCTCTTTCTCCTCTCTCTCCATATATATATATATATATATATATATATATATATATTCGTTTGGAGGTTGATTTTGAAGGCTATCATAATGCAGGTGTAAAGAAAAAATAAGGTAACAATGGTGTTGTTTGTTAACCTGTGATTTATTCTTAATATTTATATTTCGAGATAAAATCTCTATTTCAGAAGAACACTGGAAGTGAAGTAGTTGTCGTCTTGTTATGGCATTTCTAGTTAAATGAAACTTTTAAAAAAATGTTACAGATGGTATTTTTTTTATAACTGTATTCTCGTGTTGCATGTTTACGTGAATGCGCTTTTTTTTGTTTGTACATGTGTGTATGTTGTCATGCGCGTGTGCATGAAAATGTCTGTAGACTGTGACGTTATGACTGTATCCACGCGCGTGTGTGCTTATGAATAACCGTATCCACGTGCGTATATGTGTATGAAAGAGCGTATTTGTGTTTGGTGGCCATATGAGTACCACAGGCATCTTTGCGGTAAAGTAAGGAAGTAATGGTAAGTGTGGCGCTCCACCTCTGAAACAAAAAAACCAATCTCCTTGGTCTAGCGCTAGTGAAAAGAGAATAGACTCCCTCGCTGGCTGATACCGACTTTAGGCAACCCCGACGATTTACGTACTTATATTATACTAGCAAAGGACATCCTCCGGGTGGAATAAAAATTTATTTTTGAAAGATATTGCCTGAAAGAGTGGGATTTAAAATTTCAAAGTCAGAGGGATTTTATCATAAGTAAGTAAAATCATCAAATTTATTAAAGGAATAAAAAAATAAAACAATTTGAAATGAAACTTAATTCTGTCCCCTCAAATAAAATGTTGCGTGCATCTATTAATCATTAATTGAATAATTATTTTGAATATTTTCCACATATATTTTCCACCAAATCGTAAGTATTTATTTATTTGTAAACTTTTAGTTAACTTTTTGTTCCTGAAAAAAGGGGCGAAAATTAAAATATAATTTAAAAATTGATTAGAAATGTAGCAAATAATTTTATCCATTTAAAGTAACAATACAATTATTTTAAATAATTTCATAGTTTAGATAGTTTATTTATTTAGATAATATATAGTATATTTATGACATTGGAAAGGATTCAAAAGTTGAATTATGAGGAACAGCTTTTATCTATTTTATTAATATTAATTGTTGTTTATTCTATGTATTGACGATTTTAGTAATTGTGACGTGTGCAGTGACGTAGCTTTAGTTACAAACAAATAAAGACCGAAACTCCATTATAAATAAATTATATGTTATGTCATATTACACACACACGCACGCGCGCACACACACACAAACGCACACGCACACACACACACACACACGCATATATATATATATATTATATATATAGGGGTAAACTATAGACACGTGTTCGAGGTATCACCTCTCATCAGTATAGTTATACGGTTTTAGCAGCTGCCTTTGGCTGGGTTTGAAACCCGAACGAACTTACGCTCGCAAAGCTTCTTACCCACACACACACACATATATATATATATATATATATATATATATTATATATAAAGTGTTGTTATGGGTCCAACGGGAGAAAATTAAATATTTTATAAAAAAGAAGGTCCGCAAAAAGGATTAAAAAAAAATTCTTATTATTATTTTACAATAAAAAAAAAATAATAAAGATTTTTAAAAATCATAATCTCTCTCTCTCTCTCTCTCTCTCTCTCTCTCTATATATATATATATATATATATATATATATATTTGGAGGATATGTTCTTAATTGAAATCATACGTAATTTTGAAAAATTAATTAGTTAATAATTAATGAATTTAGGCGGGCATATATGATCAAAGGTAAGGCTAAACAAATCGAGAAAATGTCAATCCCTGAATGTATATTTCGACCTATTATACAGGGATTGACATTTTCTCGATTTGTTTAGCCTTACCTTTGAACATATATACCCGCCTAAATTCCTTAATTATTAACTAATTAATTTTCAAAATTAGGTATGACTTCAATTAAGCACATATCCTCCAAAAATTGTCGGCAAAAAAGCCATATAAAAAATAAACACATCGTTTGTTTACTTACTTTCATATATATGGCAATAGCATACTCTTTACAAATCATTGCTGTCCCTCACAATCCCTCATCTCCACCACAAGAACCCTTCCTTGCATGAGCAATCAAATGACTCATCAAACCTGCTGCCTATCCACAAAGTTTGATGCAAATATGACATTGAAAAGACTTCCTTCCCGTTGAATGAGATAATTCAGATAAATCAGATGATAAAATTTGATGCTTATGTACCACCATTGTCTCTTAAGACCAGAAGCCGACTTACAGACCTTGCCTATATATATATATATATATATATATATATATATATATATATATAACAACACATACACACACACACACACGCGCGCACACACACACACAACACACGCACACACACACATATATATATATATATATTGGGCACTATTTTATAAATATTATATTATATTTTACATATATGCCATTAACCCAAACCAAACCAAAGTCCCATCTGGTTAAAACTATATAAGAGCATTTCATGATGGTGCAATCGTTAACAAGCTCATTTTGCAGATATATTACTGACGAATAGCGAGTTCTAAGCTCACTGGATGCCCCATATTTGCGACCTTATGAGACATACGAGCCCATGTTGAATACCAGGGGGATTATTTTGAAGGAAATTAACGTTTTATTAATTGTTCATTTTGTCTCTTGGTTAATACAGCGTGTCTTTTTTTTTTAGCACACCTCGTATGTTATTAGATATAGGTCAATTAGTGCGGCACTATACCTTACGGGTCCGTTGGAAAGTGCTGGCACCTCAGCTTTGAACAAAATAAATGGAAATTCTTGTACATTCTATTTAAGTACATTGATTAGAAAATTAGATTGTATAAACACGGTGTACGGTGTAATTGACAGAGAGAGAGAGAGAGAGAGAAAGAGAGAGAGAGAGAGAGAGAGAGAGAGAGAGAGAGAGAGAGAGAGAAAACAAATATAAAGAAGACAAAGACACTGAATAGGTTTAAATAGTACTTTTTAAATAAAGTTGTGGGGATGTTTAATATAGAAACACAGAAAAAGGTTACTCGGTAAATCTGCCTTCGGCCTCGAGGAAGGTTTCGATGACGTCTTCGTATAAGTGGTTGCCCGCCCGGATCAGGTGGCTGTCGTATATGTTGGTCATCACGTCCATGCTAGAGTTTTGTTTTTTTAAAATACTAGCAAAATAAAAAAACACCCTCTGGGCGATGTAAAAATAGGTTTTTGAAACATATTGCCTGTGGGGTGGGAGTTAAAAATTCAATGTCAGCGAGTTCGTACCCTAAGTAAGTAAAATCATCAAATTCATTAAAGGATTAAAAAATAAAACAATTTGAAATGTAAACTTTAAATATGTATTAAAATAAAACAAACTATATATAGATATATAATACCAGTCATGTATTTATTAAAACTTGTTTTAAAAAACAATGAGGACTGTCCAATGTTGCATGTTCAAATTTTGAGTGTATTTATTCTATGTTATGACGATTTTGGGTAATGTGACGTAAGCAGTCACGGACAAAAACCGGAAGCGAATCTCCATTATTAATAGATTAGATAAGAATACTAGAAATGATATAATTCTTTGCAATCAAATGATTATGATTTAAAAGGAAGAGTACGGCTACTTAACTCCCCTCACACAAACCATCTAAGACATACCAGGAGAGCCCTTTTTGGGGAGGGGTTTATTACCCCTCTGAAGGGAATACAGTCAGCGCATTCTAAGCTCCACCGAGGAAGAACTGATGGATATTTGTAAAAAAAGATAGATTAAGGGCAGGTTAGCTCAGTCGGTAGAGCGTTCGGATAGAAACCATGAGGTTCCTAGTTCGATACCTACCCTCGCCAACTCAGTGTATGAGTAGCACAGGGATCTGTGCAGTAAAGTAAGGAGCTGATGATAGGTGTGGAGGGGACTCAGACGCAAAAACAATGTTATTGGGGTGAAAAAAAAGTTACAGTCTTCTTTTGAAAAATTACTTCTTTCAAGACTATTTACATTAGGTCTAACCAACCTTCTCTCTGTAAACAGAGAGAGTGCTTTATTGGACTTAATATTATGTCTACTAGCGAAATAAAATACACCCTCCGGGCGATGTAAAAATAATGTTTTGAAAGATATTGCCTGAGGGGATGGGAGCTTAAAATTCAATGTGATAGAGTGTGTACCATAAGTATGTAAAATCGTCAAATTTATTAAAGGAGTAAAAAAAAAAAAGAAAGAAAGAAAAACAATTTGAAATGGAAACAGTCCCGATAAATTTAAATATTATATTAGAATAAAACAATCTATTTATAAATATATAACGCCGGGCATCCTATTTATTGAAACAATGAAGATTGTCTAACGTTGCATGCTCACATTTTGAGTGTATTTATTCTGTGTTATGACGTTGGATTATGTGTTGGGTAATGTGACGTAAGCAGTGACGTAATTTTTGTTACAGACAAAAACCGGAAGCGAATCTCCATTATTAATAGAAGATTTAGTCCCTAATATTTCTCTACCCCCCTTACATTACCCCTTTTCATTCCAATTATATAGCGTAGATAAGATATCGGTTGTAAGTCCACATCGGGTGACACATTTGAATACACATCAGAATGAATAAAACAAAAGCACTTCGGCATGAAATAACCCAAGAAGTGTTGATATGCCGTAAATACTACCGGCCGACCAACCAACCAACCAAACACCAACCAACCAACCAACTGTTGTGATGTTAGTTCAACAGTAAAAAAAGAAGTCAAGTCGAGGTAGGTAAAATGAGACAAGTGTATTTACAATAAGGTACAAGAACGGCTAGCTTGCCGCTAAACGGTAACAGTACACCTTTTCACTCGTGTCTCACTATTATAGTGAGAACGGTGTATATTCTCCACTGTGGAACGCCGGTACAACACCAACAATCCCATTAATCTGTTCCAGCGACAAAAAAAATAAACAACTTTTGTTATTTTTTTTTTGATAAAAAAAAATAGCATTTCACTGTACAAAAACATGATAAATATAATGTAATGAATTATGTGATGTCATATGTTTTACTACTTATTTTTTATGAGTAACTAACAAAATAAAAAAACACCCCCGGGCGATGTAAAAATACATTTTTGAAAGATATTGCTTGAGAAGGTGGAAGTTAAAAATTAAATGTCGAAGAGTTTGAACCATAAATCATGAAATCATCAAATTTATTAAAGGAGTAAAAAAAAAAAATTTGAAATCGAAACTAAGTTCTATAAACTTTGAATATCTATTAAAATAAAACAAACTATATATAAATGTATGATACTGGGGATGTATAAATAATTTGATATTAAGAAAGAAAGAAAGAAAGATGGAAACTGAACAAAGTGGAAGGAGAAGGAGGAAAGAAAGAAAGAAAAAAGAAAGAAGAAAGGGAAATTAGCATTTATCATCAAATTCATTAAAGGATTAAAAAATAAAACAATTTGAAATGTAAACTTTAAATATATATTAAAATAAAACAAACTATATATAGATATATAATACCAGTCATGTATTTATTAAAACTTGTTTTAAAAAACAATGAGGACTGTCTAATGTTGCATGTTCAAATTTTGAGTGTATTTATTCTATGTTATGACGATTTCGGGTATAGTGACGTAAGCAGTGACGTAGTGTTTGTTACAGACAAAAACCGGAACCGAATCTCCATTACTAATAGATATTTTCTTTGGCGTAATAAATGTAAAAACTTAAAAGGGTTTTAGGAAACCTCTTAACATATGCGTATCGGAAACTCGCTCGTACCTCAAGACCAAGCAAAAAATCGACCGAGTAACAGCTCGTAACTCAGAAAATTTGTAAGTTGGTAGCACTAAACTGTTACACCGAAGTAACACGACGTAGCGAAAGAACGTGACGTAGCGAAAAAGCGAGACGCAGCAAATGAACGAGACGAAGCGAACGCACGGGATACACACTTTTTGGGAAAAACAATACTTCCAATTTGAATTCAAATTATTTTCTGTTTCTCTCTTGATGAATCCGGATTAAAAACATTTACAGCTAAAAACGGACCTTGATAATGATTTTTAATATATCGAAATATTGTCAATATCAGCAATGAAAAAGGATATAAAATATATATTCATTTTAACAACAAAGTGTGTTTTTCATACCCTTATATCCTTATATATATATATATATATATATATATATATATATATATATATATATTATATATATATATGAAAGGTAAAAATGGATACTGAATCCGACAATATGTATTAAAAAAATTTTTTAAATACGTATAATAAATACGTATTTTTTAAAAAAAATTAAAAAATATAACAAGTCCAGATTCCTGTTGCTGGACTTGTTATATTTTTAAACTTTCATTTGTAACCGGAACATTTTCCTGAACTATTATATATTTCATATACACTTTTACTGCAAACTGTTTTGAGCTTTTTTAATGATAAAAATGCTTATAATTTTTAAAAATAAAACTTATTTTATTTTTAACAATAAATACGTATTTTTAAAAATGTTTTGAAAATTCCGGTACTGATCGAGAGCGTTCTGTGCCTCGTAATTAATGATATATTTATTTCGTTTTTCTGCTTACAATGTTGCTTTGATAAAGACATATTCATAATGTCGAAACAGATTTCTGTCAGCAAAACTTTTAACATCTTGTTTTTTTCTACAAAACTTTCTACATACACACACACACACACACACACACACACACACACACACACACACACACACAATATAATATATATATATATATATATATATATATATATATATATATATATCTTAGGAGAAAAGAGTTGAGGATCTCCCACGGTTTCGATCTATACGAACACTTCAAGTTGAAATTATTACTTAGTTAAGCTGAGATAAACGTATTTTCCGATAGTGGCGGTTGAATAATCATACTATGAGTATCATAATTCTAAGTTTACTCTATCTATCTATCTATCTATCTATCTCGGTCTATTCATATCTATTAATCTATGTACTCTTGGATAAATTACTACTGCCACTGCAACAGAAAGATTAAAGAAACAAATGGACTCCCTCCCCCCTCTCTCTCTCTCTCACTCTCTCTCTCTGAATATATATATATATATATATATATATATATGTGTGTGTGTGTGTGTGTATGTGTGTGTGTGTGTGTGTGTGTGTGTGTGTATTTGTAAGGAAAAAGTGGAAATGAATCCGACAGTATGTGATATTATGAAAAAATTGAAAAAGCACAAGTTCATAAAGTGAGTAATGTTTATTTCGCCTTGGCTGCAGTGTTTCGATCTGTTTCAATAGATTTTCATCAGGGCTTTCGTTAGTTTGAGACGAAAAAATTCTGTGATACTTTTATTTTTTCCCCTGAAACTAACGAAAGCCCTGATAAAGATCTATTGAAACAGATCGAAACACTGCAGCATAGGCGAAATAAACATTACTAGTTTATGAATTTATGTTTTTCAAATTTTTCATAATATCTTATATATATATATATATATATATATAGGCGGATGTTATCAAGAGTTACTTTGATAGGATTCAACCAAAATTGAGAACTCAAACGTACATATAAAGATTTGCGTATATGTTTTTACATATATAAATAAATAAATACATGGATACCTTGTTAGGAGATATAAATCTATTTCGCCATTTCTTTGCCTCTTCAGGTCTTCGAATTAGTAAAAATCAGTCTAAAGAGACAACTAAATTCCGAAATAAAAGTATATCTTTTTATTCATTTACAATATATATATATATTATATATATATATATATTATATATATATGTGTGTGTGTGTGTGTGTGTGTGTGTGTGTGTGTGTGTGTAAAATGAAAATGGAAGTGAATCCGACGGTATGTTGAAAAAAGAAATAAAGGAAAGAAAGTATAGAATGGATAAAATAGGATATTTTAATCAATATTACTTACACGTGTTTCGGTCAGGAGTTTATCCATGTGTACATTATTCAAGCTAATATTATTGTTAAATAACCAAATGAATTGAAATAATAATAATAGGAAAAAACGTAGAAATGTTCCTCACACAAAGAAAATTCGATCTTCATCAGAGTAAATCCTTATTTTATTTTTTATTTTTTAAATAAGGATTTAAGGTTGAATTTTCTTTCTGTGCGGAACATTTCTACATTTCTTTCTATTATTATTATTTCATTTCATTTGGTTATTTAAAAATAATAATAGTTTGAATAATGTACACATGGATAAACTCCTGAGCGAAACACGTGTAAATAAAATTGATTAAAATATCCTATTTTATCCATTCTATACTTTCTCTTCCTTATTTCTTTTTTCAATATATATATATATATATATATATATATATATATATATATATATTTCTGAAAGAATCTAGAAAAATAAATAGTCACGGGAACCGAATTACGATGAGGAGTCCAGAGAGGCCACGATATTCGCGCATTTGGTTCAGTCCTCCTGTTGATGTTCAGCCCAGCACTAAATGACCCCTTGATCAATGTACCGTGTCAAATACATACTTTCATCAGGTTATTAAGTGCACTATCTCCAGCATGCCATTCACCGGAAGCGGAAGTAAAAAGAGATCGAGACGAAAGGCGGGTTAAATTAAATGACATGACTGTGCGTTACCTTCCAAGATACTTATACAGACGAGTTCATATTTGCGTGTTTGTGTGTGTGTGTGTGTGGGGGGGGGGCTATTTATAACTTGGTTGGGAAACAAAAATAGCAATAATTCTTACGATTCTTAATTTTTAGGTTTATTTATTAAACAGCTGTTTATGTCGTTTGTGATAACACGGGAAGGTTTTAAAAGGTCAAAATGATCATCTATTATAATGTAAATCTCTCTAGGGACCCCAACCTTCTTTTTTTGTGTGGGGGGGGCGTGTAATAGTTAACAAGCTCGAGTAGAGAACTGGGTAATTCTATGTCAAATCATCCAGACCATGTCACCCACCCGCTTCAATTTTTCTGTTTTTTACGTTAAAGTTAGACAGTCCCTAAAATTTCAGATTCCACTTCCGAAAATTGGCTGAGTTATGTCTAGAAATAACGACTTTTGTTAATCTATTTTTGTCTGTAAAATGCGTTCTAGAGCTTCCCCACTACTAAAAATTGGTCTATAAAAGCATTATTGTCCAAGGAATTAGAAAATGCTACCAAAAAAGTCTTAAACTCAACCAATTTTAAGTTATTGATTATTTTTTATATTTTCATAGCAAGATCAATATCCCGATGTGGCACTGCATCTATAACAAAAAAAAACTTCTTTTATTATTTCACATATATTGAACATTATTTGTACAAAAAAGATAGTTTGATTTTTTCGCAGGATTGGAGAGCTAAAAATCGACATAACTCCGCGAATGTTCGGAATTGTAACATCAAATTTTGGGAATTGTTTAACGTCAACATAATCCACAGCTGGAAAAATATTCGGAAAAATTCAAGAGATGGGTGACAATTTAACATTTTTCAGGATGGTTTGACATGGAATTACCCAACTAGTGAGTCTGAGTCTCACAGTGTCCCCATACATCTGATTTTGTGCCATAACTAAGCAAAGCGTGTCCTGTATAAGTATTTACCCAACCCATTCGCCACGCGTAGGATGTGACACAAGGTCACAAGATCATATGATTTAATCTAAGATTTTGGTTTATCCAAAACAACTTTTAATTTAAGTTCAAATATAATAAACTATTATATTAAATTAGACTAACGAAACTAGATAAGAACGAATATAAAGATATTACACTTATTTTAATGCTATTTTAACTGATTTATTTCCTTATCAAATTGTATAAATCAGTGGTTCCCAACCTATGGCCAAAATGGGCACAGCAAATTTCCGGTGGGCCAAGGAAATATTATAATTCTATATGATATGTGTTTTGCACATACATATATATAGGAAAATTGCAAAATAAAATATTGATAATAAATAGTCGTTAAATTGGAACTGAAAAGTATATGTAGTTTAGATACTTGAGATAAAGTGTGTGCGTCAATATGGTTGTATCTTGATTGAATAAATATCTTATGTAAAATGAAAATATTTTTTCTATTATAATAACTTCATGGGCCACAAAAAGGTTCTGGTTTTAAAATGGGCCATGAGCAGAAAAAGGTTGGGAACCCCTGGTATAAATGATTGCATTTGACTCGATTGAGAATAAGATTATAGTATAAGATTATAGAAATCAGTAACAGCAAATGATTATTATTAAACCCAGTATTGTTAAAATCATTATGCAAATTATTTTCACCATATGCTATATAAATCTTATCATATAGACATATAACAGATAACACATATCTTAGTATTTTAAATGCATTAATAATATGGGTAGTTTTGCAGCAAATCTAATTCAGACTTTAATAGAGACATCGTTAATAAATAAGATGCAAATTAAAATTAGATAATGACTATTTCATAATTGTTGATAATATAACTTAAATAACTAAGCAAATCGTGATGTCAGTGGCGTCGTAGTTTCGGTTATACACAGACAGCTACATAATCCCCATTATAATAAGATCTTAACCAAATGACATAACCCTTTAAAAAAAATTTTTTTTTCTAATTTAACTTGGTTAGTTTTAAGAAAAGTCCACTCACGTTCCAGGTTCCCATACTTTTTCGGGGTGAGTGGGGGAGCGATTGACGAGGGGGGGCATTGACGAGGGAGGGGGCGATTGACGAGGGGGGGCGATTGATGAGAGGAGGACGAAAAGAGACGGGATCTTTTATCTATCTATTTATTCATTCAGTCCAACTGGATAATGAAAAGCAATAACCCGGTTCTTCCCTTTCACTTGTTTTCGGCCGATCCCACCTGCTCCGGGGATCCGAGGACTTAACCAAAAACGGACGGCATTCTGAAATTAAGTTCTGATCGGGGCGATTATCGGAATGATCGCGAGCTCGCCTTTCGCTCTCCGTGCTGATAATCTGTTGCACGTGAGCGGATTTCGTTTCAGAGTTCGACGAGTGAGTCACACTATTTGAACGGGACTTCGAAGTGCGATTAGGGGCAGATTGAAGGGGGAGTTGGTTAACGGCGCGAAGATGGGAGAATGTGTCGATGGACCACAAAGCTAGAGAAGAGGCCTGTGAAGATCGATATCAATATCCCAACTGATGAGAACATCCATATATATATATATATATATATATATATACGACACTATACCAAATATATTAGTAAACCCTTGCGGTAAGAAAAGAAACCGGCCATATATATATATATATATATATATATATATATATATATATATATATATATATATATATATACTACACTATACGATACTATACCAATTCTATTAGTAAACCCTTGCGGTAAGAAAAACCCGGCCAATAATTTGTAAGTAAAAATATACTAGAAAACCTTGCCTGGAAAAAAAATGAAAAAAGAAAAGACCAAGTGAGTCTCAACAACCGAAAATAATCGATTAACACTAAAACACTTGGCCAAAAGAATATATATATATATATATATATATATATATATATATATAATATATATGAGGAGGCTAATCCGACAATGTGTGGAGAAAGGTAGACAAACACGGGATGTTATGGAAACTGGATGTTTATTGTCGACGATGCAACGTTTCGGTCTATTAGACCTTCTTCAGGACTTGGCTATAGTTCTTGCTTCAATGATGGACATTCTCAAAATGGTGAAAACAACAGGTTGTCAGTTTCTGCATTACCATTCACCATTCCCCATCTAGAGAGAAGAAAATTCACTACCCACCCCCAACCACCCTGCCCCTACTGACAACCTACTGTTTCACTATTTTGAGAATATTGCCCTGTGAAAGAAGGTTTGAAAGGCAAACACTATTCAAGTGACGGGGAAGTGAGATCTGTAGTGAAGAAATGGCTCAAAGAACAGTCAACATAATTTTACGGGTCAGGGATACATGCACTCATTCGAAGGTGAATCCTTGCTATTGAGAGAAATGATGACTATGTGGAGAAGTAGGAATGTGACCCACAGAGGAGCAGCTTCATTTTGATGTATCATACATGTTCCTATGTTGGTATAACTGTCCTAAAGACAATGGCATTACTTTTTGACTCACACTCCTACACATACACACACACACACACACACACACATATATATATATATATATATATATATATATATATATATATATAAGTGTATTTTGCCAGCATTTTTTCTTCTATACAAGTTTTGTTGAACTGTACAGACAATTCTTGTCGGACAAGTTTTTGGTTGATCCTTTCTAATTTTCGGGCCATCTTTTTGGTGTCGGGGTGGAACTGGTGTAACAGTCCACCAAAGGTTTCAAAACGAGCGCTTTCGGCAATACAGTTTGCCATCATCAGGTAGGAAACGATGTTATGTTTCGTGTCTCGCTTTTAAGGAGAACGAGTAGTAGCAAGGAATTAGAAGTGGGAGGTAATAACCATTGGTAGTGGGAGGTTGTAGGAATGGTAGTGGTTCGAACGAACGATGCAGTAGTGATTTTTTGTGGGAGGGGAGCACAAGTTGTGAGAAGGGGGAATAGTGGAAGGAGGATAGGCGGAAAATTATAATTATTATATATATATATATATATATATATTTATTATTATATATATATATATATATATATATATATTTATTATATTATAATATATATATATATATATATATATATATATATATATATATATAACCACAGGTCTAGCTTTAGTAACATAAATATATGTATAATACCACTCTTTCTAAACATATTTGGATATCAAGATAAAATACGGTATAAATCCTATCGTAAAATGGGAAATTGTAAAAGAAAAAAAAACAAAAAACTCGCCGGTATAGACCAGGTGATAGATTCTGCCTTTTATACTCTGAAGGAAAAATTAGCAGTTGCATGCTATAATAATACTCATCATCATCATCATGTCGTGCTGTTAGCACGGATATCCATGACAATCTCTCTCCATCCGTCCCTATGGCTCATCATTCTCGGGAGATCCTCTATGCAGCATCCTGTATCCGCACAGAGCTGATCAATGTACGTCTTTACTGGTCGGCCCATACTGGCGTGTCCATGTGCTGGTCTCCACAGGAGGACGTCGCTTATGAGTTCCTCCTTGCTTCTCCAGCAGTGTCCCGCGTGTCTTGTCCGTGATAAAAAGGGCTTGGGTCTTACCATAAGGGCAATAGGGTTGGGGCAATCATATAGGTGCTAGGGCTTGACATGGCCATCTGATTGATCGGAGGGGGCCTCTCCGACCGCCTGTCTAGCCTAAGTAAGGTTCTAAGTGGAGTGTTGCCAAGACTCCATCCTTAAGCATCACGGGTTGCCACCCACGGCCAACAGGTGGTCCCATATGGGGGAATCTTACCCCTCTGCCGAGGTGCAGTCGGTGCATTCTAGCTGACAGGGCGGTCTATGATAATGATAAGATATACTAGTAATTCGGTCATGTAATTTCACCTTGCTTCCTCTGTCCACACATATTACGTATCTTTTCATATCAATTTAAATCTGTTTTTCTTTCACTCAGTTTTAGACTGAATTGACTCACAAATATTGTAGCCCTGTCGGCTGGGGTCTTTAGAATACACTGACTGCACCTATGCAGAGGTAAGACATCTAGCTTATTCTCCAGGGTCCTCGTAAGGGTCCAAGTGGCAGCCATACAGCAGTACTGACACGATTACAGCACGAATACTGGATGCTGCGCAGAGGACCTCCCAGGTACAATGAATGATAGAGAAGGTTGGCGAGAAACTATAATTGATATCCGTACTAATTTCGCGATATGAGGATGATGATGATGATGATGTACCAAAAATGACAAGTCATGGACCAAAGAGATACATATTATAATTACTAGCAAATATATGCACCCTCCGGGTGCAAGTATTTAAGTTTTAATGTAATAATATATTATATTGAATTAGAAAGGCTAATGAAACTAAATAAGAATACAGATAAAAAGATTTGAAACAGAGGGTGGTATAATCGAAAAATAGAACAACTGAAATTTAATCTTCCATCACTCTCGTCTTTCATTGTTATTTTTTCTAATTTAAGTATTTAGTTAAAATAGGAAGTAAAGAATAAAATGACAGTCATTTTTTCTTGTTAACGGATTTCATTTAAGATTCATTGAAGAAATGTTTGCTTATATTCATTATAATAAAACCAAACCGTTAGAAATCAATAATACTAAGCACATATTTATTAAAATCACATTTTTAATATCAATATGCAAATTAGCCTTCCCATTCACACTGTAAACCGCTATTTTGTTGTACATATAAATATAATTGCATGCTATTAGTATGTAGATATGGTTAACAGTATTAATAATGTAAAACAATTTTATTAATAATTGAGGTTTAAATAAAAATAAAATCATTGAGAATTTGACGTAAATAACTAAGGGAATTGTGACTTGAGTAGTAATATAGTTTCGGTTACAGACAGAAAAACACACAATCTCCATTATAATAAGATAACATGACATGTCCGACGTGCAAAGAGGGTGTCTCAAATGAAAAGTAATTACTATTTGTTCAAGTATTGTTATTTCAATATTTTATGCAAAAATTAATTAAGGACTGAAATTATTTTCATTCTAAAATAGAATTTTTAAAAAGTCGTTATTCTTGTCATGAACTCGTTATGTGTGTGTGTATGTGTGTGTGTGTGTATGTGTGTGTGTGTGTGTGTGTATGTGTGTATGCATATGTGTGTTTGTATGTATACGTGTGTATGCGTGTATTTGTATAGGTATGTCTGTATGTAGATGAATTTTTTAACCTTAAACTTTATAGAACATTCTCTGCGTCGTGTGTCCCCATTTTTTTTATTTGATTATTATTTATATTATTTTATTTTATTTCTTTTATCAATGATTTTAATAAAAATTTTAGGGCGTAAATATCTATGAATGGGTAATACTAGTATAAATAATAATAATAATAAATAATAATAATAATATAAAATATAATATAACAAATATCCATATAAAACTGTGTCCTAAGAAAGAAGACGACTTCTGTGACATAAATCTAGCGGACAGGCCTGTCAGTCTCGGTCAAATTCAGTAACAGCTTCGTTCCTGCGTTCCTTTACCCGCCCCTGTTTCTCCATAAACTGAGGTTAAAAATGAGAAAGGGCTCATGTCGTCCATCGTGCAACGTGACCGCGGATGTTAGAGTGTATGTGGACGCCCCCTAGGTCGTACGTTAATTTTTTTGTTAATTCTGACACCAACATCCATGTTTTCTTCTGTCTTTTTCGGTAATCTGTCACTTGGTCCTTTCTGTTTGTTTTATATCTTGGTGAAAGGGATTTGAAAATTAATTTACGTGGGGTGGAGGTGGCGGGGTAGGATGCTGAAAAGTTCATGTTCAAACCAAGATCGGAATTGGCACAGACACAGTGACACCCAACACCCACACACACACACACATATATATTATATATATATATATATATTATATTAGAACGATGATAACCCTTCACTTTTTTCTCTACTGATATCCATTATTACCGCTCTGTTTTTAATATATTGAGCCTTTACTGATGCCACTTCAACGGAAACATTAAAGCGGCAATTGGACTACTATATATATATATATATATATATATATATTTATTGTAAACACGGTATGTTTGAATGGCTTTTTTGCCGACAATTTTTTGGGAGAATATGTGCTTAATTGGAAGCGTACCTAATTTTGAAAATTAATTAATTAATATGATTTAGGCGGGAATGCCTATTTAAATGTATGGCTAAACAATGAGAGAGAAATTCAGACGATGATTTCGGTATTATGGTCATAAGTCGCAGAGCTATAGATAGGAAGGCCGCCTTTGAATGATTTGAAACCGGACTGCAAGCTGACAGGCCGATATCACAAACCCACACCAAACGGACTCCTAGATTTTACGATTTGTTTAGAGTAGGTTAATATTCCTCTTCATGCTTTATTAACGACGATATGATAAGTTGTAAACACGATATGTTTGGAATGGCTTTTTGCCGACAATTTTTGGGAGAATATGTGCTTAATTGGAGCCGTACCTAATTTTGAAAATTAATTAATTAATAATGAATTAGGCGGGAATGCCTATTTAAATGTATGGCTAAACAATCGGAGAAAAATCAATCCTGTATGTTACAATTTTCGGCCTATTAGGCCTCATACATTTAAATAGGCATTCCTGCCTAATTCATTAATTAATTAAATATAATTTCAAATTAGTTACGGGCCCAATAAACAATATCTCCCATATATATATATATATATATATATTATATATATAATATATATATATAATGATATATATAATATTAGGTAGCAAATACATAAAGTCAACGGTGCTTAGTACCCGTTAGTTTCACCTATGCAATTTTCTTCGCTATCAATAATTAGATAAACATATTTGTTATAGGTGACACACCCTATAAGACCAATGGAATGCGCCAACTGCTTACTAAATAAACAGGGATAATTTTGGCTTAGAGCAAGCCAATGCGAGTGCCAGTAACTCTGTTCGTCGGACGTAATTTCCACATCTCTCTATTGTATTGTCTACTTTCTGTTAATACATTTTCTACTTTTCGTACCCGTTGTTTTGTTTTATTTGATCCCTTAAAACCTCACAACAATGTATATCTATAATATTGTGCACTATTTTGCGCAGCTTTTGGGGGGAAAAGTTTTTTATGTGACAGCAGTTTTAGCAATTTCCAATTCTGATTTTGTTTTCATGTGTAATTGTTTTTGCGATTGATATGTCAGGTTAAAAAAATCCAGCACACACACACACACACACACACACACACACACACATATATATATATATATATATATATATATATATATATGTATGAGGTTAAGTAAACAAACAAATGTGTTATTTTTTATATGGCTTTAAGCCGACAATTTTTGGAGGATATGTGCTTAATTGAAGTCATACCTAATTTTGAAAATTAATTAGTTAATAATAAATGAATTTAGGCGGGCATATATGTTCAAATGTAAGGCTAAACAATCGAGAAAATGTCAATCCCTGAATGTACATTTTCGACCTATTAGGTCTCATCAGCAAGGTTATAGACATATATATGTATGTATATGTTATATATATGTGTGTGTGTGTGTTTGTGTTGTCTTTTCGACAACTGATATTATCTATTATTCTGTTACTTAATAAACGTGACGCCTTGAGAACGTTCTCTGATTTCTCGACGTCATAGGCGAGCGGTGAGACTGGTCAAACCGGGCACCTTAATATTGGCCAGCTGAGGGAAAAGATGGGTCTGTGACTCTATCAGAGAGAGAGAGAGAGAGAGAGAGAGAGAGAGAGAGAGAGAGAGAGAGAGAGAGAGAGAGAGAGAGAGATAACATTTCAATGCTTAGGCCAATGCCGCTGGATGATAATGTCTATTCAAACTTAATCCTTATCCCAATAATACGTAATTTATGCGTAGAGATGTTTTTGTTTATAACAACATCTGGTAATGGGTTTCTTTTTTCGCAGCGAGAGAGCGGGTCACTAAGCAAACTAGTGCCGACTCAGCCTGTGCTTTTATTGGAAAAGAAAACTATGTAAAATAATGAGAGCTGGGGAAACCCAAGATTTTTTAGTTATACGTGAAGATAATATGAAAATTAACTAAAATAAGGATGAATATGAGCAAAAATCTCTTCAATAAATCTTTAAAGAAATCCATTAACAAGAAAAAAATTTGTAATTTCTTTCATTATTTACTTCCTATTCTAGCTAAATAGTTGAATTAGGAAAATTTACTAATGAAAGAGGGAGTGATGGAAATGATGGAAGAGTTAGTTTCAAAGTTGTTCTATTTTTTTTTTATTATACTCTGTTTAGATCATCTTTTAATCTGNGATCATTATCTCCATTCTATATTTAGTTTCATTAGTCTTTCTAATTTGCATATCTTTTGCTAGTTGTATCAATTGACTTGTCTTTTTCCCTTCCGAATATTCTGTGTTAGGTTACCCTCTGTTTGATAACCTAATGAATTATAAGAGAGTTAGCTACGAATTAATACCCCGTTAATTCTTATACAACCAACCAATCGGTAATACTGTAGTAAATCTTATGGGGTGGAAAAAGGGTTAATGTTTTAGGTTATAAAGGTAGTTGGTTATTATTGGTGCGTGTTCCTAGGATTTGCTTTTATTGCTTATTTGGTGGTCGCGCAGGGGAAGAAAAAAATGAAAAGACAACGACAAAAGATGGTTTTATAATTTAGGCTTTATTCACGGGTCATAACCACTGCGTGACGAGGAAAGATCTCCCTGACCAGTAGTAGTGTCTAGACGCAGTTAAGGCCTACGTCGGAATGGCCGAGAGATTATCTTCGGGATCGGAAGTGGGTCCTTTTTTTTACGCACATGCTCGGAGAGTTCTTCCTGTGAATATTAGCAACATCTTTTGTTGCAAGTTGATAAGTGGATGTAATAAAATGTTTTGTTGTTTTTATTGAAATTAATTCTATTTTACAAATTTTCATGTGTCATGTTCAGAATTTATTTTAATGAATCACCTCCATCTACTCCTCATTTATATTGACTTTATGTTTCCCTAAAGAAGATACACATTCGAAAAATTACACATTACATAAAACAATTTATTTTTGTAAACATTTAATACCTTTTACTTTTCTTACTTAAACATTTAAGGCATAATAAAAAAAGATGTCAGGAAATCTATAAAAAAACAACAACAAAAAACCCAAAAAACTTCAAAGTTCAAAATTCTAATTTGAAACTTTATTTTTTATTTTTATCTTTATGATTTGATTAAATCAAATATTTATTTAAATTAAAATGATTATTTTCAGATTTTTTCAAAATATGACAAGCATAGGCAGCTAATACTTGAGGATATTTTTGCATTTTTAGACATATTACCATCCAGTAAACGAAATCTTCGACATTACAGGTAATTTAATAAATCATTCAATAAGAAATAAATCGATTACATGTGAGTTGAAATGTAGTATTTACATTGATATTGACTATATTAAAATTAATAGACACATAAAAGAAAGTACTCGGCTGATTAATTATGCAACGGTCTTTGCATACATTTAAATAGATGGTGATAGCCTAGAGGAACGAAATGATTTATATATTTAGGAAGGTAACATAGCATAGATGGACCCTAACAGGTACTACCACTCTGGGTCAGAGTGGACCAGGGAGCAATGGTGATGAAAGGGTGCTCCACATTCCCCACCTCCAAAACTCGAAACATTACCATCAGATAGAGTTTAACGTCATTCCCAGGACATGTAGACCCGCAGCCACCGCCTTCTAGCACCCATATGATAAAAGGGGTTGGGGCTTGCCATAAGGGCAATAGGGTTGGGAAAATCATATAGGTGCTAGGGCTTGACGTGACCAGCCGATTGATCGGAGGGGTCCTCTCCGACCGCCCGTCTAGTCCAAGATAGGGTCAAAGTGGAGTATTGCATGTCATGAACTGCTCATCCACCTGGGCTCTATCCTTAAGCATCACGGGTCGCCACCCACGCCAACAGGTGGCCCCATTGGGGGAGTCTTACCCCTCTGCAGAGGTGCAGTCGGTGCATTCTAACGCCCCAGGCGACAGGGCGGATCTAGGCATCGAGTTCAACTGAGAAAACAAATTGGCATTGTGCTATCATCGGATACGATGGACAACAAGTATTAATAAATGCTTACTTACCAAATGTATAGTTTTGTTATAACTCTTCCTGACTTCAACATTGAAAAAATATTTTGTGCTGTGAATTCGTAAATCACCTGTTACTTTATTCTCTAAAATAAATATTTATAAATTCTGTTATCATCCCAAATGTTAGTGCTAATTTCTTATTTTCAAATTCATAACTTACTTAGTTGGGAGTTTGTTATATTATTTGAATTTTATTTGAATTTTATTTTAATCTCCACAATCGGCCAAGATAATCACTGACACCGTGACGACTAGACCACCGAATTTGTTATCACACTGTTACATAAGTCAACAAGCTCGCTGACACTGTGACCAGTAGGCCACCCATCTCACTAATACAGTACACAAAATGTCATTCAACGTGTCACGATTTACCGATTGGATCTGTTTGAAATATATGTTAATATTTGTTACAGGTTTCATTGATGACAAAGTAAGTTTTTTAGTGAAATTCTATATTCGCTGTAATGACGATGCATTAGTTTTATTGATTCGTATGTCAGTATTACAATGTCATCTTGCAAGATCATCAAACAGGTTGCAGGTCAATGTCGTCATTCGAGAAACAAACACCACAGTTCAAACCAGATCACAGCCCCGCCTCCCTCTCTCTCTCTCTCTCTCTCTCTCTCTCTCTCTCTGTCTCTACCCTACGGAGACGACCAGGAAATTGCTGTTGGTACCTGTACCTAAAGTAAACATTAGTTTGCCGAATGCCGATATTGACACGAGACACACTCGCGTTTCTCAGCTGACTGACGTTATACATTCTTCACAAAGAGCAAAGCTATTTGTTTGGATGTCAAATCTAAAATATTCGCGGTGTGTAGCTCAGCCCCTACGTATCTATCCATATCGATTATCATGTCAAATAATTACATTATTATCTAGCATTAGGCGGGCATACCTATTGTTTAGCCTTACATTTGAATAGGTATGCCCGCCTAATTCATTAATTATTAATTAGTTAATTTTCCAAAAATTAGGTACGACTTCAATTAAGCACATATTCTACCCAATATATATATATATATATATATATATATATATATATGTATATATATATATATATATATATATATATATATATATATATATATATATTGCTGTTGTTACCTGTACCTAAAGTAAACATTAGTAAAACACACACATATATATATAATATATATATATATATATATATATATATATATATATATATATATATATTCGTTCATTTATACACATAAAATTTAATAGAACAGATGTCTCCTGTTTAACGAGTTTGTAAACGATATTTTCAAGCTTTCTAACGAACATTTTATATTTGGGACAAACACTTTGCTGGAGTAATTCACGGGTTACATCCAAATATAAAAAAGTTGGCCAGAAAGCTTGAAAAGATCGTTAATAAACTTATTAAACAGGAAACATCTGTTTTTTTTTAGTCTGTCTGTCTGTCTGTCTGTCTGTCTCTGTCTCTCTCTCCGTCTCTCTCTCTCCCTCTCCCCCCTCTCTCTCTCTATCTCTCTCTCTCTCTCTCTCTCTATATATATATATATATATATATATATATATATACCAACCCATGTGCAGGATGTGACACAGGGTCAATTTCTTAAATGGAGTTTAACAGGTTTAGATTCAGAGTTTTCCTTCTCCTAGGCTGGTTACCTAGCCAAGGTTAAAAAGACCAATCTGTCCTACTATTTAGCCATGGCGGAGGGAGAATAGTTGAATGCATACCTCTCCCAAGGTTATTTGTGCTATGTGAAATGCAAACAGCCTCGTCCAGTATTTGAACACGGATCATCGAGTTCATTTCCTACAATTCTAACCATTACACCACACGTTCCCTGAAATTGTTACATCTATGCAACTATGCAGAGACAGAAGCGACCCATATTTGGTAGAAAGGCGCTGTAGCAGTTCCCTGGTAATATTTTTCTGGTGATGTATTGATGACACGAAGACGACTGATGTTGAACGTAGAATATTTTATTTACTTCCAAACACCGTGAAATACTGAAATAAAATGGGGTATAAAACAATTACTAATTTACAAAAGGGGTCTTTAACAAATGCCAGCAACTTCACGGGAAAATTGGAAAGAAACATACCTGTGCGCCGTACCAGTACCAAGAACTAACTAAAAGACTAAAGTTCTAATTTAAGGACGATATTTTTCACACAACCTTTTTGCTGCATCAGCCAGGCGGAAGTCCCTATTTTTCCCTAAGGAAACCTGTTGATCTTCCCATAATGCTATTTGGACCCTGTGGTCACTCGCTTATCAGACCCTAACAACATACCTGTGCGCCGTTACCAGTACAAAGAACTAACTAAAAGACTAAAGTTCTAATTTTAGGACGATATTTTCCACACAACCTTTTTGCTGCATCAGCCAGGCGGAAGTCCCTATTTTGCCCTAAGGAAACCTGTTGATCTTCCCATAATGCTATTTGGACCCTGTGGTCACTCGCTTATCAGACCCTAACAGAGTTGTTTCCCTTACACTGTCCAAATTTAAAGGAATTTTGAGGGTAAAAAATAAATATATCTAACTATTAGGCGCACTCAAAGGCGACAGCTACAGGCGCCATACACTATTCCTCCTTTTCCTTGGTCGACTATGCTAAGAGCAAGATATAGATGTATTGGCATTCATGAAACTATGTCGATGGCCGTTAGATTAAAAAAAATGTATTCTTGTCTGCAGAGATTACTCACAATAAAAGAAGAATCGAGACCATCGAAACTACGACATTATTAAAATCGTTTAGAATACTCAGAAGAGTCCTGGAGACCTGAGGAGACTTGCTGTCACTCAGCCTCCAGCGAACCACCGGTTAAGGGGGTGTGAAAAACTTAATGGAGATCACTCACAATTAAAGAAGAATCGAGACCATCGAAACTACGACATTATTAAAATCGTTTAGAATACTCAGAAGAGTCCTGGAGACCTGAGGAGACTTGCTGTCACTCAGCCTCCAGCGAACCACCGGCTAAGGCGGGTGTGAAAAACTCTAATGGAGATTACTCACAATAAAAGAAGAATCGGGACCATCGAAACTACGACATTATTCAAATCGTTTAGAATACTCAGAAGAGTCCTGGAGACCTGAGGAGACTTGCCGTCACTCAGCCTCCAGCGAACCACCGGATAAGGTGGGTGTGAAAAACTAATGGAGATTACTCACAATAAATTGCCAAACAGTCCGGCGCCATTAATCCATAACACATTTCTGCATATCCTGAAAAGCTGGAAGATTCGTTGGTTTCAGATGGAATAAAGGGAAGTGGCAAATAATAACAGCAGCAAACATTTATGTAGGCGTTCAAACATTTAATCAAAAGTGAATGGGAAAGTAAACAAAATAAAACCCGAGTCCAAAATGAACATACAACAAACATTGATACAGGGTAACTCTTTGAAAATAAGTCATCATAATATAATTACCTACCCCAGTCTGATTTTTATCTATCTATCTATCTCAGTATAATCACTATCTATCTATCTATCTATCTATCAGTCTGATCATTATCTATCTATCTATCTATCTATCTATCTATCTCAGTCTGATCATTATCTATCTATCCAGTCTGATCATTATCTATCTATCTATCTATCTATCTATCTCAGTATGATCACTATCTATCTATCTATCTATCTATCTATCTGTCAGTCTGATCATTATCTATCTATCCCAGTCTGATCATTATCTATCTATCTATCTATCTATCTATCTCAGTATGATCACTATCTATCTATCTATCTATCTATCTGTCAGTCTGATCATTATCTATCTATCCAGTCTGATCATATCTATCTATCTATCTAACTATCTCAGTATGATCACTATCTATCTATCTATCTATCTATCCCAGTCTGATCATTATCTATCTATCTATCTATCTATCTATCTATCTATCTGTCTGCATATCCTGAAAAGCTGGCAGATTCGTTGGCTTCAGATGGAATAAAGGGAAGTGGCAAATAATAACAGCAGCAAACATTTATGTAGGCGTTCAAACATTTAATCAAAAGTGAATGCGAAAGTAAACAAAATAAAACCCGAGTCCAAAATGAACATACAACAAACATTGATACACGGTAACTCTTTGAAAATAAGTCATCATAATATATCTACCTACCCCAGTCTGATTATTATCTATCTATCTATCTATCTATCTATCTATCTCAGTATGATCACTATCTGTCTATCTATCTATCTATCTATCCCAGTCTGATTATCATCTATCTATCTATCTATCTATCTATCTATCTATATATATATATAATATATATATATATATATATATATATATATATATATCAGACTGATCATTATCTATCTATCTATCTATCTATCTCAGTATAATCACTATCTGTCTATCTATCTATCTATCCCAGTCTGATCATTATCTATCTATCTATCTATCTATCTATCTATCTATCAGTCTGATCATTATCTATCTATCTATCTATCTAACTATTTATCCATCCCAGTCTAATCATTATCTATCTATCTATCTATCTATCTATCTATCGATCGATCCCAGTCTGATCATTATCTATCTATCTATCTATCTATCTCAGTCTGATCATTATCTATTTATCTATCTATCAATCAATCTATATATCTAACTCAGTCTGATAATTATCTATCTATCTATCTATCTATCTATCTATCTATCTACCTGTCAGTCTGATCATTATCTGCATATCTATCTAGATAGATAGCTAGTTAGCTACATAAATAGACAAATAGACTGATAGACAGCTAGCCAGTGAGCTATTTATTTAGCAAACAATATTGCTTTGAC
Source organism: Doryteuthis pealeii (assembly GCA_023376005.1). Classification (NCBI taxonomy): domain Eukaryota; kingdom Metazoa; phylum Mollusca; class Cephalopoda; order Myopsida; family Loliginidae; genus Doryteuthis; species Doryteuthis pealeii. The sequence goes on from CM042173.1 coordinate 13,458,506, forward strand.
ACGGAAACCATGCCTTAACCCAGAGTCTTCACATGACAGCTTTGCTGGCTGTATTTTTTGCAGCATCCCACTGTATATTGGTTTGGTTTGGTTTGTTTTGTTTACGGAATATATCTCAGTGGGTCATTTAATGCCGACAAAATTTTAAAATAAAATTCATTCTTAATGGATACTCAATTTTTTATAAACTCGTGTTTTTCTATTTAACCCATAGATGGGACCCTAACAGATACTACCACTCCGGGTCAGGCTGAGGGTATTCATATCCTGGGTATGACGTTAAACAAAACTGATGCTGAGGTTCCAGTTCTGGTGGCCTGGGGAATGTTGAGAACACCTTCATGAACACCTTCATGAACATTGCTCCCTGGTGCACTCTGACCCGGGATGGTAGTACCTGTTAGGGCCCCATCTATGGGTTAAATAGAAAAATATGTTTTCATAAAAAAATTGAGTATTCATTAAAAAGGAATTTATTACAAAACTTTATCGGCACTAAATGACGCAACAAGGTTTCATATGCCATAAAACAATACAAACGGTGTAAACAAGTGACACGTGCGAGAGCCGCTACCAGCGGCTTATGGTAGGGTCGTAGTGGTAGGAGAGCCGCTGTTATCGGTTTGAAGTTGACAAAGAGTTAACCTATAAAAATTACGTACAACTTTTTAAATCTTTATTTACGTTGAGCGTCTGATAGATTTCAATTGTATCATACAATACTTCTGGGGGGACTCACTGAGGTTACACCTATTGTAATAGACACTTTGAATTTGTAAGTAGACATTCACCTTTGAAATGCTATACATCTGATACGCAAAATTCAATTTGCATTGCTCTGTTTCCACAATAAGATAATATGAAATTTCCCGACTAAACATAGAGGGAATTTGGGCGGTGGGTAAAGACTATAGTCAGAAACACACACAGCGTTCAGCTGCTGCTTATTTCGGAAAATGATAGGGGTCAATATGCATAGTGTTCATTTGCTCACAGGGAAGTTGATTCGGTAACCGAGTTCAAATCCTGAACGAGGTTGTTTGCATTTCACATAGCGCTAATACCCTCGGGATAGGTATGAATGAAATTGTTCTCCCTCAAGATATGGGTAAGTAGTAGGGCAGACTGGACTCTCTAGCTTTGATAAGGCAAACAGTCTAGGAGAAGGAAACATTTGGAATTCAAACTAGTTGTTAACCTGGAGAGGGTTGGGCTCTGCCAGGCTATTCCTGGCAAAGACTCCTACTTCTAGACTAAGTAAGGGACAAAATGGAGTGTTGCAGAGCATGGACTGCTCAGTCACCAGGTTTCAACGCTGAAGCAGCACGAGTCACCATCCTTGGCCAACAGGTGGACCCATTGAGGGGATTGTACCCTACTGCAGAGGTGCAGTCGGTGTATTCTTCTACCCAGGGTGTTAAGATACGGGTGGAATTTTGTGGGGGAAAACAATAGTCAGAAGAACCTAATGCGTTCGGCTGCTGCTGATTTATTGTAACATCTTCATTTATAGTGTCATCATGGGTTGTAACATCATCAGAAATATATCTCTGGGCTCATTCTGACCATAGCCATTAGGATCACTCACAGAAGATGCTGAGGAGGATCATACATCATTAGTGTTTCATTGTCTGAGGGAGTAATGCAGCAACACGTAGCTTCTGCTCCACACAGTATATTTAAAAAAATTTTGCTTGTAATAAATATATCATTTTTGTTAGTTGAATTTCCCGTTCATTATCAACTTAGATAACTTAAAACTTAAGTTAATACTTGAAACTTAAATAATTTATAATACAAATACTATACAGATAATCATGATTAGAGTTCAGGATTGAAACTGTAACCTATAGATAATTGTTAATTAGAACTGTATTAACGCAACCCCTATATCCATTGCGCCATTTGTTTAAAAAGTAAAACATTCTGACAAATTACTTAATTTTGTTTTGAAAGTTAGTCGCGGATTTGATCACATTTCTTATTTCATTTTCTGTTGAAATCATTTCGGACAAGTAGACGGATATTTGATTAAATTATAATAAGTATTATTTGTATAATTTGGACTATTGTCCTCATCTTTATTGTTATCTACTCAACGTTTTTGCTGACATAGCCCTCCGGCCTTCTTCAGGTATTACTCTTCGGACTCGGGAACCTTCTCGAACTCGACAACCTTCTCTTCCAACTCGGGAGCCTTCATGTCGTAATCGGGAGCATTCACGGAACTTCGAACCGAACCCTTTATTCAATTCACGAGGGTAAACTGTTCTCATTCCGTTAACCATGACCGTGTACAAGTGTTAAACCGTATTAATGCCTTTTGGTCGTGAGTGGCGACCTGTGATGCTTAAGGATGGAATCCTGGTGGCTGAGCAGTCCATGACATGATACACTCCATTTTTGTCTTTAATTCGGCTAGACAAGAGGTCGGGAGGCTGGTCATATCAAGCGCTAGCACCTATGTTCCTACCGCCCTTGGACAGGATTGAACCTGCAACCCAGAAATGATTGCCAATTAGAACTGTATTAACTCAACACTATACCCGCTGTGCCATATGTCCAGTAAGTTTTTTTTACTAATATTTCTCAGCCCTGTCGGCTGAGGTTTTAGAATAGGCCGACTGCACCTCTGTAAATGGGGTAAGACCTCCCAATAGAGCCACCTGTTGGCCGTGGGTGGTGACCCGTGATGCTTAAGGGCAGAATCCTGGTGGATAAGCAGTTCCTGACATGCAATATTCCTCTTAGCGCCCTTACTTAGGCTAGACGAGCGTTCAGAGAGGCCACGTCCGATCAATCAGCTAAAG
>CM042173.1:13461415-13493915 GCA_023376005.1 Doryteuthis pealeii
TATAAGATAGAAAGAGAAGTCAAAAAACGCACGCACACACACACACACACATATATGATACTCATATAATACTATACCTCACCCCGTCGGGGCGGCCTAAAGTCGGCTACTCAGCAGTCATCGCGCAACGGAGTCCTTATTCCCCCTTGCCCCTTCAACTAGCCCCATCCCTGAGAACAAGGAGATTGTCTTCTTTGCGTCTGAAGGTGCAGCCGCGCCCACACCCCCCGTATCGACCATCAGCCGTCCCTTACTGTTATATCCCGGCCACAGATCCTGTGCTCACCTTAATAACTATCCCCGCCTCATATGACTACCATATGCAAATTCAACTCCTTTAGAAAAACAAAAACTTGCCCCATGTTAAAAACTGACCTCGCCTGAACACCGCGAAATTGTCTTCGACCTCTTATTGAGCCTCGTCTTCCCATCAAGAGCGTGCTGTCTGTATCCTGAGCTGGACCGCTCTGATCACACACCAGGACGACACCACACGTGGCGCTGACATATCCATCTATCGTATCTATCATATACTATACCTCTATAATGCCCCCCTACATATATATATATATATTCTACTATCACCTAATATATCCTCTATATTATCACTACCCACCCCTCCACCCTCACCATCCTATCCACCTCACTCCATACACCCCACCCTCATACCCGCAGATATTTATATATAAATATATTATATACTATATGAATAGTCTGTCTGTCTCGGTCCTGTTCTATCTACTTCATTATACGATGTCTATGTCTGTCTGCTCTGTTACCTATCTATCCATCTATCTATCTGTCCTACATTCTCAAAGTGTAATTATTCTTCTATCTTCACTTGATCTATGCTCTTATCTATCTATATCATATCTCTCTGCCTCTTCTCTCTTCTCTCTCTCGTATATATTATATATATATATCATCCCGATCAAAATATATATTACTATATATATATATATATAACTCATCTCCGCCCTCGCCCCTCGCTCCCCGTCCCTCTTCCTATCATTATATATCTACCTCTTATGCTGTCCCTACTCTGTATACTCCTCATCTTATTGCTACTCCTTAAGACATGCCACTCACTCTATCCTATACATACTCAAGTGGGCAAGTTGTGTAGAATCTCGTCATGCCTCCCCGCGAGGCAAACCTTCGACAAATCAACAACCAATTACGCCACAAAGTAAGTCATATCGTAATACATTAAATCATCAAATAATCACCAGGGCTTTGGTTCCTTGAGTGCAAAAATTCAGTAAATGATTTTGATTTAATACTTATCGTTGAAATATAAAAAAGAATAAATTTAAATGAGACAGCAATGGATTTTTTTTTATTTAATATTTTAGATAGTAACATTACATTTTCTTTTTTCAGAGTAGCTGGATCAATGTAGGTCTTTAATTTTTTTACTTGGGATTTAAATGGGGCATCACACGAGGATGTAACTCCACACGATTCAGCCAATAATGGACTGCGGGACTAACTTCTAGAAAATCTCCTATCCCAAGCGACGCCGGGTCAGCCGCTCCTAGTTACTTTATACAATATCTGTCTTCAATCATATCTATCTATCCTCTCTCTTTAATCATCCTTTATTTAAGAAATGGTAATAAAGTTAAACCTACTTGAGTTTCATCCATCTGAATCCGGTCACGCCGGTTAAAAACTCGCTCCAGGCGCTTATGAAACTCGGATAGCGTTACTTATATCCACTTCTCTTAAATAAATCTTCTTCTCCTACATCTGTATTCGCAGCCACTTCTGTCATTTGCTTTTCTCCTCTCTTCACGGTCTCTTAACCCTCGGCCATCACTCGTGCGCCCTCCCAACGATTCGCTACCCGTACCACCCGTTAACGCCCACTACTCATACCATAAATACATACATCCTCTTAATACCCTATGTTCTGTCTATCTCATCCTCACCTAGCTCTCAGTCCGTTTTCCTACTTTGTGTCTATGCTTCAAATAAATATGCGAGTACTTTTCCTGTTGCTTTTTGACATCCCCATCAAGAAAGTACCTGATGTTCTGAACAAACAAACGAACTCCTCTCTTCAGATATTTAGCGTATCTCAGAACCACAAACAAAACCTAAAAACGCCGCCTTGTTGTTTACTGAATAGAAAAAAGCGCAAAAAAAGAAACTTTTGTGCCTCGTTTCTTAATGTTCCCTGTACCTTTTAACTCGTATCAAACAATTACGAAGTAAATTGGTCTAAATGTAACTCAAGCAAACAGACAACTTCTAATAAGTTCAGAACAGTCTACTTAATTAGAACAAAAGACAAGCTCCCAATGCCCCAGCGGCTTCTGTAAGCAATTGGCTCTCTTGAATCGCACCCATCCGCAGCAGACCACGCAAACCTTATGGGGTCAAGGAGAATGGGACTGGTGGTGAATATCGCCTGTAGAGAGAAACAGCCCTTCCGTGGTCTTTCCCATTTCCAACGCAGCGGGAGGGGGCTCAGAGCTGTTTCTGTGGGAAGTTTTTATTCATCCAAGCTATTTTCTTTTCCTAGATAATGTCATTGTTAATATATTATATATATATATTATATATTTATATATATGTGTGTGTGTGTGGCGTGTTGTTGTGTGTGTGTGTGTGTGTGTGTGTAGAATTAACAAACAGCACACAAACCTCCTGTTTAACAATTTTATTTTTGATCTTTTTCGAGTTTTTCTGGCCAACTTTTTATATTTGGGTGAATTCGTGATAAGTCCACCAGTTCAGGACGAGGTACTTTCGGTACTCTTCGAATGAGCCATCAACCTCAGGGGTGATTGTGTTCCAGTTTTTTTTGTTTAATCATATTAATGTGGAGGCTGGAGGGGAGATTGATTGAGAAAGGTGTTAAAGGCCATTTAAAACACACGTATTTTATAAACACCATTTTTAAAAAGTGCCTATAACACCTTTCTCATCAATTCTTCTCTTCCAGCCTCAACATTAATATAATTCTTAAAAAATCAAACCAAAAACAAAAAAAAAATAATCTGGAACACATCAGTCGTAGAGTGTCCGAACTGGGAATTCAAGTATGGTTTCTGTTTCGTTACCGGCCCTCGCCACTCAAGCGATGAGTAGCAACAGAGATTTTGGTGCCGTAAAGTAAGGAAACTGGTGATATGGTGGTACCTCAAGACGGAAACAATCCTCCTCTTGGTCCTAGCGCTAGTGAAAAAGGGAAATAGACTCACTCGCTTGTCTTGGCTGATACCGAACTTTAGGGCCACCCGATGACTTTGACTTATTTACTATCACATATACATTATATCCATTTTGTTCGAGGAAAGAAGAACACCCGTCTATTCTTCTATTCTTGTAATGAGTGGGACAATCCGTGGTATGTCCTCATACTTTAATCTTAATCTTTTAACTGTTTTCGGAGTAGCACTTTTCTCCTTTGTATTTTGAGGAATATCCGTGGTTATATTCCATATAAATCGTTTCCAACGTGTTACTCTGTTTCTAGAGTAGTTATCTTCATGGATTCTCCATATCTAAATATATATTCAAAGCAAGCAACCAGTCCAGACAAGGAAACAGCTCTAATTCTAAATCAACACAAAAAAAAGAAAAAAAGAAAGAAAAATCTGGATACTCGATGTGCGTCCTACTCAATGAACTAATGTTATGTTCTTACACTATATTCTATCCATTTCAGGGGGGAGGCAGCACCGTATTAGCTAACGTGCTGGCCTACGATTGAGTAAGCAGAGTTTCGACTATATAATTAAAAAGTAAGTAAAGTCGTCGGGGCCGGCCTAAAGTCGGTTATAGCCAGTAGGAGGCGTCTATCCCTTTTTCAATAGCGCTAGATCAAGGAGATTGTTTTAGGCATGAGGTGGAGCGCCACAACTACCCATCAGCTCCTTGACTTTACCGGCACAGATCCCTGTGCTAACTCATACGGGCTGAGTTGGCGGGGACCGGTATCGAACTAGGAACCTTGTTGGTTTCTAGCCGAAACGCTCTAAACCGACTAAGCTAACCCGACCCCTATAATATAAGTATAGATAAAAGGATTGAAAACCACAATGCTGTTTAATGAAATTTTCATATCATATCATAGCTATATTGAACAATTATTCGATTTAAAAAAAAGGAAATTATTTTCTGAAAAAAATCCGTTGAGCCTACCATGAACGTCGGGTTAAAACTGCTTCCTGTTTGAAAAAAGAAGAATTTGTCTATTTGTGAATTTGAAATATGTCTTCTTTTCAAAAACTGTTATACACTAAGAGATATACATTCATTGTTATGGTCGCTGGCCGAGAAACCCGTAGCCGGATGTGCTTATGAAGAAACAATCGCATGCTTTTTTGGACAACATCAATGTTTCGTTTTGAATTCCAAATTATTTTTTCAGACTCCTCTCTCGATGAGTCCGGACACAAGCTTCTGAAGATGATTTTTATAAAATCGAAATATTTTGTTCAATATTAGTCTATTGAATATGATATAAATAATTATTCATTTTAACAGCAGTTGTGTGGTTTTTCAGATATACTTTATCTTTATCTATCTTCTCTATCTCTATCTCTCTCTCTTCTCTCTATATATTTATACTATAAGATATATATATATATTTAAGATCCGCCAAAATTAAGTTCTTTCTCTACCTATATACATTGTAACAAATAATATCATACAAATATAACGTTCACATTCCATCACCAACGCATATATACACAGTCATTATTATTAACACCATAATTTAAAAAAATACATTATATTAATTGCACATAAATCACGGTAACAAAATACCAAACACAAATACGCCATGATTTCATACGCACACACGGGCGGTGAACAACAATCATATCATCAACAGCCTTCACGCATTCCCACGCGTCCGGCGCAATGACACCAATACACATACCCAAACAAAACATGAAAGGCACACTTAACAACAAAAAGAGCATTCAACATCACGTAAAACACGACAGCAAACATGCAACACGAGAATGAACAGTTAAAAAAACGCACACATTTGACATTTAACACCATTTCTGTCATTTAAAAAGAAAAACTATTTCGTTTACCTGATGAAATGCTTTTAGCAGGAAACCATTGGTAGTAATCTCGTTTCCCAAATACACTGCCACCACCTCAAAGCTAAAACCTTTTATTTGTCAACTTTCCTTCAACCTCACTCACCTACCGCCCCACCTCCTATTAATGTATGTTAGATCAATACCTGAATAGAAAGTGATAAATCTGTGTCGCAGCCGTGTTCCCGCTGTCACGATCAACAACTTCTCTCGACATGTTGTGCGACCCGGGGCTCCGTTTTTCCACAAAGCGGCTGACCGGACCCAAACGAACGACAACTCTGCTGAGCACAGCACCAACGGCCATTCTTAGACTTTTCCACTTCATTGGTACCTTCCTGAAACCGTCCACGTGCTTTGATTTAGATTGGCGTCGCCATATCTGTCTCTTTGTGATATCGCAAGGGTTGGGGCGCCAGGGTGCAGGGGGCACTTGGAGGAGACAAGTGGGGGCAGGGCCGTCAGTCGAGAAAACTCAAAGGAATCAATGACAATGAAGATCAAAGAGCTCATCAAGTCGATAGACACTGTTCTTGGCATACATGTACGATACCTTGAGCAGCAACATGTACGGGTGAAATTGTCTATCTTACCTATATATATACTATATATATATACTATACTATATACCTAGTACATATCCTAGTCATTGATGTACGCTCCCCTTCAATAGCATATAATCGTTCACCGACTGAACTAATATCGGTCTAATTTCACAAAGGTGTTATACTCACCTATACTATGTATGTATGTACTATATAAGCTATCACTCATATTTGCTATCCTATATATATATCCTTATATACCTCCTCACCCTCCCTCACTCCTGATACACTACCCTCACTCACCCTCTCAGGTATCTCCCCCTATCATACATATCGCTATATCCCCTACTGTGTCACCCCCGACTCTCACCACTAACTTGTGTGTGTGTGTATAAACATATAGTGGTCCCCGTATCACCACTACTCCATGTGCCCTATCACATACCACCTATCCTGTCTGCATCACCTATACTACCCTACCTACCCCCCTACCCTCCAACCCTACCCCCTCACTACCACCTCCCTACTACCCACTCTCACTGCCACACACTCACTCACTTGTCTCACTACACCATCACTATACTACTCCACACCCTTCCCTACCGTATATGTCCTATATTCAGCACACACTATACTCTCTCACCTACTCTTCCCACATATTACATATCATATGTATAAAAACTACTAGCATATACTGTATCATAATAACCTACTACGCACTCCACCAACACTACCCTGCCGCCTCACTCCCCAACTTCATATATACATACACTCACACCCACTCACCTGAATATATTATAATTACTACATATGTGTCATATACATATATAAATAATACATACCAACACAATATCTTATGCATACACACTCTCACACCTATGCATACATATTATAAATTGCATACGAAGACAGAACGAATAAGAAAGAACGAAAGAAAGAAAGAAGAGAAGAAGAAAGAAGAAGAAGAAAGAATGAAGGAGAATAAGAAAGACGAAAAAGCATGAGGAAAATAAGAAAGCAAGAAAGAAAGAAAGAAAGAAAAATAGAAGAAAAAGAATGAAGGAAAATAGAAAGAAAAAAGAAAGAAGAAGAAAAAGAATCGCGGTAACACGCAAGAAAAACAACTGCAACACTAAGAAGACACGAAAGAACACGCAACCAGAAAGCAAAGAAAGAGAGAAAAGAATGAGGAAATAAGAAAGAAAAGAAGAAGAAAAGAAAGAACGCAACACGCAACTGAGCGAAACACTAAGCAACAGAAAAAGAGAAAGAAGAAACATGAATGGTAAAGAAAGAAAAAAAACTCGCCACACTCACGCAACATCACTTAAAGAAGAAAGGAAAGAAAGAAAGAAGAAGGAGAAATGAGGAAACAAGAAAGGAAGAAAAGAAAGAAAGAAAGAAGAAAGAAAGAAAGAAGGAAAAAGAATCAGCGAAAAATAAGAAAGAAAGAAAAGAAATAGAAGAAAGAAAGAAGAGGAGGATGAGAAAAATAAGAAAGAAAGAGAAAAAGAGAAAGCAGAAGAAGAAGAAAGAAAAAGAATCAGGAAAATAAGCAAAGAAGAAAGAAAATAAGAAAAGAAGCAAGAAAGAGGAGGATGAGAAAAATAAGAAAAAAAGAAGAAAGAAAGAAAGAAAGAAAAAGAATCAGGAAAATCGAGAAAGAAGAAAGAAAATAAGAAAGAAAAGAAAGAAGAGGAGGATGAGAAAATAAGAAAGAAAAAAGAAAGAAAGAAAGAAAGAAAAGAATCAGGAAAATAAGAAAGAAAGAAAGAAAATAAGAAAAGAAAGAAAGAAGAGGAGGATGAGAAAAATAAGAAAGAAGAAAGAAAGAAAGAAATAAAGAAGAAAGAGGAGGATGAGAAATGAGAAGAAAGAAAAGAAAGAAAATAAGAAGAAAAAGAAAAAGAATCGGAAATAAGAAAGAAGAAGAAAATAAGAAAGAAAGAAAGAAAGAAAGAGGAGGATGATAAAAAAAAGAAGAAAGAAAGAAAGAAAGAAGGAAAAAGAATCAGGAAAATAAGAAAGAAAGAAGAAAGAAAGAAAGAAAGAGGAGAATGAGAAAAATAAGAAAGAAAGAAAGAAAGAAAGAAGGAAAGAAGAAAGAAAGAAAAGAAGGAAATAAAAAGAAAGAGAGAAGAAAGAAGAAAGGAAAGAAAGAAGAAGAAAGAAAGAAAGGCAAAGGTTTTTGTTATTGTTTTTGTCTAGACACAAATGAAAAAAAAATGAAATAAGGCGTGGACATTTAAACGAGAAAAACTTGAAAGAAAAAAATCTCCTGAAAAATCCGTCTCAATTTATTAATTTATCTATTTATTTATTTATCGGTATTTTTTGTTGTTGTTTTTGGTTGTTTCTCTGTCTTTCTTATGTCCATTCGTCAATTCTAAAATGTAACATAAAAATTTTAATATTTTTCTGTCTGTTTTCACAAAACATAGGCGTATTCTTGAGGTCCCTTCCATCGGTCCACAAATAAAGGCGTGACCTTCGTACATGACAATGCGCCTAAATGCGTCTTCAATAATGGATGGCTTTTTTGTTAGCGTTTGCAATAAAAATAAAAACTAAGTCAAAAATTAATAATAATAAATATGCTTTGTCGCAGAAAATTTCGGGCAACTCAAGTCTACTACTACTACTACTACTACTACTCTCGGCCACACTTGGCTAGGGCTTTTAGAACTCCCGACTGCACACCTCTGCCAAGGTGTAAAATCCCGCTCCAATGGGGGCACCTTTATTGCGAAACGAAGGACGAAATCTAGGTAGCTGAACAGCCCATTACTGCAACACTCTTTTTGGCCCTTGCTTAGGCTAGACGTGCAGTCTGAGAGGCACCCACCGGTCAATCGGCTGGTCCCATCAAGCCCTAGAACCATATGAATTGTCCCGACCCAATTTGCCCTTACGGGGTAAACCACCAACCCATTGTCATATATATATTTACCAACCATCCGCAACACAGGATGGCACCACAGGTCAATTATTAAGCGGAGTTTACAGGTTTGAATTCAGAGTTTTCCTTCTCCTAGACTGGTTACCTAGCCACGGTTATAGAGTCCCAGTCTGCCCAGCTATTTAGCCATAGCTGGAGGGAGAAAATTGGATTCAAGCATTTCCCAAGGGTGTTAGCGCCATGTGAAACATGCCCAACAGCTTCGTCCAGGAATTGAACACGCGTTTTGACGAGTCCATTTCCTACGACTCTAAACCATTAGAGCCACGCGCCTCCCTTTTTATCATATAATGTACTAGAAGACAGAGGGTGAGGGTCCCTGTATGACCTTAACTGTATCTAGTGATGAAATTCCAATACTCCAAGGTCCACCCCGACCTGGAGTGGTAGAAACCTGTTAGGGGTTCCATGTATGGTTGAATAGGTAAAGATGAGTTTTTAAAAAAAAGTGTGAAAGAAAAATCAAATACCGAAACCAGAAATAAGTAAAAAAGAGAAACTCACATTCCGAAACTATCTACAAAAATTCACATCTAAATCAGAATTGATGACTAATGTGTTTAGAAATAAATATCAAAATAATGATACTATACGGCCATTATCATCTTGCCACACCCTCTCGTTAAAAACGAGACCGTCCAAATTGTCCAAGATGAAGAGCAAAAATGTAAATGGTGATTATCTGGTGTTGCTTATCCGCCGAATTCTTATTTCTCATGACTGTCGTCACCTCGGCTAAATAATGGACCACTCCGTTTTTTATTATAAAAAAAGAAAGGGAAGAAAGAGAACATGCTACTCAGAAAAAATATAATAAAAAGAAAGAAAGAAAGATAGAGAGAGAGAAGGAGAGAGCGCGCGGAAGCGATTACGCTAATCTGTTTCAACCGAAAATAATGAAAAGAGGAAAAGAAAGAAAGTAAAAAAAGAATGAGGGAAAGTTAAATTAAGGGTATTTGCCTCATACCCCACTTGTATGGGCTGGGCACATGGCTTCGTTTTAACGTGGGTCCACCCACAAGCCGAAGCTCATGGGTGGGAAAAAACAAAAATTGCGTCGATCCCCTCGGCATTCCCCCTCAAGGGGGTGGGTGCCTCAGGCACTGGGCAATTAACCCAGCCCTGCCCCCAAGGGGGCAGGTATTGCCTGGGGGAATGGCCCCCTGGGATCCACGCTATTATTTGTACTTTAACCTGATCCAGTGGCCAGAGCACACTGACTTCCCGAGGGGAGGGATTAGGTAAGGGTATTTGCCTGCCTCATCCCACTTATGAGGGCTGGACACAAGGTCTCGTTTTTTACGTGGGCACATAAAAAATTGCGTCGATCTGGGAGGATGGCCCCCGGGGAACGACGCTAATAATTGTACTCTACCGGTCAGAGAGGCCGAAGTACACTGGACCGCCCCAGCAGAGGCCGGGCATAGAATATAAGGGTTTTGCCTGTTCATCCCCCACTTATGGGGCTGGACACAAGGTCTCGTTTTTACGTGGGCACATAAAATTGCAAGGATCTGGGGGGATGGCCCCCTGGATCGATGCCATTAACTGTACTTTACCGGTCCAGAGGCCGAAGCACACTCTGGACCCCAGCCCGAGGCCGGGTATAGAAGGTAAGAACTGTCAAGCATAGAATCTGGAACAGATATCACACTTTGAATCCCCACCTATGTCAGGTAAGGGTATTTGCCTGCTCATCCACTTATGAGGGCTGGACACAAGGTCTCGTTTTTACGTGGGCACATAAAAAAATTGCGTGATCAAGGGGGATGGTCCCCCTGGAACGATGCCATTAATTGTACTTTACCGGTCCAGAGGCCGAAGCACACTGGACCCCCAGCCGAGGCCGGGTATAGAAGGTAAGTGTCAAAGCATAGAATCTGGAACAGATACTACACCTTGATCCTCCCAAACATTTTTTACATATTGAAATATATGTAATAGTTCTTAAGTAAACATATGAAACGTTGTAATGATTAAATTATCATACTGTGGTATATCCACATGTCCTGCTAGTTTACCAATTCCCATACAAATCATACATACTGTGGCATACCCATACTTCTGGGTATGCAACGACTTCACATATCCACGTATTTACGAGGGTGAGTCAAAAACTAATTCCATTTTGTTTAGGACAGGTATAATTACCAACACAGGAACATGTATCATACATCAAAATGAAACTGGTCCTCTGTGGATCACATCCCTACTTCTCCACATAGATTCGTCAAAAAGTAATGCCATTTTGTTTAGGACAGGTATAATTACCAAAACAGGAACATGTATCATGTACCAAAATGAAGCTGGTCCTCCCCCGTTTATCTCAATAGCAATGTTCCACCTTCGAATGAGAGCATGTATCCTTGCCCCGTAAAATTCCATTGACTGTTCTTTGAGCCACTTATTCACTACAGATTTCCCTTCCTCGTCACTGGAATAATGCTGTACTTACTCTTCCTTGGGAGTCTGTAGTTTGTACTTCTTATTAACATCTGCGTTCATTCTGGGACCGGTTTAGCTCACTCGGTAGAGCACACACCAAGGCAATGGCAAGATTCCTGGTCCGATACAGGTCCCCTGCACATCAGCGTTGAGTAGCAAAGATGGTAATCTGGTTCTGTTGCGGTACAGTGAAGAGCTGATGGTAGTCGTGGTGCTTCACCTCAGCAAAAACAATAATGAAATACATTAAAAAGAAAGAAAGAAAAAAAGAAAGAAAGAAATACAAGCAAGAAAGAAAGAAAGAAAGAAAGAAAGAAATCGTCCTATATATAAAGTAGTTGGTATGTATGTCCGGAGGAAACTATGAAAAATAAAAAACATAACAACAAAGTAAATATATATAAGCATTCACTATCACATTATCTTGTTTTTGAGCAGAAATAATGAATATTTGATTTATATTCGTGAAGATAATTAAAATAAAATTTAAAAGATAACAGCATGGGTTTTTTTTTTATTTAATGTTGTAAATAGTAGACATTAATTTTTCTTTTCAGGGTGGCTGGATCAGCACAATGTCTTTTTTACGTAGGGATTTTAATGGGACATCCTGTGGGAAACCAACTCACGATTCAGTAATAATGGATCTATGAGATTTTTTTAAAAAAAAACGCCCCCTCTATCCAGGCGATGCTGGGTAGCCCTTCTAGTACATTAATAAAGAAAAGTAAACTTAAGTCAAAGAAAGGAAGAAAGAATGAAAACAAAGAAAGAATTAAAGCCAAGAAAGAAAAAAGAAAGAAAGAAAGAAAAGTACAACAACGAGAAGAAAGAAAAAGAAAGAAAAACAGAAAGAATAAAAGAAAGAAAAAATGAAAGAAAGAAAATCCCAGGGCCAATTTTTGACAGTCACCAATGCAAAGAAAGACAAGAAGAAAGAAGAAGAAAGAAAGAAAGAAAGAGTTAATGAAAACAAACAAGAATGAAATAAGTAAAGCAAAGCAAAAAAGAAAGAAATACATTAAGAAAGAAAGAAAGAAATAAAGAAAGAAAAAGAAATAAATAAATAAAAGAAAAAAATCTATACATATATAAAGGGCAGTTGTGTATAATGTGTATGTCCGGAGGAAACTTCGAAAATAAACAATTAACGCACAAAGTCCATATTATAATATATAATATATATATATATATATATAATATATATAAAATGATATATTATATTCATTATACTCACCAGTGCTTGTTTTTTATTAAAAAATAATGAAGATTTTATTATATATTTGGGACAGATATTAAAAATTACAATCTTTGCATCAGTAACAGAAAGGTAATTGAAATATGATATTGCGATTGATTGAATTTATTCGCCCCATCTTTAATTGATTTTTTTTAATTGTAAATTATTGAATTAAAATTTCTTACTTTATTTGTTATATATTTACGTGGAGATTTTTAACTGGGTCATCCAGGTGAGCAAATAATCCATAATTTCTATAATAAAATCATTTTCAATGCATTTTTACAGTAAAGTAATTCTTCAATGCATTTCTCCCTCTTAGCAAAATATCCATAATTTCTATAATAAAATCATTTTCAATGCAATTTCAAGTAGAGGATCTAACCTGTGATTAAGTAATAATGGATCTGGAGACTAAATTTTTAAAATCCCCTACTGGCGGACACCGGGTAGTCACTTTCTAGTAAATGAATAAAGAAAAATACAAAAAATAAAAAAAAGAAACCGAAAGGAAAAACGCAATAGAAGATATAGCAGCCACATAACGTTGTGCTGATGTTAGGGTTTAAGTATAAACAGAAAAAAGTTTTAGTTTCAATAATTATTTATTGTTGTATGAAATAGGACATTAGCCACACAATCACACGGGCACGCTATCCTTGACACGAGCACTGAGTTTTCTTCTCTCTCTCTCTCTCTCTCCCTCTCATCTCTTCTTCTCTCTATCTCTCTCCGTCCTTCTTTCTTTCTTTTCTTTCTCTCCTCTCTCTCTCTCTCTCTCTCCCTCTCTCTCTCTCTCTCATATAATCAACAATAATGCCTACGCGTTTTCCCATGACAGACCGCTTATGCACTTTAAACTGAAAACGAATTGTATTTTGTAGATATTTAAATGTAACTGCTGTATAAATTGCAATTGTGTTCAAAAACGACTTAAATAATATTTTATAAAATTCTCCAAGTGTGGACCACAATGAAAATAGCTTCGTTTGTAGATCAAAAACCAGGTTTACCCCAGAAAGTCCGATTCAAATAGGATTTTAATAGCCCAATGTAAAATGAAATAAAAAAATACACGAAAAATTTTTAGCGATACTACATGTGAGTATTTAAAACCACCTACTCTTTTAAGATATGACACAATGTTGATTTTTAACCTCTTCCGTCAACCAAATTTCTCCAACTTATGTACCAAATGAAGGGGTGTAGAGTATCACTTCCTTACAATTACTCTGATGTTTACTCTGACTCGCAATGGCTCCCATCTATGGTAAAATTATTAGCAAATTATCTCTGGAATGCGGGTTCATCCTGGTCAAGGCGGCACGTAACATAGAATAATGATTAACACCAGCTTAACGCCTCTACCCCAGCTATGGCTTTAGCGGAATGAGAAAAAGGATACCCCCGTGAATTAAATAAAGGTTGGGTTCCCAAAGTTCCGTGATGGCTCCCGATTACGACAAGAAGGTTCCCGAAAGTCCGAAAGAAAGGTTCCGAATCCGAGAAGGTTCCCGAATCCGAAAGGTTCCCGAGTCCGACAGATACCTGAAGAAGGCCGGAGGGCACATCGTCCGAAATGTTGTACGGATAACAATGAAGATGAGTACAATAGTCCGAATACCGCAGATAATACAAATTATTTTTGTTATATACGAATAATGGATATCAGATAAAACGTTTGAAAAAAAAAGCAACTAAACAACAAAAATTGTAAAGTATAAGTACAATCAACGCAATTCTCTGATATATAAGCATAAAATAATCCCAGACGGTTTACCATGCGTTAACTTCTTTGCGTACCAAATTTTCTCGGTATGTTTTTACCTGTATGAATGGTATATTTTCAAGTTCACTATCTATTCACCCCAGAAAACATTTTATTCAAATAAAGTGCTGTTTATCATTGCAAACAATGGAACATGCGAGAGCCGATGCCAGCGGACTAAGTAGGATTGCAGTGGTGGGTGGAACTGTGAGCTGTAGACAAACAGTTAAGCTGGACAGAGCTGGTTTAAATTTCTGATTTTTTTAAAAAACTGGTTACATTCTTAATCCAATCTACCCTACTCGGCTTAGAAAACACCGATATTATCCCCTTGTAGGAGGTAATGACATCCCTCCCTTTCTAAAAATGGCTGTCCTAGGTACATGACACTAAACTGCATGTGATTGCGAGACTCCAGTTATTAAGATTCTCGAAAGTGTCTTTATTAAATTCGGGAAGAGTCTATTATTTTTTTAAGAAGGGGGGTGTAAGTTAAGTGTGTTAGTTATTAAAGATATTTAATACGTTGTCTCGACTTTAAATGCTATTTTTGTTGATGTTTGGTTTTAACAACAATAATACAAAATAAATCTATATTACGAAATCAAATGCACAAAAACTACAAATCCGACGAACATGTAATAACCAACATCATACATAGACACACATCAAACCCTCGACCAGCAACAGAAAATAAAACTATTATCTTACTACACCAAATTCAAAACATCTAACCTCCTCATAAAAATAACAAACCAACTCTCTAATGCTGAAATTATAAAGATTTCGAAAGTGTAGGCTGTTCCTTCTCGTTTGATTTACTCCAGTTCCATTCTGACCCGGAGTGGTAGTTCTTTAAGGTCATATTTATCTGTTTGGTTTGGTTTTATGGCATAATCAACCTCAGTGGGTCATTTAATGCCAAATATGTAGTGATTATGGTCCATTTCCGCCCGTGGGTATCTGAGACTCTCCGAGTTTGGTCAGATCACTTTTTTATTTGAACTGGCAAACTTGTCTCTGTTTATAAAAAGAACAACAATTGAGCTCTCAAATGTGACCCTGAACTTTGCGCACCCAACTGTTGGAAGAAAGGACCAATTTAAAATCATCCTAATAACCAAAAAACTTGGTACCCACCAAAGAAAGTAATATTATATATTAATGTATCATATATCTGGCACTCGTGGTAGGTGAGTATTAGATATTCAGCCTCGGATTGCAGCGCGCTCGCTCCTCTTTCTCCAGCCGCCAGTTGATCTTTAATCTTAAAGGAGTAAAAGAATGGTTATATTACCCGGTGCCTGAAACCAGCGGGCCAACAAAAAGGAATAACTCCGAGGAGTATATCTTGGGAGGCAGCTTCCTGCTCCCCGCCGTTCTCACATTAAACCGACCCTTGTAATCGACATTCGCACCTGTTGGGTGGATGGCAGGTGGAATTATATATCTGAGTGGCTAGGGATTATCGGCTCTCGCATGACTTGAATCTTATCACGAGAGAAAACAATTCCAAGATCACCATATTACTGATTTGAACAACTTAATTAATGATTTCCTTCAGTACACAAATGGCCCACAAACCACAATAAAACTCCACAACTAAACTTCTTCCTAACAACATCCCTGGCACATCCACAATAAACCTTCCTGAATCAAATCACTTTTTGGGAGGCTGGAAGATCAACTTTTAAGGACAGTCTAGAAAGGAACAGATTGCGTCTTCGATTATAGCATTGGTCAACAAGGCACTACGCACTGCCTATATACTCAAACAAGAAACAACAACCACAATCGTTGGAACATGTCAAACTCCCTTGGACAGTTTAACACTTATTCATGGAATTTTTTTTCTCACATCACGAAACTGTCTTATTTTAAAGCAAACAATATGAAAGATCTGATTGAAAATGTAACATGGAAGGATATTCCCTCTCTTTTAGACGAAATAAAAATTATACCATAGATATAGACATGAAACAATAATACCATAACAACCATAATCCCTATAATGTCGAACACATCTTTTAAAATCAAATTACTAAGTATAAATATAAATACACCATCATGAATAACTTTCCTAACCATTAGGCATGACCAATAACCCAAACGGTTGACTACCTTGCGCGTGAAAATCAATAAACAAACCAAACAAACGAAAACCTGTGGATCATATCACCAACCCCATAGAAAATTATGTTAATTATTGATAAGAATAACTTTAGATATATGTCCGAACATTCGACAGAATGACAATATTTCTTCAACTCTTATGGGTATAGTCTCCTATTATGTGGTTATTGATCCTCTACAAGAAGGATATTAACATCATCCAGGTGAATAGTTTCCTTTCTTATTTTAGTATGTCATTAGCCCAAATCTATGCCATCATATAAAGGACAGAAACGTTGTACGGATACAACACAAGAGTGAGGCAAATAAGTCGAATAACGCAGATAATACCTAATCACTCAAGTCCTCATCTCAAAAACATTCAGAGAACCTTTTCCAATTGTACAGATAATAATGAAGATGAACGGACAATAGTCCGAATAATGCAGATACATACTACAATCATCGCCTCAATCTCAAACTATCTTTAGAGAAGCACTTCATTGTACAGATAACAATGACAGATGAGGTACAATCAAGTTCGCTAACGCATGAATAATACTCAATTATCAGAGCCTCATCTCAAACATTTCCTCATAGAATGTGAAGAATTTTCTTTTAATCAAAAGTATATAAAGACAGATCTGTTCTTGAGAATACAAGCATCGGATGACGATTTTAATCCCTTTTGTAGAGAAGTAAAATATGACACAATTATTAATCTGATCTATCTATAATATAGCTAAAGAGAGTTGTGTGTATCTGTAATGTCCGGAGGAAACTTTCCCCGAGTAAAACAAAGTACTGGTATTTAATGCTCAAGGTCTATATCTTTTACTAGGGGATTTACGATATGGTATCCCAGCGAGAATTCACAACGATCTCGAACGATCCAGCATTACATGTATCTATGTGACTGAAACTTGCGTTAAAAAAGGAACCCCCTGTAGCAGCAGCTGCACTGCGCTGGGTAGCACACTTCTAATATATAGTACGTAAATAACCAAGCGCGAGTCAGTCTGTGTGTATCCTCGTCTGTCCCGGAAGAACTTTCGATGAAAATCAAACAACAAATCAGTCACACAATCGTTAAGTCATATCTACAAGTTAAATAATACCGACGTGCGGGTCTTGCGCGTTTTATGAGCAAAAATAATATAGAGGATTTCGATTTGTTTGTACCCGTGGACAGATCAATAATCATTTAGAATGATCAAAGCACTGTGATTGTATGTCTTTTGTAGTGTTTGTCGTATTTAAATATTTTAGAGATAGGTCAAGAGGCAATTATATAAGAGTTTACTTTGTAAGATTCAAAGTAGGTAACTGGGATCAATGTACACGGTCATAATTGTTCCCCTTTGTATCACAGATAGTTGATTTAAAATATGTTCATGCCCCACGACAGGAATGTCAACTCAACAGATTCAGTAAATCAAATTGCATTCTGCGGGACTAACGCTATGATAATCCACACCCTGCATCCAGACCGAAGGCCCGACGACGCCCAGGGTTGAGCCCCGCTGTATGTCATTAATATAACATAGTCAAAATCAAACAAAGTCGCCAGTACTGGAGTCCCTGGAAAAAAATACCCAGCCTCACGCTGCGCTCTCTGCAGAACTTTCTACCACTCTTAAACTTTTATCTAGTTCTTACATCAAAAAGATAATACTTGATGGACACAGCAGATACACGGATTTCCAAATCTGATTTTCAAATCTTTTAAGTTTTACATTTTTACATTTTAAACAAAACTCTGAATCCTTATTTAACATTGTTTTTGTTTTCTTGAAAGCACTTCTTCCATTTACAACTTTGCCTACCACGACCATTATCCCTGTAATAAGTAGAGTGATATTCCCCTGTATGTAGTCTGATTGGAGTGGACCACCTCTTCCGTACTTTATTATCCCAAACTCAAACAAAGCACAACAACTGATGGTTAGTTTATTATAGATGAATAGAAGGACTCAAATAATAATAATAATAATAATAATAATAATAATAATAATAACCATATACTCTGCGAATGTAGCAAACTAGCACAACGAGAATACAAAGCTAGACACGACTGGGTTGGGAAGGTGATCCACTGGGAATTATGCAACAAATTAAATTT
The DNA here is from genome assembly GCA_023376005.1 of Doryteuthis pealeii. Lineage (NCBI taxonomy): Eukaryota > Metazoa > Mollusca > Cephalopoda > Myopsida > Loliginidae > Doryteuthis > Doryteuthis pealeii. The sequence goes on from CM042173.1 coordinate 13,479,676, forward strand.
TGACCACACAACAAAATGGTATATGCATAAACCAGAATCTGTTCTTGAGAACGAAACGCACAAAATTCTCTGGGACTTTGAGATAAAAACGGATCACCTTATCCCAGCAAGAAGACCAGACCTAGTGTTGATAAACAAAAAATAAAGAACTTGTCAACTGGTGGATTTTGCAGTGCCAGCAGATCACAGGGTGAAGCTAAAGGAAAATGAAAAAATAGACAAATATCTGGACCTTGCCAGAGAACTGAAAAAGTTATGGAATATGAAAGTGAAAGTGATACCAATTGTGGTTGGTGCACTTGGAACAGTCCCAAAGGGATTGGAAAAGGGTTTGGAAAGTTTGTATATCAGAGGAAGGATTGAAACCATTCAGAACACTGCACTGCTGCAATCTGCCAGAATACTCAGAAAGAGTCCTGGAGACCTGAGGAGACTTGCTGTCACTCAGACTCCAGTGAAAGACCACCAGCTAACACTGATGTGAAAACTCAAAAGAAGTAAATAATAATAATAGGACTTTATTTGAAAAGAATGAGTTTTGAGGTGAATAGATAGTGAACTTTGAAACATCTCATCATACAGGTAAGAAAATAACAAGAACAATGTGTACAGCCTTTGGGGGGATTGGAAGGGTAACGAGTTAAGCCGTTCACAGTGGTTCTCCCACCACACACAACCAAAGTACAAAAATTGATGGTTAGTTTATTATAATTGAGTAGAAAGGCTCAAATTACAACAATAATAGGACTTTAATTGGATAGAATGAGTTCTGAGGTGAATAGATAGTGAGCTTTGAAATATCTCATCATACAGGTAAAAAATACCAAAAAAATTTGGTACAGGCCGCGGGAGAAATTTTATAGGCAAATAGTTAACGATATGCAACACACTTTTACATCCTAACCGTCGGAAACGAGTTGAGAGGCGTCCCATCGTTATGTAATGGTTAGCAAATTAGTCTCGCAAATCCATTACAAAAAAAAGCGAGTTCGATTCTCGCTGTATGCTCCATACTAGTACTTTGAGTGACACCCTTAAAATAGATCCAAGAGGATATTAAACTTTTTTGAAAAGAACCGGCCTCCTATCAAGGATGTATGTTCATAGACCTACAAAAATCACCCACACACCCTCTTGATGTTCAAATCCTCAACGGAAAACTTGATAATAAAAAAATAACCAAACCCCTATCACTATACCTAATTACCAATAGAAATAAGATCTGGAATGATAGGCATGTGTCTGAACATGTGGCAGCTGTACCTTACAAAGAAATAAAACAAAACGTATTTGGCATAAAATAACCCAATGGGTTGACATGCCGTAAAATCCAACCAACCAACCAACCTAACCGTGGCGAACGGGTTGGATAGAGTGACGTTTAATTGTTGTGTAATTCTTTGCATGCTAGTCTCGAAGATTCATTACTACTGAATAGCGAGTTCGATCCTCGCTTAATGCCCCGTACTTGCGAACTTGTGTCACATCCTACCCATGGCGTACGAGTTAGGTAGAGATGCGTCCAATTATGGTGTAATTGTTAGTAAGCTAGTCTTGGAGATCAATTACTACTGAAGAGCGAGTTCGATCCTCACTTGATACCGCATGCTTGCGACCTTGAGTGAAATCATAACCGTGGCGAACGATTTGGATAGAGAAACGTTCAATTGTGGTTTAGCAAGCTAGTCTCGCAGGTCTATTGTTACTAAAGAACAAGTTTGGGTGCTCTATACTTGCAACTGTGTGTTACATCCAACTAATAGTGAATGGGTTGGACAGGGAGGTGTTTCGTAGTCGCGTAATGGTTAGCAATCTAGATACGCCTATCCACCACTACTGAAGAGTGAGTTTTATCCGTTCTGGATGCCCCGTACTTGCGATCTTGTGTCACATCCCAACCCATGACGAACGGGTTGGATAGCGAGACGTCCAATAGTAGTGTAGTATTTAGCAAAGTTTTCTTGTAGATCCATTATTTCTGAAGAGCGAATTCGATCATCGCTGGATGCCCCTCTGTTGGCGTTTTTTGATATAAGGTGTGTCGTAAACGGTCACTTCTACTTATAGACTCGCCGATAAGCACGTGACCAACCTATTGTCCAATCACTGGCAGTGCTCTGCTGCTGATATTATTATGAATACTGGCTGATTCTAATCTTAGCTCATTACTACTTGGATCTTCTTGGACGACGGACCAAAGGATTCTATACCACAGGACTTATTGACTTACCAAATGATTCTATACACAGGACTTATTCACTTACCAAAGGATTCTATATCACAGGACTTCTTCACTTACCAAAGGATTCTATAACTCGGGACTTACTTATTTACTTTAAGTTCTTTACAACTGGCCAAGGATAGTGGCCAGATACTTAACACCCTCACTTGCGACCTTTTATCACATCCTGTCCGTTGTAATTTGGTTTTGTTGTTTAATAGCATATCAACCCACCCTGACTGTGGCAAACGGGTGAGATAAACACCTACCACAAACCCCCTCTTTTGGCAAAAATCAAGCATTCTGAACAGTACAAAGATATTCATAACAACATCTGAAACATTTTTGATAAACAAGAATTTAAAAAATATGTTTAATGTTGAAAATGTTAAATTGGGCATGATTACGGATTATGATATTAAAATACACAAACTATTTGTTTATCTCTATTTAACGTAGAGAGAAAGGCGTCACTCTTAAGCTAAAAGTGGCCAGTGATTGCTTGGGTCTTAAATAACACGAACGTTGATGTATGTGTAAGGGCATGGTTCAAACGACATGTTCTCTTCTGAATTTGACAGAATCACCAAAAGATTATTTATTTATTTATTTACTAACTGGACATGTGGATATCCCATAGTATGATAATGTAAAAAAAATTAAAGAAAGAAAAAAGAGTTAAAAGGATATAGGAAAAAGGATGGAAGAAACATAAAGAAGAAAAAAAGAAAGAAACTGAAGGAAAAGTGTAAAAGAAAACCATAAAAATCCCTAACAAAAGAAAGAAGAAAGAAAGAATGAATACATGAAAAGAAAAGAAAGAAGAAAGAAAAAGGAGAAAGAAAAAAAGGTGGAAAGGATCTAGGAAAAAAGGTTGTAAGAAAGAAACTGAAGGAAAAGCATGAAAAAGAAAATGACAAAAACACAAAGAAAGAAAGAGAGAGAGAGAAAGAAGAAGGATTGAATTAATGAATGAATGAAAAAAAGAAAGAAAAAAAGGAGTGAAACGGAGATAGGAAAAAGGATGGCAGAAACGTAACGAAGAAAAAAGGAAATAAACTGAAAGAAACATGTAAAATAGAAAATGATGAAAAGAAAGAAGAAATGAATGAATGAATGTGTAAGAAAAGAACGAATGAATGTATAAAACATGAAAGAAAGAAAGAAAGAAAGAAGAAAGAAAAAACAACAGAAAAGAGAGAAAGAAAAGAGAGTGAAAGGGATATTGGAAAAAGGTTGGAAAAAATAAAGATCCGAAGGAAAAGTAATAAAAAAGAAAGGAACGACAAAAAACGAATAGATAAATAAATAAATTAAATAAAGAAAGAAGAAAGAAAGAAAGAAAGAAAGAAAGAAAGAAAGAAAGAAGAATTGATCGAAAGAAAGAAAGAAAGAAAGAAGAAAGAATGAAGAATGAGGAATAAAGTAAATAAAGGAAATTAATGAGAAATGGAAAGAAAGAAAGAAAGAACACGAGAATGAAATAATGAACTAGATAAAGAAAAGAAAGAAGAAAGTTGAAATAAATAAATAAATAAATTAAATAAAGAAGAAAGAAAGAAAGAAAGAATGAAAGAAACAAAAAACAAACAACAAACAAACAACAGAAAAAGGAATGAAAGAAATACAATAAATGAAAGAAAGATGAAATGAATAAATAAATAATATGAATGTAAGAGAGAGCTATGCATGATATTCCTGCAAACAATCAACAATCAAACTGTTTTCCGCCTTTGTTTTTTTTAATCTCTTTTCACCTAAGATTTCTGTTTTCGATCTGAAGTTACAGTCAATAAATATAATTGACTATTTTTTTCAGCTATTTTTTTTTTCTGAACAGTTTTCTTCTTTGTTTAATTGCGTTATTCAGACTATTGTTCCTCTCTTCATTATTATCTTGTACAATGAGAACAAAGAGTCTCGCGTGGACTGAATAAAGGGGTTGGTTCAAGGTTTTTATTTTGTGTGTCGATTAACGACTAGAGAGTTTCCGAAAACGACAGAAGGTTCCGAGACCAGGGGAGGTTCACGAGTCCGAGAAGGTTCAGGAGAGACCAGACGAGGAAATACACATGGAAAGAAAGAGCGCGGAGAGCACAGTTGTCCCAGATAACAATGAAAGATGAGGACAATAGTTCGAATAACGTAGATAATAGCTAATGCAGTGAGCCTCATCTCAAACATTCAGAGAAACTGCTTCATTGTAATGATAGCAATGAAGATGAGGACATAGTTGAATAACGAGATAAATTCTGAATCGATGCAAGCCGTCATCTCAAATATTAGAAGAAACTCTTCCATTGTGCAGATAACATGAAGATGAGGAAATAGTTCGAATAAGAGCAGATAATACTAATCATGAGAAGCCTCATCTGCAAATTTCAGAGAAATCTTCATTTGTGCAGGATACAATGAGATGGGTCGATATGAACGCAGTAATACATAATCATCAGCCTCATCTGCAGACATTCAGAGAAACTCTTCATTGTGTAGATAAACAAGAAGATGAGGACATAGGTCCGAAGTAACGTAGTATAATACTATCATCCGCAAGCTCTCATGCTCAAACATTCAGCAGAAACTCTTCATTGGTCAGATAAATGAAGATGGGACAATAGTTTCGAAACAACGCAGCAATAATCTAGCGAGAATCATAATCGAAGCCTCATCGTCAAACATTCAGGAGAAACTCTTCATTGGTGTAGATAGACAATGAAGATGAGACAAGCTAGTCCGATAACGTAGATAATCNCTCCTCATTAAAACACTGATAGCAGCAATCCAAACTCGCAATACAATGATGATGGATGATGATGATGATGGGAAGAGGAGAGGAGGAAGGAGGAGAGGAGGATCACATCATCATCATCAAACATCATCTATTCATCATACATCATCGCCGGGTCCGGCCTGGTCGGCGGCAAAATATATTCGTTTCATGTGATTAAGTAGTCTTATCACGTGTCATATTTAACTGATAGAAACGATCAGTCAAATTGGCCATTGAGGATATTGTCGGCCATACTGGCATTGTCAGTCGTCTAAACGCGGGTTGTTTGGTTAGCTTGATTTTACGGCATGTCAACCCCACATTTTGTTCTTTTTAGCCCATAGTGTGGCCCTATCAGGTACCAGCTCCCCGGGTAAAAAAAATAAAATTAAAATAAAAATTAAACAAATAAAATAAATAAAATAAAAAATAACGTTCCATTCATTAATTTTTTTCAGAATACAAGGTATGTAAAAAAAAAGCATCAAGTTTAAAGCTGTATTTACCAAGATAGAAATGAAGAAAGAATGAAACTTTATTTTTTACCTTAACAGCTACCCCTGGCCGGGTTTGAAACACGAATAAACTTTCGTTCGCCAATCCCGTACGGCCAGAGACAGCAGTCAAATATAGGGGAATATTTAATCGCTACATTTCTAAGCGGAAATGAATTCACTAGAGTCCTCAAACTTTTTTGTAAACAAAGCGAGGGTTAGCTACACGCCAGAACGGTGAATTTGAAATTAAATCCCTATTTAAAGTACTCAACCAAAGTGGGAGTAATATATATATATATATATATATATATATATATATATATATATATAGTTTCCCCGAAAATAACTTCTACCTTCGCTGCCTTAGACATGTACTGGGCATCACCTGGAGGGACAGGATCACTAACACAGCAGTCCTAGAGAGATCAACTCCCCAGCCTGTACTCTCTACTGAGACAACGTCGTCTCCGATGGTTGGGTCATGTACGTCGGATGGATGATGGACGAATCCCGAAAGACATCCTGTATGGAGAGCTAACATCTGGTAAAAGACAGATTGGTCGCCCCCTACTTCGATTCACGGATGTCTGAAAAAATTATCTCAGGTGCTTTGGCATTGTCCCTTCCAGCTGGGAAAATTTGGCCTCATTGGCGGCAGAATCTCCATAGAGGACTGTACATGTCAGAAGTCACCCTGATACAACATCATGAAGCTAAGAGGTCCATAAGAAAGCAACGGCAACAAAGCATCGGAACATCATCATCTACAGGGACAACCTACAAATGCAAAATCTGTGGTCGAGAATGTTTCTCAAACATAGGACTTCATAGTCACAGGAGGCGCTGCAACTTCAGGGGCACACAAAAACTTTTATCATAGTCTTTCGAGACTGAATTGCCAATGACAATGACAACATCTCTCTCTCTCTCTCTCTGTCTCTGTCTCTGTCTCTGTCTCTCTCTCTCTATATATATATATAGTTTCCCCGAAAATAAGACAAGACTTTTTCTCCAAAATATAACACTAGGGCTTATTTTCGGGCATGATGTGATTGTAAACAATGCTAATTTCTGCCGCCCTCAACTAAAATCATCCAGAAAGATAACGCCAGGTTTTATTTTGGGTTGGTTTGGTTGGTTTTACGGCATATCAACCCCAGTGGGTTATTTAATGCCGATAAAGTTTTGAAATGAATGTATTCTTAATGGATACTCAATTTTTATAGACACATTTTTCTATTTAACCCATAGATGGGACCCTAACAGGTACTACCACTCCGGGCCAGAGTGGACCTAGGAGCAATGGCGATGAAGTGGTACTGCACTTTCCTCAGACCTCCAGAACTGTAACCTCACCATCAGATAGGCTATAACGCCATCCCCAGGACATGAAGAACTGCAGCCACAGCCTTCTAGCACCCACATGATAAAAAGGGTTGGGACTTACCATAAAGGCAATAGGGTTGGGGCAATCATATAGGTGCTAGGGCTTGACTTGACCAGCCAATTGATTGGAGGGGTCCACTACACACACACACACACACACACATATATATATATATATATATATATATTTTTTAGGGGGATTATGTGCTTAATTAAAGTTATACCTAATTTGTTAATTAATTATAATTAAATGAATTAGGTGTGCATATCGGTTTTAAATGTAAAGCGTAAATAAATCGAGAAAAAGTCGATCTCTGTATGTACATTTCAGCCCATTAGGCCTCATCAGCAGAGCTATAGAGCTGATGAGGCCTAATGGGCTGAAACGTACATACAGAGATCGACTTTTTCTCGATTTGTTTACGCTTTACATTTAAACCGATATGCACGCCTAATTTATTTAATTATAATTAATTAATTAACAAATTAGGTATGACTTTAATTAAGCACATAATCTCCCTAAAAATTGTCGGCCTTCGCCATTTCAAACACATCGTTTGACCACTTCATATATATATATATATATATATATATATATATATATATATATATATGATTATATTTAAGTTCCTGCTGGATTCGATCTCGTAACCTTTTCTTTCTTTAAATCACTAATCGTTTCTTTTTTTTCATCCTTTGCTTTTGCTTATCACGTAATGTTTATTTTGTTTATTCTGATTTATTCTTTTTTTATTTTATTTTATTTTATTTTGCTGATTTTTATTTTATCAATTTGCTGAAATTAGATGTTCTTTTAAAAATTTGAAAATAAAAAATTTCCGTTTAATTATTATTTTTTTTCTCAGTTCATTTTTTCCCAGTGAATAAACTATTTTCTCTTTCATAATATTGATTGACTGATTTCTTTTTTCTTTTCGTTCCCTTATTCTTTCTTTCACTCTTTTTCATTATTGTTTTCTTTTTCTTTTTTCTTCCTTTCTTTCTTCCTTTTTTTCTTTTTTATCACTTTCATTTTTTTCTTTCTTTCTTTCTTTCTTTCTTTCTTTCTTTCTTTCTTTCTTTCTTTTTCATTATTGTTTTCTTTTTCTTTTTTCTTTCTTTCTTTCTTTCTTTCTTTCTTTCTTTCTTTCTTTCTTTCTTTCTTTCTTTTTCATCACTCTTTCATTTTTTAATCTTTCTTTCCTTCTTTTCATAATTCTTTTATTTTTTCTTTCTTTCTTTTTCTTCATTCATTTATTTTTCTTTCATTCTTTCTTTCCTTTTCTTTATTCTTTCATTATTCTTTTTTCTTTCCTTATTCATTCTTTCTTTCTTTTTCGTTATTCTTTCGTTATTCTTTTTTCTTTCATTCTTTCTTTTTTCTTTCATTTTTCTTTTTTCTTTCCTTGATCATTCTTTCGTTCTTTTTCATTATTCATTTCTTTCTTTCTTTCGTAATACATTATTTTTTCTTTCTTTATCATTATTTTTTCTTTCTTCCCCCCTTTCATTTTTTCTTTTTCCTTATTCTTTCTTTTTCCATTTTTTCTTTATTTTTTTCTTTTGTCTTTCTGTCTCATCATTCTTTCTTTCTTTCTTTCTTCTTTCTTTCTTCCGACTCATCATTCTTTCTTTCTTTCTTTCTTTCTTTCTTTCTTTTTTTCTGTTTCATTGTTCTTTCCTTCACTCTTTTGTCTTTTTTCCCGACTCATCTTTTTTCTTTCTTTCTTCTTTCTTGCTTTTTGTTCTTTCTTTCTTTCCATTTCATTGTTCTTTCTTTCTTTCTTTCTTTCTTCTTTCTTTCCGTTTCATTGTTCTTTCCTTCACTCTTTTTTCTTTCTTTCCGACTCATCATTCTTTCTTTCTTTCTTTCTTTCTTTCTTCTTCTTTCTTTCTTTCTTTCTTTCTTTCTTTCTGTCCGTTTCATGTTCTTTCATTCACTCTTTTTTCTTCTTTCCGATTCATCATTCTTTCTTTCTTTTTTCTTTCTTTCTTTTTTTTCCGTTTCATTGTTCTTTTCTTCACTTTTTTCTTTCTTTCCGACTCATCGTTCATTCTTTCTTTCTTTCTTTCTTTCTTTCTGTCCGTTTCATTGTTCTTTCCTTCACTCTTTTTTCTTTCTTCCCGACTCCTCGTTCTTTCTTTCTTTCTTTCTTTCTTTCTTTCTTTCTAAACCATTAGACATAAAACCTCTTTCATTTGTTCATTCAATTATTACTTCATTTCTTCTTCTCTATAACCATTCGTTTCTTTTTCTTTAATAAATTCATCCTTATTTTCCTTTATCTTCCCTCCTCCCGTAAACGTTTTTTCTTTTCTTTTCTACCGACAATATTCCTCTCAAGACCCCTTAACTCCTTGTAGCCCCCTTTTTACACCCCCCCCATTTCTTTTGATATTCTTTACCTGACCTTGGCTATCACACGGTCCGTTCTCGCCATTTGTGTTTCTCGATATTCAGACATCAAATAACGTCTGTCCAAAATATCAAGGGGAAATTACGCGCGAAAAATAATTTCCCGCCCTTTTTATTGATTTCGCTTCACTTTGTCTGACCGGCTGTTTATGGCTTTACTCAATGCGCATGGGTGAGAAGGGGGGGGCTTTATGGCTCCCCACGGTGCTGGTGAGGCGGGGGGTGGGGTGGCGAAAGGTAAAAGCAACTTCTGAAAGATATCGATGCCTTCAATTTAAGCGTGACAGCCATTTTTCTTGCAACGTTACTCACAAGAAGCAATGAAGAAAAAAGGGGGGCGTATATTGTTACATCTAGAATGCGATTGTTGTGTAACGGTTATCGTCGTAATGAATTGGGCATACGGCGAACAAAGTTCAAATCTTGGACGAGGACGAATTTCACATACCGCTAATACACTTTGGAAAGATAGGCATTTAGCCAACTCGTTCGCCACGCATACCTTTCCCAAGCTTTCGCTGATGAGAGGTGAAACCTCGAAACACGTGTCTGTGGATAACGTATTTATTAAATATATACTCCCACTTTGGTTGAGTTCTTGAAATAGGGATTTAATGGTAAAATTCACCGTTCTGGCGTGTAGCTAACCCTCACTTTGTTTACAAAGTTAGAGGACTCTAGTGAATTCATTTACGCTTGGAAATGTATCAATTAAATATTCTCCTATATTTGACAGCCGCTAATCCTGTGCTACACATACGCTGAGTTAGCGAGGGCCGGTTTCGAACTAGGAACCTTGTGGTTTCTAGCCGAACGCTCTACCGACTGAGCTAACCCGGCCCCTTTGGGTCACCCATTAAGCTCTGGGTAGATAATTGGGATTAGGGAAAAGTGAGTTTGCAAAGCGAATTAAATAATAAATGAATAAATGAATAAATTGAAATCAAATTTTTAATATCATTATGCAAATTAGCCTTTCCGTTCAGACTGTACACCGCTCTTTTGTTGTATATATAAATACAATTGCATGTTATTAGTATGTAGCTCCGGCCAACGCCGGGGGTCCAGTGGCTTCGGCCCTGGATCTTTACAAGTTAATAGCGTGGATCCCAGGGGGCTATCCCACCAGGCAATACCTGCCCCCTTGATTTAAAGGGACATGGCTGGGTTTATTGCCCAGCGCCTGAGGCGCCCCCTTGAGGGGAAATGACGACGGGATCGACGCAATTTTTGTTCTTTCCCACCCATGAGCTTCAGCTTGTGGGTGGGCCCACGTTAAAACGAGGCTTTGTGCCCCGCCCATACAAGTGGGGTATGAGGCAAATACCTGTAGATATGGTCAGCCGTATTAATAATATAAACACAATTTTATTAATAATTGAAGTTTAAATAAGAATAATATCATAGAGAATGTGACATTAATAACTAAAGGAATTGTGACTTGAATGGTAATATAGTTTCGGTTACAGACAGAAAAACACACACTCTCCATTGTAATACATACATATATAAAGGGCAGTTGTATGTATGTATGTATGTATGTATGTATGTCCGGCTGAATTAACAAAAATAAAACAATTAACGGCTAAGTAAATATATATACACATTCACTATCACTTTTTGAGCAAGAATAATGAAGATTTGATTTATATTCATGAAGATAATTAAAAAATAAAATTTAAATAATAACAATTTCTCTGAATGTTTGAGATGAGGCTTGACGATTAGAATTATCGGCGTTATTCGAACTATTGTCCTCGTCTTCATTGTTATCTGTACAACGTTTCGGCCAATATGCCCTCCGGCTTTCTTCGGGTATTGTATATATTATATATATTATAAATACCCGAAGAAGGCCGGAGGGGGTATCGACCGAAACGTTGTACAGGTAACAATGAAGCTGAGGACAATAGTTCGAATAACGCAGATAATACTAAATAATAACAACATCGATTTTTTAAGAGTTTAGTATTTTAAAAAAGAAGCACTGATTTTTCTTTTCAGGGTGTTTGTGCACTTTTTTTTTAACGTCAGGTCTTTTTTCATCAATGGATTTTAATGGGCATCCTGTGAGGATCCAACTCATGATTCAGTAATAATGGATTTGCAAGATAAACTTTTTGCCCCCCCCCCCCCCCGATTCCTTACCCAGGCGACGCCGGTAGCCGTTTCTAGTTAGATATATTCGTGTATTGGAATACGAATCTATGTTTTATTTCCTACCCTTGAATTTCTCTTCCTCGGTTTTTTTTCTAGTTTTATATTTTTCTGTGTGGAATATTGCTTGTAATACATTATTATGTAATTTTATTGTCCAGAAAAAGTTAAGCTGAAGTGAGTACAAAATCTATGGACATTTTATTCATAGAATTTTATACAAAGATGCTACTCGGTTATGATTTGATTGAAACAAATTAGCATTACTGCTTCCTTGCACTCACCCCCTCTCTCTCTATCTTTCCCCTTCTCTCTTTATTTCTTTCTTTCTTTCTTATGTTTTTTCTGTGCAGCATGTCCTTTTTCTTCCCTTTCTTTCTTTATAATAAAAATAGAATGGTCCATTATTTAGCTGAGGTGATGACACTCATAAAAATAAGAATTCGGCAGATAAGCAACACCAGAAAATTAAAATTTACATTTTTGCATTTCATCTTGGGCAATTTGGACGGTCTCATTTTAAACTAGAGGGTGTTGCAAGATGGTAATTGTTGGATGATTAAGGAACAAGTGTATTAATATATAGATAACGCTTCTCAAAATTATAGAAGGCTAAAGAATGGATCTGCCAAAATATTGTTTTAATAACACCAGCAACATACCAGTTTTAGAATACACTGACTGCACCTCTGCAGAGGGGTAATACCCCCTCCAAATGAGGCCACCTGTTTGTAGCGACCTGTGATGCTTAAGGATGGAATCCTGGTGGATGAGCAGTCCATGACATGCAACACCCCCTCTTTGGGCCTTATTTAGGCTAGACGGGTGGTTGGAGAGACTCCCTCTGATCAATCGGCTAGTCACATCAAGCCCTAGCATCTATAGATGTTATAGGCTTAAATATTAATATTTACGAGCGGGACCTGTGGATATATCGCAGTATGATAATTTAATGAATACAACGTTTGATATGTTTACTTCAATATGTAAGAACTATAATCATTTTTATTTAACTCTCTTTCTTAAAAGTGGGGGTTGTAAAATATTTACATTGATTTACCGATAAATCGTTCTCTTACACACATGGACACACTCATTAGCACGTATGAATGCATTTATCTCACACGCGCGCTTTCTCTCACACATAGTCACACTCTTTCACGTGGATGTTCTCTCTTACACGGAGGGATTCACAAACACAAACACGCACCCGTTTTCTCACACACATGGACGCGATCTCTCACACGCATGCATTTCACTCAAGCACTTTCTCAGATGCATGGATGCATGCTCTCACACACATGAATGCACTCTCAAACTCACGCACATACAGCACTTAGACGCATAGATTTAATCTCTCACGCGCACGCACCTAGATACGAATTCTCTCACTCATGCACTCAGGTACTCTCTCATACACACTTACCCGTTCTCTCACACTCAAGCACGTACTCTCACACACGCACGGATTCATTCTCTCCCACACACGCATCCGTTCTCTCACAAACATGAACGCACTCTCACACTCATGCACGTACTCTCACACACATTCATTCATTTTCTCACACACACGCACCCGTTCTCTCACACACATGAACGCACTCTCTCACACTCACGCCGTACTCTCACACTCATGGATTCATTTTCTCTCTCACCCACCCCCGTTCTCTCACACACATGAACGCACTTTCTCACACCCACGCACGTACTCTCACATACGCACGGATTCATTCTCTCTCACACACGCATCCGTTCTTTCAGAAACATGAATGTACTCTCTCACACTCACATGGATTCATTTTCTCACACACACGCACCCGTTCTCTCACACACATGAACGCACTTTCTCACACTCAGTCACGCACTCTCACACACATGGATTCATTTTCTCTCACACACGCACCCGTTCTCTCATACACATGAACTCACTTTCTCACACCCACGCACGCACTCTCTCACACGTATGGATTTATCCCCCCCCCACACACACGCACCCGTTCTCTCACACATAGGAACGCACTCTCTCACATTCACGCCCGCACTCTCTCACACGCATGGATTCATCCTCTCACACACGCACCCGTTCTCTCACACGCATGAAAATTCTTTCTCACACTCACACACATACTTTCTCACACGCATGGATTCATTTTCTCATACACACACGCACCCGTTGTCTCACACACATGAACGCACTCTCTCACACTCGCGCGTTTTCTCACATGCATGCACACACTCTCTCACACATATGGATGCACCCCCTCACACGGTTGCACACGTTCTCTCGTGCGCATGCATCCTCTAACACACATGGATCCATTCTATCACACAAAACTCTCACTCTCTCACACTCATATATTGAATCACACCCATCCACACGTTTTCTCACACGTATGCACGCACTTTCTCACACACATGGACGCATTCTCTCGCCACATTTCCGAGTTCAAGCACTTCCCCAGAAAACACACCATATTGTTTCCTTTTTGTTCTTCTCATCTTGTTCGTAACATTCTCCTCAACCCATGATATTATAATATCGTCATTTCTCCCTATCACACACACACACACACACACACACACACACACACACACACACACACACACACACACACACAGATAAATATAAAGATAAGTATGTAGTATATTAAAAAAATTGAAAAAACACAGGTTTAAATAAGTTGAGTGGTAAGTTTATTAGCTGACGCTGCAGTGTTTCGATCTATTAATTAGATCATCTTCAGGGCATTTGTTGGTATAAGGAAATTTTTTATCATAGAATAACGAGAAAAA
>CM042173.1:13496415-13516415 GCA_023376005.1 Doryteuthis pealeii
ACGTCATTAATATCATAGCCGTGATTGAATAACCTTTTGGTTAATAAAAGATATGCTTGGAAGGTTGTCCCTAGTTCGAACCCCCATTAGCGGCGTCGACGTACGAATTGGATTTAAACAATCTTTTTTTTTTTGGCACAGGAAAACAATCATGAGTCATTGTGAGTGGACCAGAATGATATATGACCAAAAACATAAAAGTCTATTTAAGGGAAAATAAATTTGCGATAAGCTATTCACACACACACACACACACACACACACACACACACACACATGCGCTCGCACACGAACGCGCATACACTACCCATATATATTATGCATAATTATAATGGATTATGTGTTTGTCACCACCGACGTCACAATTCCCTGGTTATTTACGTTATTTTCGTTCTTGTTGGTTGCAATATTCTTTCTTTCTTTTCTTTCTTTTCCTTCTTTCTTTCTTCTTCTTTCTTTCTTTCTTTCTTTCTTTTCCTTTCTTTCTTCTTTCTTTCTTTCTTTCTTTCTTTCTTTCTTTCTTTTTTTTTTTCTTTTTTCTTTCTTTCTTTCTTTCTTTCTTCCGTTCAATTATTCTTCTTCTTTCTTATTGTCGGTTTCATTATTCTTTCCTGCTTTCTTTCTTTCTTTTATTTTTCTTCTTTTCTTTATTTCTCCTCCGTTAATTATTCTTTCTTTCTTTCTTTCTTTCTTTTTCTTTCTTTCTTCTTTCTTTTCTTTCTTTCTCTCTTCATTTTTCTTTGTTTCTTTCTTCTTTTTCTTTCTTTTCTCTATTTTCTTTTTTTCTTTCTTTCTTTCTTTCTTTTCTCTATTTTCTTTGTTTTCTTTCTTTCTTTCTTTTCCCATTGTCTTCTAACTTCCACTTTCTCCTTCTGGCTCTTTGATTTCGACTGACACCACCGACATGTCTTGGTGGCTTTCCTCTTTCCAAACAAACTTTTGTCCCCCAAGGGATGAGCTTTGCATTTGCAAGGTATCACCAAGAAGAACAGGTGCAACGGGCCGATTTCACCCGATCTTAACCGACCACAATGCATTTCGCTTCTACCGCAGCTGCCAATGCGAACTGATGTCGACGGTAGATTTAAGAACTTTCTTATGATCTATATTGTTTTTAAATAAGAGTGCATAAAGGAATTTTTAGAATATGTTCATAATAAAATGTTGGAAACAGAAAGAAAGAAAGAAAGAATGAATGAAAGAAAGAAAGAATGAAATGAATGAAAAAAAAAGAAGAAAAAGAAAACAAACAGAAAGCTAAAGCAAAAACGGACCATATGACATTTAGGCACCCCTTTTTGATCTCGATTAAGAAAGGACATGTTTTTAATTTACACCGTAAAAATCCGGTTGTTTTAACAGACGATTTTTAGATTTTTTTAAATTGTAAAACTAACCCCTAACCCTAACTCCTAACCCTAACCCTAACCCTAACCCCTAACAAACAACCGGATATTGACGGTGTAAATGAAAAACATGCCCTAAAGGTAATATGGTCCGCAAAAACAAAAGGAAAAACGAGAAAGAGGAATAAAAGAAAAGAAAAAAGAAAACTATTTCTCTGAATGTTTGAGATGAGGCTTGATGATTAGTATTATCTGCGTTATTCGGACTATTGTCCTCATCTTTATTGTTATCTGTACAATGAAGAGTTTCTCTGAATGTTTGAGATGAGGCTTGATGATTAGTATTATCTGCGTTATTCGGACTATTGTCCTCATCTTCATTGTTATCTGTACAATGAAGAGTTTCTCTGAATGTTTGAGATGAGGCTTGATGATTAGTATTATCTACGTTATTCGGACTATTGTCCTCATCTTCATTGTTATCTACACAATGAAGAGTTTCTCTGAATGTTTGAGATGAGGCTTGATGATTAGTATTATCTGCGTTATTCGAACTATTGTCCTCATCTTCATTGTTATCTGTACAATGAAGAGTTTCTCTGAATGTTTGAGATGAGGCTTGATGATTAGTATTATCTGTTATTCGGACTATTGTCCTCATCTTCATTGTTATCTACACAATGAAGAGTTTCTCTGAATGTCTGAGATGAGGCTTGATGATTAGTATTATCTGCGTTATTCGAACTATTGTCCTCATCTTCATTGTTATCTGCACAATGAAGAGTTTCTCTGAATATTTGAGATGAGGCTTGATGATTAGTATTATCTGCGTTATTCGAACTATTGTCCTCATCTTCATTGTTATCTGCACAATGAAGAGTTTCTCTGAATATTTGAGATGAGGCTTGATGATTAGTATTATCTGCGTTATTCGAACTATTGTCCTCATCTTCATTGTTATCTGTACAATGAAGA
Source organism: Doryteuthis pealeii (assembly GCA_023376005.1). Classification (NCBI taxonomy): domain Eukaryota; kingdom Metazoa; phylum Mollusca; class Cephalopoda; order Myopsida; family Loliginidae; genus Doryteuthis; species Doryteuthis pealeii. The sequence goes on from CM042173.1 coordinate 13,498,737, forward strand.
GTTTCTCTGAATGTTTGAGATGAGGCTTGATGATTAGTATTATCTACGTTATTCGGACTATTGTCCTCATCTTTATTGTTATCTGGACAACTGTGCTCTCCGGCCTTCTTCAGGTATTTCCTGTCGGTCTCGTGAACCTTCTCGGACTCGTGAACCTTCTTTTTGGTCTCGGGAACCTTCTTGTCGTTTTCGGGAAACTTCTAGTCGTAATCGGGAGCCATCACGGAACTTTGAACCTAACCCTTTATTCAGTCCACGGGAGTATCTTGTTCTCATTGTACAGATAATAATGAAGATGAGGACAATAGTCTGAATAACGCAGATAATACCAAAGAAGAAAACTGTTAGAAAAAAAAACTGAAAAAAATAGTCAATTGATTATTGACTGTAACTTCAGATCGAACAGAAATCTTTAGGTGAAAGATAAAGCGGAAAAACAGTTTGATTGTTTGATTGGTTTTGCAGGATATCATGCATAGGCTTTCTTTCTTTCATTATTTATTTATTTATTCATTTCATTCTTTCTTTCTTTATTTATTTATTTCTTTCATTCTTTTTTTGTTTGTTTGTTTGTTTGTTTGTTTGTTTGTTTCTTTCATTCTTTCTTTCTTTCTTTCTTTCTTTATTTATTTATTTATTTATTTATTTCATACTTTCTTTCTTTCTTTTTCTTTATCTATTTATTTATTTCATTCTTCGTTGTTTCTTTCTTTCTTTCTTTCTTTCTTTCATTCTTTCTTTATTTATTTATTCCTCATTCTTCATTCTTTCTTTCTTTCTTTCTTTTCTTTCATTCATTCTTCTTCTTTCTCTCATTCTTTCTTTCTTTCTTTCTTTCTTTCTTTATTTATTTATTTATCTATTCGTGTTTTTGTCGTTCCCTTTCTTTTTTTTTTTTACTTTTCCTTCGGATTCTTTCTTTATTTTTTCCAACCTTTTTCCAATATTCTTTCCACTCTTTTTTATTTCTCTCTTTTCCTGTTGTTTTCTTTCTTTCTTTCTTTCTTTCTTTCTTTCTTTCATGTTTTATACATTCAATCGTTCTTTCTTTCTTTCTTTTCATCGTTTTCTATTTTACACGTTTCTTTCAGTTTATTTACTTTTTTCTTCGTTACGTTTCTGCCATCCTTTTCCTATCTCCGTTTCACTCCTTTTTTTTTCTTTTTTTCATTCATTCATTAATTCAATCCTTCTTTCTTTCTCTCTCTCTCTTTCTTTCTTTGTGTTTTTGTCATTTTCTTTTTCATGCTTTTCCTTCAGTTTCTTTCTTACAACCTTTTTTCCTAGATCCTTTCCACCTTTTTTCTTTCTCTCCTTTTTCTTTTTCTTCTTTCTTTTCTTTTTCATGTATTCTTTCTTTCTTTCTTTCTTTCTTTGTTATGGATTTTATCTTTTTCTTTTTTACACTTTTCCTTCAGTTTCTTTCTTTTTTTCTTCTTTATGTTTCTTCCATCATTTTTCCTATATCCTTTTTACTCTTTTTTCTTTCTTTAATTTTTTTTACATTATCATACTATGGGATATCCACATGTCCAGTTAGTAAATAAATAAATAAATAATCTTTTGGTGAGTCTGTCAAATTCAGAAGAGAACATGTCGTTTGAACCATGCCCTTACACATACATCAACGTTCGTGTTATTTAAGACCCAAGCAATCACTGGCCACTTTTAGCTTAAGAGTGACGCCTTTCTCTCTACGTTAAATAGAGATAAACAAATAGTTTGTGTATTTTAATATCATAATCCGTAATCATGCCCAATTTAACATTTTCAACATTAAACATATTTTTTAAATTCTTGTTTATCAAAAATGTTTCAGATGTTGTTATGAATATCTTTGTACTGTTCAGAATGCTTGATTTTTGCCAAAAGAGGGGTATTGTGGTAGGTGTTTATCTCACCCGTTTGCCACAGTCAGGGTGGGTTGATATGCTATTAAACAACAAAACCAAATTACAACGGACAGGATTGATACAAGGTCGCAAGTGAGGGTGTTAAGTATCTGGCCGCCATCCTTGGCCAGTTGTAAAGAACTTAAAGTAAATAAGTAAGTCCCGAGTTATAGAATCCTTTGGTAAGTGAATAAGTCCTGTGATATAGAATCCTTTGGTAAGTCAATAAGTCCTGTGGTATAGAATCCTTTGGTATGTCAATAAGTCCTATGGTATAGAATCCTTTGGTCCGTCGTCCAAGAAGATCCAAGTAGTAATGAGCTAAGATTAGAATCAGCCAGTATTCATAATAATATCAGCAGCAGAGCACTGCCAGTGATTGGGCAATAGGTTGGTCACGTGCTTATCGGCGAGTCTATAAGTAGAAGTGACCGTTTACGACACACCTTATATCAAAAACGCCAACAGAGGGGCATCCAGCGATGATCGAATTCGCTCTTCAGAAATAATGGATCTACAAGAAAACTTTGCTAAATACTACACTACTTTGGACGTCTCGCTATCCAACCCGTTCGTCATGGGTTGGGATGTGACACAAGATCGCAAGTACGGGGCATCCAGAACGGATAAAACTCACTCTTCAGTAGTAGTGGATAGGCGTATCTAGATTGCTAACCATTACGCGACTACGAAACACCTCCCTGCACAACTCATTCACTACTGGTTGGACGTAACACAAAGTTGCAAGTATAGAGCACCCAAACTTGTTCTTTAGTAGCAATAGACCTGCGAGACTAGCTTGCTAAACCACAGTTATGATTACACTCAAGGTCGCAAGTATGCGGCATCAAGTGAGGATTGAACTCGTTCTTCAGTTGTAATAGATCTCCAAGTATAGCTTACTAACAATTACACTACAATTGGACGCATCTCTACCCAACTCGTACGCCATGGGTAGGATGTGACACAAGTTCGCAAGTATGGGGCATCAAGCGAGGATCGAACTCGCTATTCAGTAGTAATGAATCTTCGAGACTAGCATGCAAATAATTACACTACAATTAAACGCCACTCTATCCAACCCGTTCGCCACGGTTGGGTTGGTTGGTTGGTTGGGTTTTACGGCATGTCAACCCATTGGGTTATTTTATGCCAAATATGTTTTGTTTTATTTCTTTGTAAGGTACAGCTGCCACATGTTCAGACACCTGCCTATCATTCCAGATCTTATTTCTATTGGTAATTAGGTATAGTGATAAGGTTTTGGTTATTTTTTATTATCAAGTTTTCGTTGAGGATTTGAACATCAAGAGGGTGTGTGGGTGATTTTTGTAGGTCTATGAACATACATCCTTGATAGGAGGCCGGTTCTTTTCAAAAAGTTTAATATCCTCTTGGGATCTATTTTAAGGGTGTCACTCAAAGGTACTAGTATGGAGCATACAGCGAGAATCGAACTCGCTTTTTTTTGTAATGGATTTGCGAGACTAATTTGCTAACCATTACATAACGATGGGACGCCTCTCAACTCGTTTCCGACGGTTAGGATGTAAAAGTGTGTTGCATATCGTTAACTATTTGCCTATAAAATTTTCTCCCGCGGCTGTACCAAATTTTTTTGGTATTTTTTACCTGTATGATGAGATATTTCAAAGCTCACTATCTATTCACCTCAGAACTCATTCTATCCAATTAAAGTCCTATTATTGTTGTAATTTGAGCCTTTCTACTCAATTATAATAAACTAACCATCAATTTTTGTACTTTGGTTGTGTGTGGTGGGAGAACCACTGTGAACGGCTTAACTCGTTACCCTTCCAATCCCCCCAAAGGCTGTACACATTGTTCTTGTTATTTTCTTACCTGTATGATGAGATGTTTCAAAGTTCACTATCTATTCACCTCAAAACTCATTCTTTTCAAATAAAGTCCTATTATTATTATTTACTTCTTTTGAGTTTTCACATCAGTGTTAGCTGGTGGTCTTTCACTGGAGTCTGAGTGACAGCAAGTCTCCTCAGGTCTCCAGGACTCTTCTGAGTATTCTGGCAGATTGCAGCAGTGCAGTGTTCTGAATGGTTTCAATCCTTCCTCTGATATACAAACTTTCCAAACCCTTTTCCAATCCCTTTGGGACTGTTCCAAGTGCACCAACCACAATTGGTATCACTTTCACTTTCATATTCCATAACTTTTTCAGTTCTCTGGCAAGGTCCAGATATTTGTCTATTTTTTCATTTTCCTTTAGCTTCATCCTGTGATCTGCTGGCACTGCAAAATCCACCAGTTGACAAGTTCTTTATTTTTTGTTTATCAACACTAGGTCTGGTCTTCTTGCTGGGATAAGGTGATCCGTTTTTATCTCAAAGTCCCAGAGAATTTTGTGCGTTTCGTTCTCAAGAACAGATTCTGGTTTATGCATATACCATTTTGTTGTGTGGTCAAAATTTAATTTGTTGCATAATTCCCAGTGGATCACCTTCCCAACCCAGTCGTGTCTAGCTTTGTATTCTCGTTGTGCTAGTTTGCTACATTCGCAGAGTATATGGTTATTATTATTATTATTATTATTATTATTATTATTATTATTTGAGTCCTTCTATTCATCTATAATAAACTAACCATCAGTTGTTGTGCTTTGTTTGAGTTTGGGATAATAAAGTACGGAAGAGGTGGTCCACTCCAATCAGACTACATACAGGGGAATATCACTCTACTTATACAGGGATAATGGTCGTGGTAGGCAAAGTTGTAAATGGAAGAAGTGCTTTCAAAGAAAACAAAAACAATGTTAAATAAGGATTCAGAGTTTTTGTTAAAATGTAAAATGTAAAACTTAAAAGATTTGAAAATCAAATCTGCTTTCATTAAGATATTTTTTGATAGAACTATAAAAGTAAAAATTGGTAACAATTCTGAAACACTACTGGTATTCTTCAGGGATCAGTACTGGGACTTTTGTTGATTTTGATATTTATTAATGACTAGCAGCGGCTACCGGGCGTCGCCTGGGTAGAGGGTGATTTTTTAGGTTAGTCCCGCAGATGCATTATTACTGAATCGTGAGTTGAATCCTTGTGGGATGACATATTTAAATCACTATGTAAAAAATTATACCTTACATTGATCCAGTTACTCTGAAAAGAAATGTTAATGTCTACTATCTAAAATATTAAATGAAAAAAAAATTCCATGCTGTTATCATTTGAATTTTATTTTTAATTATCTCACGAATATAAATCAAATCTCTATTTTTGCTTAAAAACCAAACCCGGGTAATATTTAACGTGTACATATATTTACTTTGTCGTTAATTGTTTATTTTCGAAGTTTCTTCCGGACATACAGATACACACAGACTGCCCTTATATATATATACTAGAAGCGGCTACACAGCATCGCCTGCTTAGAGGGTGTCTTTTTAACAATTTAGTCTCATAGATACATTATTGCTGGATCGTGAGTTGAATTCTCGCGGGATATCATATCTAAATCCCTATGTAAAAGAATAGACCTTGCATTAATCCAGCTACTCTTTTTTTCTCGAAAGTTTCCTCCGGACATACATATACACACCAACTTCTTTATATATGTATAGATAGATAGATTAATAATTTTTGGTATATTTTTATTTCTCTCAAAAAGGATAAAATGTCATCCATGCTTGTATTCCCAAATCAACCCTTCATATTTTTTTTGATAAAAGAAAAATCTCACATTCTATGAGGAAATGTTTGAGATGAGGCTTGATGATTAGTATTATCTGTTATTCGGACTATTGTCCTCATCTTCATTGTTATCTGTACAATGAAGTGTTTCTCTGAATGTTTGAGATGAGGCTTGATGATTAGTATTATCTGCGTTATTCGGACTATTGTCCTCATCTTCATTGTTATCTGTACAATCAAGAGTTTCTCTGAATGTTTGAGATGAGGCTTGATGATTAGTATTATTGCATTTTCGGACTATTGTCCTCATCTTCATTGTTATCGTACAAAGTTTCTGTCCTTTATATATGTATAGATTTGCCTAATGATATAAAATTAGAAAGAACTATTCACTGATGATGTTTAAACCTCTTGTTAGAGGAAATAACACAAATAGATGACTATCCCAAAGTTGAGAAAATATTGTCATTTCTTGTCGAATGTTCGGACATAATTAAAGTATGTTATCAAAATTAACATAATTTTCTATGGGTGTTGGTATATGATCCACAGGTTTCGTTTGTTTGTTTGTTTATTGATTTTAATGACATATCAACCCATCTGGAGTTATGTCATGCCTAATGGTTAGGAAGTTATTCATATCGTGTATTTATATTTATACTTTTTAGTAATTGATTTTAAAAATGTGTTAGCATTATTGGGATTATGTTGTATGGTATTGATTTGTTTCATGTCTATATTCTATGGTATAATTTTATTTCTCTCAAAAAGAGAGAATATCCTCCATGTTGACATTTTCAAATAGATCTTTCATATTGTTTGCTTTAAAATAACGGTTTCTGATGTGCAAGAAAAAATTCGATGAATAAGTGTTTAACTGTCAAAGGAGTTTGACATATTCCACATTGTGGTTGTTGTTCTTGTTTGAGTATATAGAAGTGCGTTAGTCTTGTATGACCAATGTATAATCGAGACACAATGACTTGTTCCTTTCTAGACTTCCTTAAAGTTGATCTCCAGCCTCCCAAAGTGGATTTGATTAGGAAGAGTTTATTGTGGATGTTGGATGTTGTTAGTTTATTGGAGTTTATTGTGTTGCATTTTGTATGAAGGAATCTATTAATTTAAGGTTTCAAATCAGTATATGGTATCTTGAAATTGTCGGATATCAAGTCGAGAGCCGATAATCCCTAGCCACTTAATATATATCACCTCCTATCCACCCACAGTGTCGAAATGTGATACAAGGTCGGTTTAATGTGAGACCCAGCAGGAAGCACGCTCCCTCCCAAGATATACTCCCTCAGTATTCCTTTTTTTTGGCGCGTTTCAGGCACCGGGTAATAAACCCATTCTTTACTCCTTTAGATAAAGATTCAACTGCCTTGGAGAAAGAGGCACCCTGAATCCGAGCTGATATCTTAATACCTCACCTACCACGAGTGCCAGATATATGATACATTATATATATATATACTTTCTTTGGTGGGGTACCAAGTTTTTTGGTATTAGGATGATTCTAAATTGGTCCTTTCTTCCAACAGTTGGGTGCTGCAAAGTTCAGGTCACATTTGAGAGCTCAATGTTGTTTTTTTATAAACAGAGACAAGTTTGCCAGTTCAAATAAAAAAGTGATCTGACCAAACTCGGAGAGTCTCAGATACCCACGGGCGGAAATGAACCATAATCACTACATATTGGCATTAAATGACCCACTGAGGTTGATATGCCATAAAACCAAACCAAACAGATAAATATGACCTTAAAGATACTACCACTCCGGGTCAGAATGGAACTGGGTGTAATATCAACGAAGGAACAGCCTACACTTTCGAAATCTTTATAATTCACATTAGGAGAGTTTGTGTTATTTTTTAATGAGGAGGTTAGATGTTTTGAATTTGGTGTAGTAGATAATTAGTTTTATTTTCTGTTGTTGGTCGACAGGTTTGATGTGTCTATGTATGATGTTGGTTATTACATGTTCGTCGGATTTGTAGTTTTTGTGCATTTGATTTCGGTAATATAGATTTATTTTGTTATTATTGTTGTTAAAACCTAACATCAACAAAATAGCATTTAAAGTCGGAGACAACGTATTAAATATCTTTAATAACTAACACACTTAACTTACATCCCCTTCTTAAAAAAATAATAGACTCTCCCAATTTAATAAATACACTTTCGAAATCTTAATAACTGGAGTCTCGCATTCACATGCAGTTTTAGTGTCATACCTAGGAGAGCCATTTTTAGAAGGGAGGGATGTCATACCTCTCTACAAGGGATAATATCGGTGTTTTCTAAGCCCAGTAGGGAGTAGGGTAGATTGGATTAAGAATGTAACCAGTTTTTAAAAAAATCAGAATTTAAACCAGCTCTGTCCAGCTTAACTGTTTGTCTTTACAGCTCACAGTTGCCCTCCCACCTCTGCAATCCTACTGTAAACGCTGGCATCGGCTCTCGCATGTGCCACTTGTTTGCAATGATAACAGCACTTTATTTGAATAGAATGTGTTCTGGGGTGAATAGATAGTGAACTTTGAAATATCCCATCATACAGGTAAAAAAATACCGAGAAAATTTGGTAATTTAAAGAGTTAAGGTCATGTTAAACCGTCTGGGATTATTTTATGCTTATATATCAGAGAATTGCGTTGATTGTAACTTATATTTACAATTTTTGTGTAGTTGCTTTTTTTTTTCAAACGTTTATCTGATATCCATTATTCGTATATAACAAAAATAATTTGTATTATCTGCGTTATTCGGACTATTGTCCTCATCTTCATTGTTATCCTACAACATTTCGGCCTATGTGCCCTCCGGCCTTCTTCAGGTATTTGTCGGACTCGGGAATCTTCTTTTCGGATCCGGGAACCTTCTTGTCGTAATTGGGAACCTTCTTGTCGTAATCGGGAGCCATGACGGAACTTTGAACCTAACCCTTAATTCACGGGTGTATCCTATTCTCATTCCGCTAACCATAGCTGGGGTAGATGCGTTAAGCTGTGTTAATTATAATTCTGTGTTACTGCCGCCCTTGACCAGGATTGAACCTGCAGTCCAGTGATAATTTGCTAATAATTTTACCAATAGATGGGACCATTGCGAGTCAGAGTAAACATCAGAGTAATTGTAAGGAAGTGATACTCTACACTCCCCTTCATTTGGTACATAAGTTGGAGGAATTTGGTTGACGAAGAGTTAAAAATCAACATTGTGTCATATCTTAAAGGAGTAGGTGGTTAAATACTCACATGTATATCACATAAAATTTTTCGTGTATTTTTTTAATTTCATTTTACATTGGGCTATTAAAATCCTATTTGAATCGGACTTTCTGGGTAAACCTGGTTTTTGATCTACAAACGAAGCTATTTTCATTGTTCCACACTTGGAGAATTTTGTATAAAATATTATTTAAGTCGTTTTTGAACACAATGCAATTTATACAGCAGTTACATTTAAATATCTACAAAATACAATTCGTTCAGTTTAAAGTGCATAAGCGGCTTGTCATGGGAAACGCGTAGGCATTTATTGTTTGATTATATGAGAGAGAGAGAGAGAGAGAGAGAGAGAGAGAGAGAGAGAGAGAGAGGAGAGAGAGAGAGAGAGAGAGAGAAAACTCCAGTGCTCGTTGTCAAGATAGCATGCCCGTGTGATGTGTGGCTAATGTCCTATTTCATACAACAATAAAATAATTATTAACTAAAACTTTTTCTGTTATACTTAAACCCTAACATCAGCACAACGTTATGTGTTGCTATATCTTCTATTTCTTTTTTCTTTTCTTTCTTTTCTTTCTTTCTTTCTTTGTATTTTTCTTTATTCATTTACTAGAAGTGACTAGGTAGGGGATTTTTTTAAATCTAGTGTCGCAGATCCATTATTACTTATCACAAGTTAGATACTCACTGAAATTGCATTGAAAATGATTTTATTATAGAAATTATGGATTATAATGCTATAGAAATACATTGAAAATTACTTTACTGTAAAAATGCATTGAAAATGATTTTATTATAGAAATTATGGATTATTTGCTCACTGGATGACCCATAAAATCTCCACGTAAATATATAACAATAAAGTAAAAAAATTTAATTCAATAATTTACAATTAAAAAAAAAAAAAACAATATAAATGAGGCAACTAATTCAATCAATCAACATTATATTTCAATTACCTTCTGTTACTATACAAATTTTAATTTTTTAATATCTTCCCAAATATAAATAAAATCTTCATTATCTTTTTAATCAAAAACCAAGCCCTGGTGATAATTAATGTATATATATATATATATATATATATATATATATATATATATATATATAGATAGATAGATAGATAGATAGATAGATTTACTTTGTCGTTAATTGTTTTATTTTCGAAGTTTCCTCCGGACATACACATATGCACAACTGCCCTTTATATATTTATAGATTTCTTTCTTTCTTTCTTTTTTTCTTTCTTTCTTTTTTTCTTAATGTATTTCTTTCTTTTTTGCTTTGCTTAACTTCTTTCATTCTTTGTTTGTTTACATTAATTCTTTCTTTCTTTCTTTCTTTCTTTCTTTCTTTGCATTGGTGACTGTCAAATTGGCCCAGGGATTTTCTTTCTTTCATTTTTTTCTTTCTTTTATTCTTTCTGTTTTTCTTTCTTTTTCTTTCTTCTCGTTGTTGTACTTTTCTTTCTTTCTTTATTTTTTCTTTCTTGGCTTTAATTCTTTCTTTGTTTTCATTCTTTCTTCCTTTCTCTGACTTAGTTTACTTTTCTTTATTAATGTACTAGAAGTGGCTACCCAGCATCGCCTGGATAGAGGGGGCGTTTTTTAAAAAAAAATCTCATAGATCCATTACTACTGAATCGTGAGTTGGTTTCTCACAGGATGTCCCATTAAAAAAGACCTTGTGTTGATTCAGCCATTCTGAAAAGAAAAATTAATGTCTACTATTTACAATATTAAATACAAAAAAAATCCATGCTGTTATCTTTTAAATTTTATTTTTTAATTATCTTCACGAATATAAATCAAATGTTCATTATTTTTGCTCAAAAACCAAGATATGATGATAGTGAATGCTTATATATATTTACTTTGTTGTTAATTGTTTTATTTTCATAGTTTCCTCCGGACATACATACCAACTACCCTTTATATATAGACAGATTTCTTTCTTTTTTCTTTCTTTCTTTCTTTCTTAATGTATTTCTTTCTCTCTTTCTTCTTTTTTTATTTATTTATTATTAAAGTATTTCTTTCTTTCTTTCTTTCTTTATTAATGTATTTCATTATTGTTTTTTTCTGAGGTGAAGCACCACGACTACCATCAGCTCTCCACTTTACCGTACAGACTCCTACGTTGAGTTGGCAGGGACCTGTATCGAACCAGGAATCTTGCCATTTCCTTGGCGTGTGCTCTACCGAGTGAGCTAAACCGGTCCCAGAATGAACTCAGATGTTAATAAGAAGTAGAACCTACAGACTCCCAAGGAAGAGTAAATAAAGCATTATTCCAGTGACAAGGAAGTGAAATCTGTAGTGAATAAGTGGCTAAAAGAACAGTCAATGGAATTTTAGGGGGCAGGGATACATGCTCTCATTCGAAGGTGGAACATTGCTATTGAGATAAACGGTGACTATGGGGGAGAAATGTGGATGTCATCCACAGAGGACCAGCTTAATTTTGGTATATGATACATGTTCCTGTTTTGGTAATTATACCTGTCCTAAACAAAATGGCATTACTTTTTGACTCACACTTGTAAATACGTCGATACGTCAAGACGGTGCATACCCAGAAGTATGGGTATGCCACAGTATGTATGATTTGTATGGGAATATTATTGGTAAACTTGCAGCACCTGTGGATATACCACGATATGATAATTTAATCATTACAACGTTTCATATGCTTACTTAAGAACTATTACATATATTTCAATATGTAAAAAGTATAATAATCTTACCTGACATAGGTGGGGATCAAAGCGTAGTATCTGTTCCGGATTCTCTGCTTTGACACTTCTTACCTTCTATACCCGGCCTCGGCTGGGGGTCCAGTGTGCTTCGGCCTCTGGACCGGTAGAGTACAATTATTACCGTCGTTCCCCGGGGGCCATCCTCCCAGATCGACGCAATTTTTATGCGCCCACGTAAAAACGAGACCTTGTGTCCAGCCCTCATAAGTGGCAAATACCCTAATATAATCCCCTCGGGGAGTCCAGTGTGCTTTGGCCACTGGATCAGGTTAAAGTACAAATAATAGCGTCGATCCCAGGGGGCTTTCCCCCCAAGCAATACTTGTCCCCTTGGGGGCAGGGCTGGGTTTATTGCCCAGCGCCTGAGGCACCCCCTTGAGGGGGAATGCCGAGGGGATCGACGCAATTTTTGTTCTTTCCCACCCATGAGCTTCGGCTTGTGGGTGGGCCCACATTAAAACGAGGTCTTGTGCCCAACCCATACAAGTGGGGTATGAGACAAATACCCTTAATTTAAGTTTCACTCATTCTTTTTTTTACTTTCTTTCTTTTCATCTTTTCATTATTTTCGGTTGAAACAGATTAGCGTAATCGCTTCCACGCGCTCTGTCCTCTGTTTCTTTCTTTTTTTATTATATTTTTTCTGAGTAGCATGTTCTCTTTCTTCCCTTTCTTTTTTTATAATAAAAAACGGAGTGGTCCATTATTTAGCCGAGGTGACGACAGTCATGAGAAATAAGAATTCGGCGGATAAGCAACACCAGATAATCAGGATTTACACTTTTTTGCACTTCATCTTGGACAATTTGGACGGTCTCATTTTTAACGAGAGGGTGTGGCAAGATGATAATGGCCGTATAGTATCATTATATAGATATTTTATTTCTAAACACATTAGTCATCAATTCTGCTTTAGATGTGAATTTTTGTAGATAGTTTCGGGAATGTGAGTTTCTCTTTTACTTATTTCTGTTCGGTATTTATTTTTTTTCAACACTTTTTTAAAAAACTCATTTTTTACCTATTTAACCCATACATGGAACCCTAATAGGTTCTACCACTCCAGGTCGGGGTGGACCTTGGAGTATTGGAACTTCATCACTAGATACAGTTTAAGGTCATACCAGGGACCCTCAACCTCTGTCTTCTAGCACATATATGATAAAAAGGGAGGCGCGTGATCTAATGGTTAGAGTCGTAGGAAATTGACTCGTCAATGCGTGTTCAATTCCTGGACGAAGCTGTTGGCATTTCACATGGCGCTAACACCCTTGGGAAATGTTTGAATCCAATTTTCCCTCCAGCTATGGCTAAATAGCTGGGCAGACTGGACTCTATAACCATGGCTAGGTAACCAGTCTAGGAGAAGGAAAACTCTGAATTTAAACCTGTTAAACTCCGCTTAATAAATTGACCTTGTCGTGCGGAGGGGTTGGTAAATATATATATGACAAAATGGGTTGGTGGTTTACCGTAAGAGCAATTGGGTCGGGACAATCCTATTGGTTCTAGGGCTTGACGTGACCAGCCGATTGACCGGGAGGGTGCCTCTCAGACTGCACGTCTAGCCTAAGTAAGGGCCAAAAGAGTGTTGCAAGTAATGGGCTGTTCAGCTACCTAGATTTCGTCCTTCGTTTCGCAATAAAGGTATCCCCATTGGAGCGGGATTTTACACCTTTGCAGAGGTGCAGTCGGAGAGTTCTAAAGCTCTAGCCAAGTGTGACCGAGTAGTAGTAGTAGTAGTAGTAGACTTGAGCTACCCGAATTTTCTGCGACAAAGCATATTTATTATTATTAATTTTTGACTAGTTTTTATTTTTATTGCGACGCTAACAAAAAAGCCATCCATTATTGAGACGCTATTAGGCATTGTCATGTACGAAGTCACGCCTTTATTTGTGGAGCGATGGAAGGGACCGCAAGAATACGCCTATGTTTTGTGAAAACAGACAGAAAAATATTAAAATTTTTATGTACATTTTAGAATTGACGAATGGACATAAGAAAGACAGAGAAACAACAAAAAACAACAACAAAAATACCGATAAATAAATAAATAGATAAATTAATAAATGAGACGGATTTTTCAGGAGTTTTTTTCTTTCAAGTTTTTCTCTTAAATGTCCACGCCTTATTTCATTTTTTTTCTTCATTTGTGTCTAGACAAAACAATAACAAATCCTTTTTGCATTTCTTATCAACACAGGTTCGTTTCTCTTCTTTCTTTCTTTCTTTCTTTCTTTCTTTCTTTCTTTCTTTTCTATTTCCTGTTTCTTCTTTCTTTCTTTCTGTTCTTTTATTTCTCATCCTCCTCTTTCTTTCTTTCTTTCTTTCATTCTTTCTTATTTTCCTGATTCTTTTTCTTTTCTTTCTTCTTTCTTTCTTCTTTCTTTCTTTCTTTCTTTCTTGTTTCCTCATTCTTCCTTCTTCTTTCTTTCTTTCTTTCTTTCTTTAATATTTCTTATTTCATTTTTTCTTTCTTTACCATTCATTTTCTTCTTTCTTCTTTTTCTTTCTTATTTTCCTTCATTCTTTTTCTTCTTTCTTCTTTCTTTCTTCTTATTTCCTTATTTTTTTCTTTTCTTTACCCATTCTTTTTCTTCTTTCTTTCTTTTTCTTTTTATTTCTTCTTTTTCTTCTTTCTTTCTTTTCTTATTTTCCTTATTTTCTTTTTTTTTTTTCCTTTCATTCTTTTTCTTCTTTCTTTCCTTTTTTCTTTCTTATTTCCTCATTTTTTTTCTTCTTCTTTCTTTCTTTTTCTTTTTTTCTTTCTTTCTTTCTTCTTTCTTTCTTTTTTTCCTTCTTTTATTCTTTTATTATTTTTTTCTTATTCTCCTCATTCTTCTTTTCTTCTTCTTCTTCTTTCTTCTTCTTCTTCTTCTTCTTCTTCTTCTTTCTTCTTTCTTTCTTTCTTTCTTTCTTTCTTTCTTATTCGTTTCATCTCCGTATGCAATTATATATGTATGCATATATATACGTGTATGCATATAGATATGTGTTGTATGTATATATATATATGTATATACACATATGTAGGTATGTATATATATATATACATATATGTATGTATGTATATATAAGTATACTCATATTTGTATCTATGTATATATATATACATATATCTAGGTATTTATATACGTATGTATATACATATGTGTAGATATATATATATATGTGTGTGATAAACATATACGTAGGTATGTATATATATATGTGTATATACATATATGTCTGCATATATATAATATATATATATATATATATATATATATATATATATATATATATAACCCTAAATAAACGATTAGTCAGTCTTGAACATTATAGCTGTTGAAGGGGACGTGACATCATTGACTATAATATATATATATATATATATATATATATATATATATATACATTTTACCCTACATTTATTCTAAAGTATCTACATTATGCAGACATTCCCTATCACTTGATGAGTCTCTATTTCATTATCCTTGATTTTCTCACTGACCGGCCCTGCCCCCACTTGTCTCCTCCACCCCTTGCTCCCCCCCAACCTTTCGATATCACAAAGAGACAATATGGACCAATCAAATAAACACTGGACCGTTTCAGGAATTACCAATGAAGTGGAAAGTCAAAATGGCCGTTGTGTGTCTCAAGTGTCGTTCGTTTGTCCGGTCAGCCGCGAAAACGAGCCGTCGGCACAACATTCGAAAAGTTTTATCTGACACGAACACGCTCACACTGATTATCACTTTCTATTCATGTATACTAACATACATTAATATATATATAGTTGAATGAAGTGACAAATAAAAGGTTTTAGCTTTTACTCATTTATTTGGGAACGATATTACTACCAATGGTTTCCTGCTAAAAGCATTCATCAGGTAAACGAAATAGTTTTTCTTTTTAAATGACAGAAATGGTGTAAATGGTCAAATGTGTGCGTTTTTTAACTGTATACTCGTGTTGCGTGTTTGCGTGTTTACGTGATGTCGATTGCTCTTTTTGTTTGTACGTGTGCGTATTTTTGTTTGTGCGTATGTGTATGATGTATGCGCCTGCGCGTGGGAATGCATGAAGGCTGTGATGATATGATTGTGTTCACGCGCGTGTGTGCGTATGAATATGCGTATTTGTGTTTGGTATTTTTGGTTACGTATGTTATGTGCAATTAATATAATGTATTTTTTAATTATGCTGTTAATAATAATGACTGTGTTATATATTGCGTTGGTGATGTAATGTGAACGTTATATTTGTATGATAATTGTACAATGTATACAGGTAGAGGGAAAGATACTTACAGTTTGACGGATCTAATATATTATATATATATATATATATATATATATATATATATATAGAGAGAGAGAGAGAGAGAGAGAGAGAGAGAGATAGATAGAAGAGAGAGAGAGAGAGAGATAAAAGGATATGAAAACACACAATGCTGTTAAAATGAAAATATTTGATATCATATTCATAGCTAATATTGAACAATATTTCGATTTATAAAAATCATCTTCAGAGCTTGTTTCCGGACTCATCGAGAGAGGAGCTGAAAATAATTTGAATTCAAAACGAAAACATTGATGTTCCAAAAAGTCATGCAATCGTTCCTTCATAAGCACATCCGCTACGGGTTTCTCTGTCAGCGACATAATGTATATCTTAGTGTAACAGTTTTTGAAAAAAGAAGACATATTTCAAATTCAACAATTAACAAATTCTCTTTTTCAAACAGGAAGAGTTTTAACCCGTTCATGGTAGGCCTGCAACGGATTTTTTCAGAAAATATATTTTTTTTTTTAATCGAAATATTGTTCAATATTAGCTATGAATATGATATAAAATATTTTCATTTTAACAGCATTGTGTGTTTTCATATCCTTTTATCTATACTTATATTCTATAGTTCGAACTCGCTTACTTCAATGTCGTAGGCCAGCACGTTAGCTAATACGCCTCGGGATCTAGTAGCTAACACGCTGCCCAGCCCCTGAAATGAATAGATATATAAGAACATACATTCAGTTCATTGAGTAGGACGGTGACATCGAGTATCCGATTTTTTTGTTGTTGATTAGATTAGAGCTGTTTTCCTTGTCTGGACTGGTTGCTTGCTTTGAATATATATAGATATGGAAGAATCTATGAAGATAACTACTCCAGACAACAGAACAAAAGTTAGTACACAGTTGAAGATTTAATATGGGAGATATAACCACGGATATCTCTCAAAATACATAAGAAAGTGCTACTCCGAAAAGTAAAAGATAAGATTAAATATGAGGACAACCACGGATGTCCCCCTCATACGAGAATAGATAAATAGACGGGTGTCTTCTCCTCACAAAATGGATATAATGTATATGTGCTAGTAAAGTAAGTAAAGTCGTCGGGGTGGCCTAAGTCGGTATCAGCCAGACAGCGAGGGAGTCTATTCCCTTTTTACTAGCGCTAGACCAAGGAGATTGTTTTTTCCGTCTGAGGTACACATATCACCAGTTCCTTACTTTACGGCACAGATCTCTGTGCTACTCATACGCTGAGTTGGCGAGGGCCGGTAACGAACCAGAAACCTACTTGTTCCCAGTCGGACACTCTACCGACTGATGTGTTCCAGATTTTTTTTTGTTTTTTGTTGATTTTTAAAATTATATTAATGTGGAGGCTGGAAGGAGAAGAATTGAAGAGAAAGGTGTTATAGGCATTTTAAAATGTGTGTATAAAACGTGTGTTTTAAAATGCCTTTAACACCTTTCTCATCAATTCTCCTCCTCCCAGCCTCCACATTAGTATGATTAAAAAAAAAACTGGAACACATCACCCCTGATGATGGCTCTTCGAAGTACCGAAAGTACTCGGGTTCTGAACTTTGGTGGACTTATCCAGGAATTTCACCCAAATATTAAAAAGTTGGCCAGAAAACTCGAAAAGATCAAAAATAAAATTGTTAAACAGGAGGTGTGTCTTTTGTTTAATTCCACACACACACACACACACACACACACACACATATATATATATATATATATATATATATATATATATATATATTATAACAATGACATTTCTAGAAAATAGGCTGGATGAATAAAACTTCCCACAGAAACAGCTCTGAGCCCCCTGCGTTG
>CM042173.1:13521415-13533854 GCA_023376005.1 Doryteuthis pealeii
TACACACACATATCTTATTATAATAGAGATTATGTGTTTATTTGCCTGTAACCGAAACTATATCACTACTCAAGTCACTATCCATTTAGTTATTATACATCACATTCTCCATGAATCATTTTTATTTAAGCCTCAGTTATTAATAAAATTGTTTTTCATTATTAATACTGCTGGCCATATCTATGTACTAATAACATGCAATTGTATTTATATATACAACAAATAGCGGTTTACAGTGTGAACGGCAAACCTAATTTGCATATTGATATTTAAAAGTTGATTTTAATAAATATGTGCTTGGTATTGTTGATATCTAATTATTTGATTTTATCTTAATGAATAAGAGCAAAAATCTCGGAGATAAATCTTAAAAGAAATCCTTCAACAAAAAGAAATAACTGTAATTTTGTTCCCTACTTCCTATTTTAACTAAATAGTTAAATTAAAAAAAGTTTAGCAATGAAAGACGGAGGTGATGGTAGAGGAAGCTACAGCTGTTATATTTTTCGGTTATACCCCTCTCTGTTTCAAATCAAATTTCATCTGCATTCTTATTTAGTTTCTTTAGACTTTCTAATTTAATATAATATTTTATGACATTAATACTTGCACCCAGAGGGTGCATATATTCGCTAGTATATATTATATTTTATATATCTGCTAACTTCTGCTTGCTTTACTATAAGATGAAGTAATTGATTTCGATGTGAAAGTACTGTGTAATGTTCAAAGTCAGTGACTAAGAAAAGCCTCCTGAAAACTTTATGGACATAATCCGACGTCATGTTTATGCAGCGTTTGCCGGTAACAAAGCCGCTATTGATCAGTACACCTGGTCTCTCAGATAGACACGTATGTTTAGTTTTATTTGGTGATCTATGTATATAAAAGGGACAATGCATCGCTGTCTTTGATTAGGACTTACGATTGACGGTCCCAGTTAGACAATACCGACTTGTAATATTTAGAAGAAATGTGTATTGGATTCGAGATAATATTTATGCATTTCAGTTGATATATCATAGAATGGCGAATACACCCCCTCTCTAATGCTATCACCCTCTCCCTCTTTTTTACTTTAATTATACAATATAATCAGATTTAGATAGATAGATAGATAGATTGATGAATAGGAACATAGTGAGATAGATAGATAGATAGATAGATAGATAGATAGATTCATACATCCATACATATAAATAGTTTAAAGCAAATAGATATGAACAAACTGATATATATATATATATATATATATATATATATATATATATATACCTGTTTGTTCATATCTATCTGCTTTATATATATATATATATATATATATATATATATATATATATATATATAATTATTTTATAAGTTATTAGAGAAGATAAAATTGATCAATTTTATCTTCTCTAATAACTTATAAAATAATTATATTAACTTGATGCTTCAAAGGAATCTAATAATAGATGAGAAAGACTTTCTATCAGGGACCCTACTCTCAAAAAGTGTTTTAATACTTTTGAGAGGGGGCCCTTGAAAAGGATTTTTCATTATCTCCTTCATTTCATTCATTCTTGGTTCATCCATTCATTCATTTTACCATTGATTTTTCACTATATATATATATATATATATATATATATATATAAGGGTGTTCTGGATAGATTTGACATATCTATATATTTGGTTATTTTACTCCGTAGGTTGGAGGTATTGACGCACACTAGGCATCATTTAAAAGCTTGGACCCTTCTTTATTCATAGACAGATAGAATGGATGACTGGAACGACCTGAATCATGGAAGAGAATAACTTGTATGATGATGATCTGTGCCGGCCATCAAAATAATTAGATTATGGTTGATACCCAATCCTACTTGAAGAATGTAAAAACAATCAGGCATGAACTGGAGACTTGCAATGGAGACTACGAGGCTGTGGCTAGAAGAAAGCTACATAACAGACGATCTGATTGATTTAGTACAGCAGAATTGCTCGAAAAAAGTGTTGGACGACCCTATCATTGGAACTCAGGCTTTGTCACGTGAATTGAATGTTTCTGCCTCTACCATGAAGCTTGCACTCAATGAAGACCTTCGCTACTACTCATACAAGCGTTGCAGAGGTCAAATGCTCCCAGAAAAGGCCTGTGAAAATCGTCTGACAATGGCGAAGAAACTTCTGTGCAAACTGAAACATCCTGCTGAACCATAAACAATCCGGTTCTTTTCTGACGAAAAAAAACTTTTGCCAAGATCAAAAGCACAACACGCAGAATAACAGATGGCTTGCATACAGTCCAAATGACACTTCTCGTGTCACGCAGACTAAATTTCTCCAAACTGTGATGGTTTTTGGATGTGTGTCCTCTGAGGGTGATATGATGCCTCCGTATTTTATCAGAGAGGGTACCAGGTTGAATTCAGATGCCTGCGTGGAGTTGCTAAACACTGTAGTCAAACTCTGGATAACAATTTTTACGACTATACCAGTCCCTGGTATAATCGTAAAAATTCACCAACAACCACTTTTGACATTTCCAGAGGTGTGGCAGGGGGCCGAATCCTGCTGCCATACATATGGCCTACGATTGGCCACCCTTGTTATCATGTATCAGAAATACATAAAGAAGGAAAAATAAAGACGGGTATGAAATTTGGTAGACGTCACTGTAGACCTATTATTAAACATTAAAAAGAAAGAAAGAAAGAATGGGAAAGAACGAATGAAAAAGAAAGAACAAAGAGAAAAAGAATGAAAGAAAAAGAGAGAAAATAGAAAGAAATAGAAAAAAGAAAGGAAAAAAGAAAGAGAAAGAAAGAAAGGTGGGTGTGAAATTTGATAGATGTCGCTGTAAACTAAATTAAGAAACATTAAAATCAAGGGAAAAAAGAAGGAAAGAAAGAAGAAAAGAGAAAGAAAGAGAAAAGAAAAGAGAAAAGAAAGAAAGAGAGGGTAAGAAAGAGAGAGAGAAAGAAAGAGAGGGTGAGAAAGAGAGAGAAAGGGTATGAAGGAAAGAAAGAGAGAAAAAAGAAAGAAAGAGAAAAAAAGAAAGAGAAAAGAGAGAAATAAGAAAGAGAGAAACAAAGACAAAGAGAGAGAGAGAGAGAGAGAGAGAGAGAGAGAGGAGAGAGAGAGAGAGAGAGAGAAAACAAAGAGAGAAAAAACAAAGCGAGTAAGAAAGAAAGGGGGGAGGAAGCAAGAGCGAGAAAAAGAAAAGAAAGAAAGAAAGAGAACGAATAAAGAAGCAGAAATAAAGGCATATATGAAATTTGGTAGACGTCACAAGCCGAATATGAAACCTTAAAATTAAAGAAAGAAAACAAGAGAAAGAAAGAGAAAAAGAAGGAGAGAAAGAAAGAAAGAGAAAGAAAGAGAAAAAGAAGGAAAGAAAGAAAGAGAAATAAAGGCGGATATGAAATTTGGTAGACGTCACTGTAAGCCGAATATGAAACATTAAAATCAAACAAAATACACAGGCCTGGGGCCAGTTCGTTAAGAGCCATTTATTGACCAACCGGCAACGGGTTGCCAATCGAATTGTCGCCCGCGGACATTCATTGGCTGTCTTCCCAAAAGCAAGCAATATTCGCCTGAATGAGAATCAAAGGAAAAATGTAAAGGGTAAATGGAGAGTGTGTGTGTGTGGGGGGGGATAGGTTTGATGACAATCTCACGTCGGAAATTCATAAAAACGCCGACATTTTGGATAATATTCTCTAACTCTTCAGCGTCCCGCTGATACATATTGAAATCCTATATCGAATTGTGAACCGACTGACCTCCATTGGAGATGATTATACTTCCGACACTCAACCATATCCCTTATTATTTCATACACTACGCTCGTCATACATTTTACAATCTCTCGAAATGAATACAAAGGTGTGGAGGCGCGTGGTGTAATGGATAGATTCGTTCGAAATGGACTCGTCGACCCGAGTTCAAATCCTGGACAAGGTTGTCTGCATTTCACATCGCACTAATACCCTTGCATCCAACTACTCTCCCTCCAACTATGGGTAAATAGTAGGACGGACTGGGCTCTTTAACAATGGCTAGGTAACCAGTATAGGAGAAGGAAAACTCTGAATTCAAACCTGTTAAACTCTGCATAAGAAACTGACCTTGTGTTCCAGCCTACTCATGCGTGCGTGCGGGGGGGGGGTAAATGTATACAATTGTATTGGGTTGCTTGAAGATATTTAGTCGAGTCTTTATTCACCAAGGATCAATATGAGCATAACTTCATATACCTCGGTAGCAATATCTCATTTATGTTGGTTGGGGGTTATTTTTTTGGTTAGATTTTACGGCATGTCAACACTTTATTATCTGCGTTATTCGGACTATTGTGCCCATCTTCATTGTTATTTGTACAACGTTTCGGCCGATATGCCCTCCGGCCTTCTTCAGGTATTTCTTGTCGGACTCGGGAACCTTCTCGGACTAGGGAACCTTCTTTTCGAACTTGGGAACATTCTTGTCGTAATCGGGAGCCATCACTTGATTACGACAAGAAAGTTCCCGAGTTCGAAAAGAAGGTTCCCGAGTCCGAGAAGGTTCCCGAGTCCGACAAGAAATACCTGAAGAAAGCCGGAGGGTACATCAGCCGAAACGTTGTACAAATAACAATGAAGATGGGGAGAATAGTCCGAATAACGCAGATAATACTAATCATCAAGCCTCATCTCAAACATTCAGAGAAACTCTTCATTGTACAAATAACAATGAAGATGAGGACAATAGTCCGAATAACACAGATAATACTAATCATCAAGCCTCATCTTAAACATTCAGAGAAATACTTGGGTTATTTTATGCTGAAGATGTTTTGTTTTATTTATTCTTGATGGGTATTCAAATTATTTTAACTCAATTTCTAAACACATTTTTTAAACTCATGTTTTTCCTATTTAACGCAAAGATGGGACCCTAACAGGTACTACCACACCGGCTCAGAGTTGACCTGGGAGTAATGGTGATGAAGGAATAAACCACACTACCTAGAATCCAGAATTGAAATTTCACCCCTCGTTTACACCGAAAAAGTTTTGTTTTATTCATTCTTGTTGGGTATTCAAATTTTTTGCACCCTCAATTTTTTAAAGACATTTTGTTAAAACATTTTGATCTATTTAACCCATAGATGGTACCCTAACAGGTACTATCACTCCGAGACAGGGTGGACCAGGGAGTAATGGCAATCGTTAGCAGTTTATCATCTATTATGGTTGGTTGGTTGGTTGGCTGGTTGGTAGGGTTTTACGGCATGTCAACCCTTGTTTGGTTATTCTATACCGAAGATGTTTTGTTTTATTCATTTTTGTTGAGTATTCAATTTTTTTCTAAATTATTTTAAACACATATTTTGTAAATTCATTTTCATATATTTAACCTATAGATGGGACCCTAACATATACTACCACTCTGGGACAGGCTGGATCTGGGAGTAAAGGTAATAAAGGGGTACTACACACTGCCCAAAACTTCAAATTGGAACCTCACTACTAGTTGCAGTTTAACGTCATGCCCAGGGCGCCATATATTACAGACAAGTCACGCCGAGAGCATTGGTTCCTACTAGATCACCGAAGTTAACTCATTGTAAACCACTCACAGCGGCTCTCCCACCACTGTGACCTACTGTAGACCACTCACAGCGGCTCTCCCGCCACTGTGACCTACCGTAGACCACTAATAATAATAGGACTTTATTTGAATAGAAATAGCTTGGATAGGGAAATTTGTAAACAAAAACAAGAAAAAATTGGGGAAGATTTGGTAGACAAGGAATTAAAAATTCAAGGAAGAGGAGATGCTCCTGAAGAGATAGGATAATTGAAACACTATATGTCATGCCTTATATAAGTTTAAATACATAGTTGATTAAAAAAGAAAATTATTTTTGATACGCCCGAATATATAAGTTGGCTGTTTGGTTGGATTTTATGGCATGTAAACCCTTGTTTTATTCTTTCTTGATCGGTATTGTAATTGTTTTTATCTATTTATTGATTTAAACTCAATTCTATTTTAAACACTATTTAAAAAAAATTCATTTTGCTATTTAATCCATAGATGTGATCCTAACATGTACTACCACTCCGCGTCATAGTAGACCTGGGAGTAATGGAGATGAAGGGGCACTCCACACTCCCCAGATCACAAAACTGGAACTTCACCATTAAATGTTGTTTAACGTCATACCAAGGACATTAACACTATCAGCTACTGCCTATACATGAAAAAAAGAGTGAGAGCTTACTATAAGGACAGTAGGGTAGCGACCATCTGTTATCTAGCCCATTACTCGGGTGTATAATCATAGTTATCTTTATCTGCTGAGATGCCCGTGGTTGCATCTCAGCTTGTCTCAGTGTTATAGGTGATATACCCTATTGACCAATGGAATGCGCCGACGGGTTACTATAAGTAACAGGGATAATTGTGGCTTGGCAGTAAGCCAATGCGAGTAAGCCAATAACTCTATTTGTCGGACGTAATTTCCACTTATCTCTATTGTATTTGTCTACTTTCTGTTAATATATTTTACTACATTTGTTACCCGTCATTTTGTTCTTATTTGGCCCCTTAAAACCTTACAACACTCAGCTAGTCGTATATTTTCTTCTGATCATCTTTGGTATTTTATGTAGCTGGGAATTCTTCTTCTAGCGCCTATAACTTTTCATTTGGAGAATTCCGTGTCTGGTCTTCCATTAGGGATTTCTCGTCTATCAGAAGCCCTGGTTATGAGTAGTTTTTGGATAAATAACCCAAGACTTTGATTTTCTTTATATTATATTTTATTTAGAAATACCCATCCAGACTAACTACGCAGAGTGTGAGTATAGCATCCACCGGGAGCGCGCTGATCGCGACTTGCTGTCTCCATGGCTTGCCCAGTACTGATCTAACTAACTCTTTCAAATCAAAACCGGACTAGCCTTTGTTTCTCATTTCTCTACTAATTCTCACGGTATCTACCGGAAAAGGGGTTAACACAAGTTTAACATGAGCCAATCAGTCTTCCATAATATTGTCACATACTCCCACTCAAAAAACTGCTAGCCGTAATTTCTAACAATCATTTTGATTTCTACACTAACCCTACATAATTGTTAGGGTACTGGGTATGACGTTAAACTACATAATTGTTAGGGTACTAACTACATATGTCCTGGGTATGACGTTAAACTACATAATTGTTAGGGTACTAACTACATATGTCCTGGGTATGACGTTAAATTATATAAATGTTAGGGTACTAACTACATATGTCCTGGGTATGACGTTAAACTACATAATTGTTAGTACCCTAACAATTATGTAACACATCACATAGATGCAAGGACTTGACGTAACAAGCCGATTGATGAGAGGGTGCCTCCCCGCCCGCCTGTTTAGCCTAAGTAAGGGCCAAAATGGGGTGTTGCATGTCATGGACTGCTCAGCCACCAGGATTCCGTCCTCAAGCATCACGGGTCGCCACCTTTGCAGAGGTGCAGTTGGCGTATTCTAATGGCCCAGCCGACAGGGCGGCGTAATAGGAATGGGTGGCACAATTATCAGGATTGTGGAGGTGTTTTAAATTATATGTACCGTATTTGATGTCTTACAAGAGACAGGGGCTTATAAGATTCACCTGAATTTACGCCGCCCTGTCAGCCGGTACTGTAGAATATGCCGTCTGCACCGCTGCAGATAGGTACCCCCTCCCAATGTGACTTCCCTGATGTTTGGAAGTTTTAAACTTACCAAACATACCCGGCCTCGGCTGGGGGTCCAGTGTGCTTCGGCCACTGGATCAGATTAAGTTATAATTAATAGCGTCGATCCCAGGGCGCTTTCCCTCTAGGCAATACCTGCCCCCTTGTGGGCAGGGCTGGGTTTATTGCTCAGCGCCTGAGGCGCCCGCCTTGAGAAGGAATGCCGAAGGGATGGATGCAATTTTTATTCTTTCCCACCCATGAGCTTCGGCTTGTGGGTGGGCCCACGTTAAAACGAGGCCTTGTGGGGTATGAGGCAAATACCCTTACCTGTTGGTCACGGGTGGCGACCCTCAATGCTTATGGATGTAATCCTGGTGGCTTAGCAGTCCACGACACGCAAACCTCTACTTTGGCCGTTAGGCTACACGGTTGGTTGGAGAGACCCCCTCCCATATATCAGCTGGTCACGTCAAGTCCTAGCAGCTATAAGAATGTTCCTACTTGTTTGTATATATACATATGTATGGAAATACGATGAGGAAATTAATCCGACAATATGTAAATACAGAAAAATAAATAGATAAAATAAAGAAAGAAAGAAAGAAAGGAAAGAAAGGAAGAAAGAAAGAAAGAAGCAAACTGTCTGCAAAGTGGTTTCTCTTATTTTACGTTGTTATAGTAACCAGCCAGCCACAGTCGACGGCGTACGGTGAAATAGAACACTGCTGTCGAATTTTAGAACAGGACGTATGTAAAAGTTCCGATGTACTTAAGATAAAACGAATCAAACTTTAAAGTTAATCTAACATTAAACTTTATAGAAGATTTTAATAATAATAATAATAATAATAATAATAATAATAATAATAATAATAATAATAAGCAGAAGAAGAAGAATATTTAAAGTTTGAATAATAATATGGTAAACCATCATAAGGACAAAGCATATGTATGTATATGTATATATGTATATATAGTTATTATTTATGTATATTGCCTTAAAAACATATAAATAATAATATACTTTACATAACAATTCTTCAAAAGTAAATATCAAATTCCATATATATATATATATATATATATATATATATATATTATATTTGGGGAGGTTTATATGCTTAATTGAAGTCATACCTAATTTGAAAATTGATTAGTTATAATTAAATGAATTATGCGTGCATATCGGTTTAAATGTAAGGCGTAAACAAATCGAGAAAAAGTCAATCTTCAATTAAGCACATAATCTCCCAAAAATTGTCGGCTATCGCCATCTCAAACAGATTGTTTGTCCACTTCAATATATATATATATATATATGTGTGTGTGTGTGTGTGTGTGTGTGTGTGTGTGTAGTCAGTATTCAACAACAGGTGGTTGTTTAAAATATGGGAGGTATATCTGCCGCACTCTGTATGTCCCATGAAGGTGTCTAGTTGTCCATTGCATGCAATAACATACATGTGCTTGCACATAAAATGCACTCTAGCACAGATGCGAAGAATTAATGTATATGCTGGCACAGAAGTTAACCCCTAAATTTCAAGGGTTCTAATTGTGTTAATTTCTGGGTGAGGCATGTCTGCCCTGGATAAATTACCCCACCCAATAATATAGCACCATTCTCATTAGACTGTCAAGTTGAAGAGAATAAAATGGGCTGATACGACCCATTAGGGGAATCTTACACCACCAACAACATCGGAGACAAATATGTCCAAACATATGTGACTGCTAATTCTTTATTTGGTCACATAATCCTCTTCACATACCAATATGTAATATATACCAATATATATATATATACCAATAATATATATATATATACCAATATATATATATATATTATATATATATATATATATATATATATATAAGTTAAGAGAAAGGAAATGAATCCGACGGTATGAGTATAGATAAAAGGATATGAAAACACAATATGCTGTTAAAGTGAAAACATTTTATAACATATTCATAGCTGATATAGAACAATATTTCGATTTTATGAAAATCATCTTTAGAGGTTGTTTATAGTCCGTGTTGTTAAGGGCGGAGACAAAAGTCATAAGAGTTCAAAACAAAAACCTTCATGTTTCAAAAAAGAAAAAAAAAGTTATACAATAGTTTCGAATGTGAGCACTTCCGCCACTTTTTTCTCGGTCATCAGATTATGTATATCTTATTGTAACAGTTTATATATATATATATATATATATATATAATATAATATATATATATATATATATATGTACATATATATATATATATGTTGAAAAGAAAAATAAAGGAAAGAAGGTGTTGAATGGATAAAATAGGATTATTTTATTTTATTTAACTGACACGTGTTTCGGTCAGGGGTTTATCTATCTATACATGTATTCTATATATTATTATTCTAAATACAAAATGAAATAAAATAACAATAATAGAAAAAAATATAGAAATGTTTTAGTACAAGGAGAAATAGCGACCTTCGTCCGAGTAAATCCTTATTATTTGAAATTAAATCGGTTGACATACGGAGAATTTCCGAAATGTTCGAAAAATACCTTTTTTGAAATCACATGAAGAAAGTGTTCAAACGCGATGGTGAAAACAGTCATGATGACGTCATTGTCGCATGCGACGGATTTTGAAACGGAGAGAAGATGACTGGAACAAAGACAGGTGGAATTTTAATTTTCAAAGCATAAGGAATTTTTTTTAATAGAATGTATGCGTATGTGTGTTTTGTTGGTGGTTCATTTATTAATTTGTCATTATAGTGATTTTTTATTAAAACATTTTCGGAGAGAAGAGAATATTTTTTCTATTATTGTTATTTTATTTCCTTTTGTATTTAAAATAATAATAGATAGTATAATAATAGATGTATACATGTATACATAGATAAACTCCTGGCCGAAACACGTGTCAGTTAACTGAAATAAAATAATCCTATTTTATCCATTCAACACTTTCTTTCCTTTATTTTCTTTTTCAACATACCGTCGGATTCGCTTCCATTTTCAACTTAATATATATATATATATTATATATATATATATATATATATATATATATACAGACATATATACACACACACACACATATATATATATATATATATATATATATTATATATACACGAATATATGCATATATATATATATATCTTAGAAAAGAAGGAAAAACTCAACACCGTTATTCCATAATAAATTTATTTCGACCATAATTGGGGCCTTTATAAATCAAAGTTGATTTAATATAGCTCCCCAGTTTGATTTACCATCTGATGAGACTGAATTCTGGGAGCTATATTAAATCAACTTAGATCTATAAAGGGCCCCAATTTTGGTCGAAATAAATTTATTATGGAATAACGGTGTTGAGTTTGTCCTTCCTTTCAAAGATAAATATTGCTCTGTATATAATCTAAAAAGTTTATAATACACTGAGCTCTTTTTAGTGATTTAAAGATTCACTGTATTTATACATACTGGATCATACAATAATAATACAGTGTATCTTAGAAATCACATATAGAATCATCCCTTACTACCAAGTTTTGGATACCTCTCATCATATATATATATATATATATATATATATATATATATATATATATATGATATATTGAAAAAACAAAGGATGTTTACAAATGCATGTGCTCATCAGGAGAGAATGTGCAAACCGTTTCGGAGCCTTCCTCTCGACGGTTTAAAAGCAACACCGGCCCTACCTCACTGATGTGAGGACCCTCGCAATATCATGCTTCTGATTATTTTTAAAATTATAAATAAAATTCATTTTATTTTAAAATAAAATTCATTTTATTTTTTAATATAGACAACGCATTTTTTGATTAATTCCAACTTTTGACTAGCAGCGTTCTGTTTTTGCTAACGGTCATTTTTCCCGTCTTATTTTTGTTGATGACCGATCCACGTGCGGTCGATGCATTATATTGCGAGGGTCCTCACATCAGTGAGGTAGGGCCGGTGTTGCTTTTTAAACCGCAGAGAGGAAGGCCCCGAAACGGTTTGCACATTCTCTCCTGATGAGCCCATGCATTTGTAAACATCCTTTGTTTTTTCAATATATTATATTCACACTGTCGGATTAATTTCCATTTATATATATATTATTATATATATATATATATATATATATATATATTATATATATATATATATACATAAATATATGCATATATATATATATACACACATATACATATATACACACACACACACACACACACATATATATATATATATATTATATATATATATATATATATATACATAAATATATGCATATATATATATATATATATTATATATATAAATATATGCATATATATATAACACACATATACATACACACACACACACACATATATTATAATATATATATTATACATAAATATATGCATTATTATATATATATATATAATATATAATATAACATAAATATATGCATATATATATATATACACAATACATATATAACATACACACAACACACACCACACATATATATATATATATGTATGTATGTATGTTATGTATAAATATAATATGTTGAGTGGAGGATTATGTTGTTGTGTGGGTGGATGTTATACGAGCCCATTTAATTATGATGATCTGATTATGAGCCTTGATAAAATGGTTTACCCCCACAGTGAAAATAACTCAGTTGAATTATATACAAAATGTCAAAAATGCGATAGTTTTAAAATCTTCTTTCTTCCA
>CM042173.1:13538954-13551454 GCA_023376005.1 Doryteuthis pealeii
GGAGTCCACAGTAGTATTTGGTGATAAATCATACCTAATAATATCCGTTTTTATTGTATCATATACTACAAGAAATAATACATTCCTAGTATCTTTTGTTTAGAAAAAAAAAATTAGTTGGTAAATTTTTTAGGGTGAACTTATTTATGAGGGGTTAGTGTAGAATATATTCATAAACCGGCCTGTGGTACTGCAGTCCCTGGGTATTACATTCTTTGTTCATTCGGGGGGAAGCGCATTACATCGGAATTCGTCCAAAGAAGTCATCTACGAATCCCTAAAAAATGACAACGCCCAAAACAAATCCCCTGTCTACGGCAATTAAATATGAACATTGGACAGTATATATATATATATATATATATATATATATATATATATGAGAAGTAAACAAACAAACAATGTGTTTCATATGGCCTTAGCCGACAATCTTTGGAAGAATAATGTGCTTAATTGAATCATTACCTAATATTGAAAATAAATTAATTGATAATTAATTAATTAGGCGGGCATATCTTTTTCTCGATTTGTTTAGACTTACATTTGAACGGATATGCCCGCCTAATTCATTAATTATCAATTAATTAATTTTCAAAATTAGGTATGACTTCAATTAAGCACATATTCTCCCATATACATATATGTATATATATATATATATATATATATATATATATATAGTAAAGTCGTCGGTGTTGCCTAAAGTCGGTATCAGCCATACAGCGAGGTGGTATATCCCCTTTTCACTAGGACTAGACAAGGAGATTGTTTTTTAGCGTCTGAGACGAATTGTCATACATACCATCAACTCCTCGCTGAACTGCACAGATCCCTGTGCTATTCAAACGCTGAGTTGGCGAGGGCTGGTATTAAACCAGGAATCTGTGGATCTAACGCTGACGCTCTACCTACTGAGCTAAACCGACCCTACTATATATATATATATATATATATATATATATATATATATCATCATGACGCGCTGTTTGCACGGATATCCATGACAATCTCTCGCCAACCTTCCCTATCATTCATCGACTCTGGGAGCCTCTTCACACAGCAGCCAGCATCCTTACATAGTTGGTCAATGTAGGTTCTGGCTTGGCGGCCCACATTAGCGTGCCCATGTGCAGGCTTCCACAAGAGAACGTCGCTTACGAGCTCATCCCTGCTTCTCCAGCAGTGTCCCACATGCCTAGTCCGTCTTACTCGTATGGTTTGTGAGATGGGGGGCAGGTAGCCATACAGTTGCTTCTTTGAGGGGTGCTGCTTCCACGACTTATTCAGGACCGCTCGCAGCATTCTTGTGCAGCTCACATCTAGCTTATTCTCAAGGCGCTTCGTTAGGGTCCAGGTGGTACACCATACAGCAGTACCGACACAACCACAGCCTAGAAGAATCGTCTCTTTAGCTTGTCAGGGAGATCGCATATCCATATGCCTGATAATTTGTTGGTGGCCAACCATGCCTTTCCTATTCGAGTGTTAACATCACTTTCTGTGGATGAAATATTACTACCTAGGTATGTGAATTTTTCTACTGACTTAAGAGGTTTACCGTCAAGTGTGGAGATGTCTCCTTTCTTTTTGAAGCTCATGAACTCAGTTTTATCAGAGTTCGCGTAGAGGCCGACGTTCTTTGCTGCCTCCTCCAGGTTGTGTAGAATTGCTTCAGCCTGTGTCGGTGTATCTGCAAGAAGTGCGACGTCATTCCGAGGACATGTAGACCCTCAGTCACCGCCTTCTAGCACCCATATGATAAAAAGTGTTGGGACTTGCTATAAGAGCAATAGGGTTGGGGCAATCATATAGGTTCTAGGGCTTGACGTGACCAGCCGATTGATCGGAGGGGGCCTCTCCGACTGCCCGTCTAGCCTAAGTAAGGTTCTAAGAGGAGTGTTGCAGGGGATGGACTGCTCATCCACCAAGACGCCGTCCTTAAGCATCACAGGTCGTCAACCACGGCTAACAAGTGGCCCCATTTGGGGGAATATTACCCCTCTGCAGAGGTGCAGTTGGTGCATTCTATTGCTCCAGTCGACTGGGCGGTATGTTCTTTGGGATCTGGAAGTTTGTTTTCGAATTAACTTACTTCAACAGTATATATATATATATATATATATATATATAAAACAACCCAAAGGAATTTAACCAGTAGATGGTTTTCACTAAAACAAATGGACTTGTCATGTTTAACAGTACATTTCCTGCCAAAATTTTTTATGACTTGTCAAACACTTAAAAAAAACTAAAAATAACTTTCTAAAAGCAATTTCTTTCACAAGAAAAAATAAACTTTCTAAAAATAATTTCCTTCGCAAGAAATTTTCTCTTGGCGATGACTTGAGGTCGACACCAGTTAACAACCATTCAAAAATAAATAAAATCGCTGCAGGAGACAACAGGATAATTAAATAAAATTCATATCATTTGGTTTGTACACATGAAACCCCTTTCGAAAGATCCACCTAGCCACGACCTAGTTTTTGCACAGTCTTTTCTGTGCGCGACCAAAACCAGACCCCGGAATGAATCAACTGCCCTGACACCGCATGCTGTTACATCCGGTATATACACCACCCATTTGGATCTTGTTTTATTAACTAACCCCAATCAAGCACACCCAATCTCAATAGCCTATAGAAATGGCATCCCAACTGCTCGTATTGCTCTACTCGTACGTGACAAAAGAATTGTTAATTTCCTATACAATAGGAACGCACCATATCTCCTGTATGTATTTACGAACCCATGAGCAGGATGCGACACAAAGTCAATTTTCAAGGAATGGTTTGGTCTGGTTCCTTTGTTTAATGACAGATCAACATTCTTAGGTTATTTAATACAGAAACCCTCCTTGTAGAAGAATAGCAATGTTACTAATGCATATTTACCAATCCCTCCATTTGAGTAGGATGTGATACAAGGTCAATTTCTTAAGCGGGGTTTAACAGGTTTGAATTTAGAGTTTTCCTTCTCCTAGACTGGTTGCCATACCAAGGTTAAAAATCCCAATCATGACCTGCAACACTCCACTTAGACAGTTTCATAGGCTAGACAAGCGGTCAGAGAGGCCTCCTCCGATCAATCGGCTGGTTATGTCAAGCCCTGGCACCTATATGATTGCCCCAACCCTATTGCCCTTATGGAAAGCCTCAAACCTTTTTATCATATGGATGCTAGATGGCGGTCTACATGTTCTGGGAATGACGTTAAACTCTATCTGAGGGTGAGGTTCCAGTTTTGAAATAATTTCATTTTTAATGGATAATACAATTTTGTTTATAAACTCACGTTTTCTATTTAACGCATAGAAGGGACCCTAACAGGTACTACCACTCCGGGTCAGAGTGGACCAGGGAGCAATCGTGATGAAGGGGTGCTCCACATTCCCCAAACATCCAGAACTGGAACCTCACCATCAGAATAGAGTTTAACGTTATTCCCAGGACATGTAGACCCCCAGCCACCGCCTTCTAGCACCCATATGATAAAAAAGGGTTGCGGCTTGCCATAAGGGCAATAGGGTTGGGGTAATCATATAGGTGCTAGGGCTTGACGTGACTAGCCGATTGATCGGAGGGGGCCTCTCCGACCGCCCGTCTAGCCCAAGATAGGTCCAAACTGCTAAGCCACCTGGGTTCTATCCTTAAGCATCACGGGTCGCCATCCACGGCCAACAGGTGGCCCCTATTGGGGGAGTCTTACCCCTCTGCAGAGGTGCAGTCGGTACATTCTAACGCCCCAGCTGACAGGGCGGGTTGTACAAATGATAGAATCATTTAGTAAAAGCCATATGAAAGTTCAACTCTTGTAGTTTTAGTTTTATTAGACGCGGCTACCTCCTGAGTAGAGGGGGGGGGGCAAAAAAAGTTAGTCTGAAAAATCCATTATTATTGAATCGTGAATTGGATCCTCGCAGAATGTCCCATTAAAATCCGCATGTAAAAAAGACTTTGCGCTGATCTGGCCTGATGGAGCGTCCGGAAAAAAAAACAAGTGCACAAACACTCTGTCTACTACGAGGGTGAGTCAAAAAGTAATGCCATTTTCTTTATTTCATTTGAAGTTTCTTTTATAAAACTAAGACCAGCATTTATACCCTAATAGGTCAGACTAAGTCGGTGCATTCTAACGACCCAGCCGACAGGGCGGTTTGTCTTTGAGTTTCTTAAAAAAGATTTTTGGTATCATAGATGGGATTCTAACAAGTATGCCAATAATTCAGAAGAATATACAAGCACATATTCAGACTATTCGCTAGTTTAGTGATTTCAAACCTTTCCCCACTATTGAGGCAGTTGATTAGCAAAGCTATTAGTTGATTGATTTCAACGGCATGTCAACCAGTCTAAGGTTATTTTAAGTACCACTAATTTGCCCTGTGAAATCTACCCACCCTATATAAAACACAATGAAACTTGCATAAAGGTTAATATTATCTTGAAAATCTTTACTCCATTCAAAAGAAGAAACATTAGAAAAACGCCTAAGGATCTAAAAAAAAGATTTCTTCAGCTTACAGAAATAATGAAAATTATGAACGGAAACACTGTTTACATTTTCACATCGGTAAATCAATTGAAATTTTATGTAGCCAAAAACTAGTTAAATTATAATTTTCATAATCACTTATCTTTTAATGAAAATATGCTTGAAATATGTTTTTCTTAAAATATATTAGGGAAAATATTTGTTTACGAGGTCTATAAGGGAACATATCAAAATAAATTCTACGAATGATTTTTTATAGAAACCAATTAAAATAACTGTAATCTTTTTATATGCGGTCTTACTTAATTTCATTAGTCTGAGGATGATGATTAGCAAAGCTAATTGTTGATTGATTTCAACGGCATGTCAACCAGTCTAAGGTTATTTTATGCCTAAAGCTAAGGTAATAGTGTTCATTGTACTTTCATATTGGCATTTTTGTGTGTTTGTTTCTTTATAATTTTTGGCGGGGACCACGGTTTTATCGAACACGATTAAGTTTTAAACAAATCTATTTGACTCATAGGTGGGACACTAACAGATGCTATAAGTCCGAGTCAGAGTGAACTGAAGACTAATGTCAATGAAGGGGTACTCCACAATCCCCAGTTGTCCTTGAATCTGTTACAAAGTTCATTTTTGTATGGTGACTGGACGCTAGTCACAGCCTTCCCTTGCAGCAATATACCGATGAAATTAGATTGCATTTAACCATTCCAATCGAAATTGGTGTATACAATGCATCTATAATTTAATCTGTCAGTACTACTTGCTATTGCTGCAGTTGACAAAGTCATTACGAAAAGGGGAGATTTACTCAGTCTTAACACTCTTCGTTCCACCCATAAACCGAGATGACTGAACAAGGGACTTTAATGGAATGTTACAATGCATCAATATATATATGGCCGGGTTAACTCACTCGGTAGAGCGTTCGGCTAGAAACCACACAGTTTTTAAGCCATTCGATTTTAAAAACACACACACACACATACACACACACACACACACACATATATATATATATATATATATATATATATATATATATATGTGTGTGTGTGTGTGTGTGTCATCAGCCTTGCAGTTTAGTGTCATACCCAAGACATACGAGGCTGAGTCAAAAAAATTTCTGACATATTTTCGTTCTTTTTCTACTTTTTTTTTTTTGTTCTTTTTCAACCAAGGTTTTTTGTTCTTTTTCAACAAGTTTTTGTTCTTTTTCTACCAAGTTTTTTTGTTCTTTTTCTACCAAGTTTTTTGTTCTTTTCTACCAAGTTTTTTGTTCTTTTTCTACCAAGTTTTTTTGTTCTTTTTCTACCAAGTTTTTTTGTTCTTTTTCTACCAATTTTTTGTTCTTTTTCTACCAAGTTTTTTGTTCTTTTTCTACCAAGTTTTTTTGTTTTTTTCTAATTTTTTTGTTCTTTTTCTACCAAGTTTTTTGTTTTTTTCTACCAAGTTTTTTGTTCTTTTTCTACCAAGTTTTTTGTTCTTTTTCTACCAAGTTTTTTTGTTCTTTTTTCTACCAAGTTTTTTGTTCATTTTCTACCAAGTTTTTTGTTCTTTTTCTACCAAGTTTTTATTTGGAATTCTCCTTTTCTCTTCCTCACTGTTTCCACTTTGTTTCCCTCTTTTATTGTCCTTTCAAAATAAAAGAAGGGAAATATGGACAGCAGAAAAAGGGGACGAAGAAAATGAAGGAAAGAAGGAAGATATGATGAAGAAACAAAGTCGATGGTGGAAGGATAGGAGAAAAATTCAAGATAGAGATGAAGGAAATATTTAAAAAAAAGAATACAATAATAAAAGGAAAGAAAAGGAGTAAATTAAAGAGAAAGGGAAAGAGTAAGAGCAACAACGAGAAAGAAAAAAAAGCGAAAGAGAAAAAAGGTAGAAAATGAAGAAAGAGAGAAAAACCTAAAAGAGATATTTCTTTAAAAAAACAATAAAAAAAGAGAAGAAGGAAGAAATGGTGAAGAAAAAAATCGATGGTATAAGGGTAGGAGACAAATCTAAGATAGGGATGAGCAAAATATGTGCAAGAGAAGAAAATAATAAAAGAATGTTAGAAGAGAGAAAAACCTTAAAGAAATATTTCTTTAAAAAAAAACATAACAAAAAAGGAAAAGAAAGAAAAGTATCAAATTAAGGAGAAAAGAAAAGAGTAAGACCAACAACGGAGAAAAAACAAAACGAAGAAGGAAAAAAAGGTCAAAGATGAAGGAAAAGTGAAAAAGGAGGGAATGAAGCGAAAAGTTATAATAAAGAAAGAAAGAAAAAAAAGATTTAGAAAAAGATTAGGGAGTGTTTTTCTTTTTTTAAGTTGTGAGAACAAATATTTTCCTTATTTCACACAATTTTCTATTGTTATCTTCACCCTTGTTCTTTCTAGCAAAGCGTTTAGGTTGATAAGTTCTTGGATATTTTGGTTGAAATTTGTGTTGGACTCGAGAAGAGCAACATTAAAAACAACAGTCAAACGAAAGGCCAAACTGATGATAAGAATCGACAGTGTACTTCAAATCTCGTCTGTTAACACGAGACTTGTAAATCAATCCTAGCAACACAGTTAAACGGTGCTGTTCACACTGATATAACACACACACACACACACACACACACACACACACATATATATATATATATACATATATGTGTGTGTGCGTGTGTGTGTGTGTGTGTGTGTAGTATAATAAAAAATTGAAAAAACACAGGTTTAAATGAGTTAAGTGGTGAGTTTATTGGCTGACGCTGCAGTGTTTCGATCTATTAATTAGATCATCTTCAGGGCTTTTGTTGGTATGTGGAAGGTGATAAAATTTTTTTTTTTTTATCTCAGAATAAGGAGAAAGGCGAGTAATAGTCCTTGTTTATCAGTCTGTTTAAAATTTGAAATCTGAGAAAAAAGAACGTTGAAAAAATGAACGGTTTGAAATATGACGTCAAATATTCTTTTTTGCGGTGTGAGTATTAGAATGTGTAAGTGTTTGTATCGAAAAAAGCATTGTGCATTTTTTATGTGTTTATGAATGTGTGGTTGCGCGTGTGTGTATAAATCTTATATATATACTTTAATGGGGTATCAAGTTCTTTGGTATTAAGATGATTCTAAACTGGTACTTTCTTCAGACTGTTGGGTGTTGCAAAGTTCAGGTCCGTTTGAGAGCTCAATGTTTACTTTTTATAAACAGAGCAAAGTAATTTGTAAAGAAAAAAGGCTTAAAACCCGGGTATTTGGAGATTATGGTCTATTTCACCCCTT
The DNA here is from genome assembly GCA_023376005.1 of Doryteuthis pealeii. Classification (NCBI taxonomy): domain Eukaryota; kingdom Metazoa; phylum Mollusca; class Cephalopoda; order Myopsida; family Loliginidae; genus Doryteuthis; species Doryteuthis pealeii. The sequence continues at coordinate 13,546,711 of CM042173.1, forward strand.
GGGTATCTGAGACCCTACCAGTTTCAATAAAGAAAGTAATCTGAAAAAAAACTCGTAGGGTCTCAGATACCCACGGATGGAAATGGACCATAATCGTTGAATACCCGGTTTTAAACCTTTTTTTTTTACAAATATATATATATATATATATATATATATATATATATATATATATAAAGTTTTTTTATAGTATGTTTGAAGCATTGTGCGTATGTGTAATATAAATTTTTGAAGGCAATTGACAATGCAATATGTGTTGAAAATTATATTTATTTCCTTTTATTTATTCTAAATATTTTCGGAATAAAATTCCATCATCAGAGTTATTAAAAGTACTAGGTGTTGTTTTTTTAAAAGTACTTCCTCAACTTTTTAAACAACAACAGACGATTACACCAGCTCCGTGGGATAAGTACTATAAAAAAAACAACACCTAGTACTTTTAATAACTCTGATGATGGAATTTTATTCCGAAAATATTTAGAATTAAAAAAAAAGTAAATAAATATAATTTTCAACACATATTGCATTGTCAATTGCCTTCAAAAATCTATATTATATATATATATATTATATTAATCGTCGTTTAAAATTGCTGGTTTAAACAGAGCAATCTTGAGGCAGTGAAAGAGTTAACAAAATCTTTCACTGTCTGAATATTGCTCTGTTTTAACGAGAAAGTTTAAAAGAACACAATGCAAATATGATAGCAGATTAGTTTCCATGCATTTAAATATATACAAAAATAATATATATTTATTTATTATAAATATTACTCTAATTAGCACTCTAATTATAATTTATATTAATTATAATACTAGTATAATTATACTAATTATAATTTATATTATAAATATTACTCTAATTAGCACTCTCCTAAGAATACTTTATATATTGGCTCACTTCTGTCTCATCAGGTGGGATAGTATTAACCATACACTTTGGTAATATATATATATATATATATATATATATATATATATAATAAAGTAATCCACAGACACGTGTTTCGAGGAATCACTTGTCATCAGTGTGGTTATACCGTTTAAAGTTGGCGGAGTGGCTTATTGTCGGTATCAGTCGGATAATGAGGGAGTCTATCTCCTTTTTGCTGGAACTAGACTAGGGAGATTGTTTATCTGAAGCAGAGCGCCTACCGTCAGCTCCCCACGTTATCGCAAAATCAGATTACCCAATCTGTGTTAATCATACGCTGAGTTGGCAGAGACCGGTATCGAACTTAGAACCTAGAACTGCTCTACCGACTAATCTAAACCAGATATATATATATATATATATGTGTGTGTGTGTGTGTGTGTGTGTGTGTGTGAGAGAGAGAGAGAGAGAGAGAGAGAGAGAGAGAGAGAGAGAGAGAGAGAGAGTGTGTGTGTGTGTGTGCGTCGAATATCGACCTATATAAACTTAAAAAGACTTTAAAGTTGTCTAACATTGAACGGTTGATACAAACTTATTTTTAATCTTCTTTATTATATTTATATATATATATATAGAGAGAGAGAGAGAGAGAGAGACTGAATAAAGGGTTAGGTTCAAAGTTCCGTGATGGCTCCCGATTACAAGAACGTTCCCGAGTTCGAAAAGAAGGTTCCCGAGTCCGAGAAGGTTCCCGAGTCCGACAAGAAATACCCGAAGAAGGCCGGAGGGTATATCGGCCGAAACGTTGTACAAATAACAATGAAGATGGGGACAATAGTCCGAATAACGCAGATAATTGTATGTACTTGTTCTTGCTCGGATTATATAGTATCCTAATAAATTTAAGTATACACTTTTAAAATTCATAATTGCTCCGTTGGATTTAATTTTCCTATTTTCTATCTGAAAGTACCAGAGAATATTTTTTTAAATTTTTTTATGCATATACCATTTGTAAGTATGGTCAAATTTTATTCTCTTGCACAATTCCCAGTGGATAACCCTTCCCAACCAATCAGAGCATGCTGTATTCCCTTTCCGCTAGCTGGCTGCATTCACTTATTATGTGATTGTCTGCTTCATCCCTAGCAGTACACAGTCTACACTTTATACTTTCCTGCGTATTGTCAATTTATTATTATTATTTGCACAAAGGCACAAACGAAGGACCACAATTTCCTTCTGTGTTATGTAAATACACTCAAAATTTGAACATACAACATTAGACAGTCCTCACTGTTTTTTAAAACAAGTTTTAATAAATACGACTGGTATTATACATCTATATATAGTTTGTTTTATTTTAATACATATTTAAAGTTTACATTTCAAATTGTTTTATTTTTTAATCCTGTAATGAATTTGATGATTTTACTTACTTAGGGTACAAACTCGCTGACATTGAATTGTTTGCTCCCACCCCTCAGGCAATATGTTTTCAAAAATCTATTTTTACATCTATCATTACATCTCTCTCTCTCTCTCTCTCTCTCTATATATATATATATATATATATATATATATATATATATATATATATATATATGATTGGAACGGAAGTCTTGTCCGATACAAAGTAAGATTTATTCGGTTTTACGGTATTACAGTATATCCATCGTACTTATAAAACCTTTCTCCTTTAGACTATTACCTGTTTTCTACTATAAAAAAGGCATATTTCGTAGAAAAACCTATCAGTCCGCTGAATAAGTTAACGAGGATTTGGAAAACGTGTTCGCTCCAAAATCTTTAGAATTCTTTGCAAACTGCATAAAACAGTTTCCAGAACATTGGCAAAGATGTGTGGACAATATAGGAGGTTATTTCCATCATTTTAGAGACACTGACGAATGATGTTTTGTTTATATTTCTCAATTTACATGTCTTTATTTTTTAAATAAATACTATTTTGTATCGGATAAGAATTTCGTTCCAGTCCTATATATAGAGACAATCTCCCTGATCTCGCGCTAGGGAAAAGGAGATGGACTCCCTCGCTGTCCGGTGATAGGCCACTTTGCCGATTTTACGTATTCGTAGATGTAGCCCTCTACCCACGAATTCCTCCATCTCCATTATGGGGATTTTTTATCCCGGAAAAGCACTATCTAAACTCTACGTTTTGTAAGAGAATAGACCGTACTTCGACGCAGTAAGGAGATGGGTGCAGCTTTGAAGAAAGGAGACGACTTTATAGAACAAAACGTTTACTATACGCAAAAACACAACAAATATCAAACAGGGGTATACAAAAAGTCTAGAAAGAAACAGCCAAACGAATTTTATGGAATGTTCAAGAGTTCAATGAATTTGGTTGGTAAAAGTATTTCTAGAGAATTGAATGTATCAAAGGGGTTAAAGTGATGGTTTGCAGATAAAATTGCCTGCGGAAACTTAGCTGTTTATCCTTGATATTACTGTTCCACGTAACTGGTTGGGCCCTGAAGAATTGGTTATTAGGAGTGCGTTTGCCGCTCTTGCTTCCAACGTGCTGGGGGTTCCTGGTCGTCTCCGTCTGGGGCTTCTGACGATACGGGAGGTGCGGGTTCCGATTCGTAGCCGTCTGGGGCTTTTAACGATACGGAACAAGCAACTCTTTCGAAGTGTAGGTTGAGAGTGTAATAAACTGGCCGTTAACTCCGAACACCAGAATAGAGACGCTCAGAATGTTTTATTTATTTTAATCTTATTTTAATTTAATTCAATTTTATTTAAATCTCCACAGGCCGCTACCGGCGTCCGGTGAAAAGGGATCACCATTCCTTTAATAAATTTTCACACCATAGTAAATACGGAGTAGTTGAAATGGGTAAGGATTTTGCTCGTTACACATTTGAAATTGGTACAAATATTAACGAAAAACTAAACGAAACCTCCTACCCAGTCACTTACAAATAACAAAAAATAAAAATAAAAGTAAAAGTAACTGTAAAATGTTAAGGAAAGAAAGAAAGAATGAATAAAGAAAGACTACTACTACTACTACTACTACTACTACTACTACTACTGATAATAATAATAATAATAATAATAATAATAATAATAATAATAATAATAATAATAGTAGTCAAAACCACCCAGGTTTGGATTTCAAGCAAAATGTCACCAACAATGAAATTAAGAGAAAAGATGAGCCCGGGTCATTCAGATAAAGAACGTGAGAAGAGAGAGAGAGAGAGAGAGAGAGAGAGAGAGAGAGAGAGAGAGAGTGAAGTGACGAGGTAGATAGTGAGAGAGTGAAATTAGTAGAGATAGATCGAGTGAGAGAGAGAGAGGGGGAGGGAGAGGGAGACAAAGAGTATAAAGTGACGAGGAAGAGAGAAGAGGAAGAGATACTAAGAGTGAAGGGTCGAGGGAGAAAAGAGAGTGAAGTGAGACGGAGAGAGAGAGAGAGAGAGAGAGAGAGAGAGAGAGAGAGAGAGAGAGAGAGAGAGAAAGAAACAAATGCGGTGCGCAGAGATATTTATCAAACTTTGGGGGGACTCGCGTGATGTAGGTTGGTTGGCTGGATTTTTACGGCATGTCAACTCTTGTTGGGTTATTTTATACCCTTAACATTTTGTATTATTCATTCTTGTTGGTTATTCAGTATTTTTTCAAAATCAATTTTAAAAATTTTTAATGCTCATTTTTTAAACTACTTAACCCAGTGGTTTTCAACCGGGGTCCTTGTGGACCCCCGGGAACCATATAATTTTTTTTGGTCCCAGGCAAGCAAAATGTATTTAACTATAGAAATACAATGGTATTTTAAAACATCGAATGGCTATGGGGTTCACCAGAGTAAAATAGGTTTAAAAGGGGTCCA
>CM042173.1:13553954-13561454 GCA_023376005.1 Doryteuthis pealeii
AAACAACCTTTTCTACCGACAACTGATCGGGCCTCTGATTGTTCGAATGACATTTAGATGCAAAGCAACAAATAAATAATAAATAAATAAAAACAAATAAATGAATAAATAAAATTTGGGAATGAGACAAAATGCAAAATGCGAGATTCGAACCCCGATTGCAGTTGTTAAATTTCCAACGTGTATACATTGCACATTCACAGAAAATTCAAAACGCCTAAGAACGCCGAAATACACGGGTGACAGCAAATTACCAGGACTTTACAAAGTATTTTGTTAATCTTAACCCTGTTGGGTCTGTATGGATTCGATTCTTACTCTGTTTACAATTCCCCTTCTCTTTTTCCAGATTTGGGACCGTTTCAAGGGCATCAAGTACAATTGGTATCGACGTAACTTTCATGTTCCACAGCTTTTTCAGCCCCCTGGCAAGATCCTAGTATTTTTATAGTTTCGCTTTATTTTATTTTCACCCTGTAGCTGAAACGACACAATTCACGAGATGACAAGTTCTGTTTTTCTTGTTAATTAACATCTTCTTAATATGGAGTTTGTCCCACCTGCCGTAGTCGGCGCTTCATCTCGTCTCCTCGGGTCTCCAGGTCTCTTCTGAGTATTATAGCCGATCTTAACAGTGCTGTAGTTTGGATGGTCTCGCTTATTGCTCTGATTTCCAATTCACCAAAATCTTTTCCAGACCTTTGGGGACCGTTCCAAGGGCACCAATTACAATTGGTACGACCTTCACCTTCGTGTTCCACAGGTTTCTCAGTTCTCTGGCAAGGTCTAAGTATTTGTTTATCTTTTTACTTTCTTCCATTTTAACTCGGTGGTCGACTGGGACTGCAAAATCCACGACATGACAGGTTCTCTTTTTCTTGTCAATCTATAATAGGTCTGGTCTCCTGGCCAGAATTAGGTGATCCGTCTGTACCTCGAAGTCCCAGAGAATTTTTTGCGTCTCGTTCTCTAGGACAGGTTTAGGCTTGTGCATATACCATTTGGTTGTATGGCGAAAATTGAATTTCTTGCACAGTTCCCAGTGGATCACCTTTCCCACAGAGCCATGCCTAGTCTTTTACTCTCTTTGTGCTAGTTTGCTGCATTTGATCATTATATGATTGACCGTTTTGTCTCTATCTCCACACATTCTGCACTTGCTATTCTGCTGCGTCTAATTTATTATTATTATTATTATTATTATTATTATTATTATATTATTAAGATCTATTGCATGTGAAAAGGGGATAGACTCTCTCGATGTCCTGCTGATACATACAATAGGCCACTTACTTGTCCCAGACAGGGGTCCAGTGTGCTTCGGCCACTGGACCGTTAAAGTAAAAGTAATAGCGTCGATCCCAGTAGGTGCCCTCCTTGAGGGGGAAATGCCAACGGGATCGACGCAATTTTTATGTCTACCACCCATGAGCTTCGGCTTGTGGGTGGGCCCACATAAAAATGTCCTTGTGTCAAGCCCTCACAAGTGGGATGAGAGGCAAATAACCATACAATAGACCTACTTTACTTATTATTATTATTATTATTATTATTATTATTATTAGCAAAATTAAAAAAACGCCCTCTGGGCGACGTAAAATAAATATTGCCTGAGGAGATGGGACTTGAAAATTTGATATCAGAGAGTTTGTATCATAAGTAAAGTAAAATCATCAAATTTATTAAAGGAGTAAAAAATTAAAAAAATTGAAACGGAAACTTAGTTCTGATAACTTTAAATATATAATAAAATTAAAAAAACTGTATATAGATAGATAATACCAGGTATGTATTTATTAAAACTTGTTTATTGATGGGTATCCAATTTTTTAACTCATTTTTTTAAACATTTTTAAAACTCATTTTTTAAAAATCTATTTAACCAATAGATAGGATCCTAACAAGTACTGCCACTCCGGGACAGTGTGAACCTGGAAGTAATGGCAATGAAGGGGTACTCCACACTCCCCAGAGCTCCAAAATTGGAACTTCACCGTTAGATGCAGTTTCACGTCATACCCAGGACACTACGTAATCTGTAATATCACGAACAAGACTAATTAAATAGATACGCGAAATATTTAGTTCACTCAACTGATTACATATACACTGGCACAATAAATACTTTTCTTCTTGTTAATTAACATTAGTTCTGGTCTAAAAAATTTAATTCTACGAATTAATAATTTCCTGGCCAAATCAAAGGTCGACTGATACTGAGTCTCTTCAAAAGAATGTGGCCGTCTTTTTAACAAATTTCATTTAAATTATTCTAAAACTAAAATCTACTTATATAAGCAAATTATGGAAGCGCGTGGTTAGAGTCGTAGTAGATGGGCCCGTCGATCCAAGTTCAATTCCAGGACGAAGCTTTTTGAATTTCACATAACGCTAATACCATTGCAAAAGGTATGAATCCAGTTCTCCCTCCAGCTATGGGTAAATAGCAACGCAGACTGTGCTCTTTAACCATGGCTAGGTAACCAGTCGAGGAGAAGGAAAACTCTGATTTTAAATCTGTTAAACTCCGCTTAAAAATTACCTTGTGTCGCCTCCTGTCCGTGCGGACGGATTAGTAAATCTATATATAGGCAAAGTGCAATTTTTTTCTATGAAATCTAGTGCTACTGTATGACTGCACCACTGGACCCTGTTGGTCGTGGGTAGCGACCCGTGATGCTTAAGGACGGAATCCTTGTGGTTGAGCGGTCCATGGCATGCAACACTCCACTTTCACCTTTACTTAGGCGGTCGGAGGGCCCCTCCGATCAATCGGCTGACCATGTCAAGCCCTAGCACCTATATGATTGTCCTGACCCTATTGCCCTTATGGTAAGCCCCGACTCTTTTTATCATATATGTGCTAGAAGGCGACCGCCCGGCTAGCCTAAGTAAGAGCCAAAGTGGGTGTGTGCATGACATGGACTGCTCATCCACAAGGATTCCGTCCTTAAGCATTACATTCGCCAACCACGGTAAACAGGTGGCTACTTAGGAGTGATATTACCCCTCTGCTGAGGTTCACTTTGCGTATTCTACAGTCCCAGCCGACAGGGCGGAGTTATGATATCAAATATTTCTCTATAATATTATCAAGTATTCCTCTCTATATAAATAACTAGAAGTGGATATCCGGCGTCGCCTTTGTAGAGGAGGGATTTTTAAAAGGTTAATCTTACAGATCCACTATTACTTATCGCGAGTGAGATCCTCGCTGGTTGCCCCATAAAAATCCCCATTCTTCTCACGAGAGAATCCAACTATTCTCTCTCTTGCTATGGGTAAATAGTAGGGCAGACTGAAACCCCTGTGCAGAGATAGCGGACAGCGTATTGTAAGCTCTCGCGACAGGCCGTTTTGGTATAGAAGAAAATGAAGTTTTATTAAAAAATAATTAGTAGGGTGTACTTTTATCTATGGGCAGTAGCGTAGATGAATTTGTGCGTTCAAATATTATATGCGTGGCTAGAAAGTGAAAAAGATTGAAAAGAAAGATAGGGAAAGAAGAAGGGGAAGAGCAAAGCGCTTCGCTTTGGCAAACTGAGAGGAGGCCGAAGCGTGGGAGGAATCATGCGATTTGCGATGAGTCAGCAAGAAAAAAAACGAAAAGAGCAACCGGAAGTCGATAATGAAAAATATCACTGGTTATAAACAAAGGTAAATAGACAAAAACTGCGTTCTTTATCGCTTAGATTCGGTATTCAAATTAAATACGCCGTCTCTACCGTGCACAAGTCGATCTCGCGTACTAAAATATACATGATTTTTAATGCAGATTTTATAGGCAGTATTACACAATTCATTTCAATGATTTAATGATATATATCTATTTTTCACTCTCTCTCTCTCTCTTTCTCTTTCTCTCTCTCATTTCTCTGTCTCTCAGTCTCTCTCTCTCTCTCTCTCTCTATATATATATATATATATATATATAAGTAAAGTCGCCGGGGGCGGCCTAATGTCTGTATCAGCCAATCAGCGAGGAGTCTATCCTCTTTTCACTAGCGCTAGACCAAGGAGATTGTTTTTGCATCTGAGGTGGAGCGCCACACCTACCACCAGCTCCTTACTTTACCGCACAGATCCCTGTGCTACTCATAACGCTGAGTTGGCGAGGACCGGTATCGAACTAGGAACCTTGTGGTTTCTAGCCGAACGCTCTACCGACTGAGTTAACCCAGCCCATATATGAAAGTAAGTAAACAAAGGATTTGTTTATATTTTATATGGCCTTTTTAGCCGACAATTTTTGGAGGAATATGTGCTTAATTGAAGCCATACCTAATTTTACTTAATTCATTAATTATTAACTAATTAATTTTCAAAATTAGGTATGACCAATATAATATATATATATATATATATATATATATATTTATATAGTTTCATGCGTACTTGCAATCATCAGACGGTCAAAAGATTAAAAAAAACAAAAATACACTGGCATCAAACTAATATTAAATCCATAATATTTAATCTTTGATTTTCCAACTGCTCTGCTATTTTAGCCTTGAGCACATTCATATGCTAATACTTTTCACATTCATTCACCATTATATTATATTATATTATATTATATTATATATATATATATATATATATATATATATATATATATGGAAGTAAATACGGTTATGGCCCTTCTTTACGTACAACTACCATTCTCCCGTTTTTCGAAAGTCATCCACATCAACTCAAACAACATTCTTTCCGTCTCAAGTCCCGATGAAGGTTTACTAAAATTGAAAAGTTATAACGTCGACATCACCATCGATAATAATAATAATAATAATAATAATATATATATATATATATATATATATATATATATATATATATATATATATATATATATTGAGACCTATGTATAGTTCTTAATCTTGGACGAGACTGTTTGAATATATATTAGGAAATGTATGAATCCAACTATTCTCTCTTTAACTACTCGAGTGAGCTGGGCTCTTTAACCTTGATTGGGCTACTGGTCTAGGAGAAGGACAGCTCTTAATTCAATCTTGTTAAACTCTGCTCGGGCGGAGAGCTTGGTAAATATATATATATATATATATATATATATATATATATATATATATATATATATATATATATGAAAAGTAAATGGAAGTGAACATTTTTAGAAAAAACAAACATAATGTTATAATTCGCTGACAGAAATCTGTTTCGACCTTTTATTAAAGCAGTCTTCATCAAGAGCAAAATATTTGTGACGGAAAGACGGGATAAGTAAACCGTTACTAACTGGAGGGGTACAAACGAACGTTCATGTTCGGAGCCGAAATTTTTTTTTAAATTTTGAAAATGCATATTCTGTTTTGAAAATAAAATAAATTTTATTTAAAAAAAATCAGAAGCATTATAATCCACAAGAAATCTCAAAAGAGTTTGTTGTAAAAATATATTTTAAAATATTGTGACTGGAATCAGAAACCTTTTTAATACTTTTTATACATTTTTTTTTTGCTTCTGATTAAAAAAAAACTACTTGTATGTAGATAAGACCAACTGTATTAATAACGTAAAACAATTTGATTATTAATTGAGTTTTAAATAAAAATCATGGAGAATGTGGCGTAAATAACTAAGGAATAGTGACTAACATAGTTTCGGTTACAGACAGACAGACACACAATCTACATTATAATAAGATTATCGTCTTTTTATGCAGAAATAATGAAAACTGCAGAAAGCGATGGAGTATCAGTAAAGTCTGTGGGTAGTGATGAGAACCTTTCCTACGTACACTCTATTAAAATGCAGCCGTTACTAAATAGAGACTCGATTGTTTATAAATAACAACAAATTCTAGAAGTTGCTGTGTCACTAAATATGCAGTAATTAGAGCGAATGAAATATTGCATGGATCTGAATAACATTAACCATAATAGCACAGATCATAGGTTAGAAGAACGGCTAATACATTCATATATATATATATGTATATATATCACAGAAATTAAGACCATATATTGTAGTTAATAGTTTCATGTTTTGTTGTATACCCACATCTAACATCGTACATCGAACATCGGGTATATCTATATTTACCCACAGCAGGATGTGACACAAGGTCAATTTCTTAAGCGGAGTTTTAAAAGGTTTGAATTCAGAGTTTCGCCTCTCCTAGACTGGTTCCCTAACCAAGGTTAAAGAGCCCAGTCTACCCTGCTATTTACCCATAGCTGAGGGAGAATTGGATTCATACCTTTCCCAAGGGTATTAGCGCTATGTGAAATTCAAACAGCTTCCAGGAATTGAACTCGGGTCGACGAGTCATTTCCTTCGACTCTAACCATTAGACAGCGCGCCTCCATCGGCTATATAAGTGTGGGAGAGTGTTCATAGAGAGTTCTTCAGTGATAGAGAGAGTGATATTAGAGAGGGAGAGAGAGAGACAGACAGATACAGAGACAGACAGAGAGACAGGGACAGGCAGACAGACAGACAGATTGGAGACTTACTTGGTTACTTCATTTCTGCTTCTGCTACTGCTGATTCTTGCTATCTTGTCTGTCCGACATTTCGTCTAGTTAACTTGACTTCTAACTAAGGGAGTTGAGTTGTTCTAAGGGCTTCTGTTAGATTGGTTTTAGTCATTGCAATTAAAACAACCACAAGACTTTTTGTTGTTGATTGAGCAAGCTTTTTTATTTAGTCCATATTCTTCCGCGCGGATGAGCTATCAACCCCAACAGCAGCACATCTGTTAAATCTGATTCTCTAAACTAATCACGTTTCTCATTGCGCGAGAGATTCGCGCTCTAGGGGTCAGGGTTACTAACAATCACTGGTAAATTTCCACTGCACCCCCCTGGAATTCAAAATTAACGTCCCTCTATTCTTTACTACACACACACACACACACACACACACACACACATATATATATATATATATATATATATATATATATATATGTAGTAAAGAATTGAAGGAGAAATGTGGACAAAGGAACAAAACTCAGACAAATATATGTAGGAGATATATTTCGCCGTGCATTGAGCTCGATTTCATCAGTCGTTTATTTGATCATTAAATCATCATACATGTGTTTTATAGAAAAGAATGTGGACAGGAGAGGAGGGAATTTGGGGACATTCTGTCAGACTTACTCCAATCCTCCTCTCCTCATATATATATATATATATATATATATATATATATATATATATATATATATATATATATGTTTTCTGTGTATGCATATATATATATATATATATATATGTAACACAGATTTAACGTCATAACATTACATCACGTGAACACGATCCACGTCACATAAACGTTAAACAAGCCACAGTTAAAAAAAACAATTTTTAGCATTATATTATCCCATCGCGTGAAAACGCTTCACGTTTATATAAACGATAAAAAAACTACTGGTTTTTAAAATCTCAACCATTGGACTCATCTGAGAAAAATTGAAAAAACACAGGTTTAAATGAGTTAAGTGGTAAGTTTATTGGCCAATGCTGCAGT
>CM042173.1:13566454-13581454 GCA_023376005.1 Doryteuthis pealeii
TGTGTAATTCCCTTGCCGTTCAAATAAATCAATAAATTAATCAATCAATTAGCGTTTTAGAGAAATTGATCGATGGCTTTATTCCAATGCGATGATCATAGGATCTTCCGATTGGTTAATTTTATTTTCCCTCATATATTGTAGGTTTTCTTTTCTTTGTTTTCCTTCTATTTTCAAATGTATATGGGTGGCAATATGGGTGGCTCGAAGCCAGGCTTTCCCATTGAATGCTTGTTTTACCAAAAAAGACCGATGGCGAATTGCCCATAGACAACTCTCACATTGTTTGGTTTAATATGATTCGCCAGGGATTTAAACAAACAAAAACTGATTGATAATTTGTCTGTAGGGGTTTCTCTTTACTTAACAGACCGACGCACTTGCCTTTCTTATTATTAAATGGGGTTTTCGTGCCAAAATTATGGGCCAAGTTGAACTGTTCAGATAATCAGGATATAGATATCATTAAAGAAACAGATACTTTTATTATACCACATCTACGAGGGGTGCTCCAAAAGTAATGCCACGCAGTTATTCCCACGGAAACTACAGGGTACATAATAATTGGCAGCCTTCCGTCTACGAGAGACGATGGAGTAGTGTCAAAGTGTTTTTTTTAACTACATAGCCTCGGCGGATTCATATGGAGGATGGGCTATTGTCCATGCAGCAAATACCCCCTCTCCACACTGTCGCTGTTATCAGAAGGAACGGTAAGCAAACAATGTAGTTTAGCAACCTGTGGAGGGTGCTCTAAAAGTTATGCCACGCAGTTATTCCAACGGAAACTACAGGGTACATAATAGCTGGCAGCCTTCCGTCTACGAGAGATGATGGAGTAGTGTCAAAGTGGGTTTTTTTTAACTACATAGACTCGGCGTGTTCATATGGAGGATGGGCTATTGTCCATGCAGCAAATACCCCCTCTCCACACTGTCGCTGTTATCAGAAGGAACGGTAAGCAACCAATGTAGTTTAGCAACCTGTGGAGGGGTGCTCCAAAAGTAATGCCACGCAGTTATTCCCACGGAAACTACAGGGTACATAATAGCTGGCAGCCTTCCGTCTACGAGAGACGATGGAGTAGTGTCAAAGTGTTTTTTTTAACTACATAGCCTCGGCGGATTCATATGGAGGATTAGCTATTGTCCATGCAGCAAATACCCCCTCTCCACACTGTCGCTGTTATCAGAAGGAACGGTAAGCAACCAATGCAGTTTAGCAACCTGTCGCAGGAGTTGATGGGTAGCACTTAATTTCAGCATCACACCACCTTAGGGACTCCGGCTCCTTATTTGTTTTCGGGGTTTCCTTACATAATAATATGATATGGAGGACGAGCTGTTGTTCATGCAGCAAATCCCCCTCTACACTGCCGCTGTTTTCTAAAGGAAGGGTAAGGAACCAATGCAGTTTGGCAACTAAGCACCAGGGAGTCCACAACTGTTGAAGATATGGAGTGACGTCATCGTCGTCTGCGACAGACTTCTAAAAGGTAAGGAAAAGGAAACTTAAACGGAGAATGCAAGGCATATATTATTTGGGTGATAGTTGCTTTCGGCCAATATTTCCTTAGGCCTGCCACTAAAAATATTGGGAGGCTGGAGACCAACTTTAAGTAAGTCTAGAAAGGAACAAGTCATTGTGTCCCGATTACCCATTGGTCATACAAGACTAACGCACTCCAATATACTCAAACAAGAACAACAACCACAATGTGGAACATGTCAAACATCTTTGACAGTTAAACACTTATTCATGGAATGCAGGTTTCTTGCTCACATCGGAAAACGTTATTCTAAAGCAAACATATGAAAGATCTGTTTGAAAATGTCAACATGGAGGATATTCTCTCTTTTTTGAGGGAAATAAAATTATACCATAGAATATAGACATGAAACAAATCAATATCATACAGCATAATCCCAATAATGCTAACGCATTATTAAAACCAATTAGTAAAAAGTATAAATATAAATACACGATATGTATAACTTCCCAACCGTTAGGCATGACATAACCCCAGACGGTTTGATATGCCGTTAAAATCAATAAACAAATAAACATAAAAATAGGATACAAACTCATAACCAATAATCATTAATTTGAAGTTTATCTAGTTACCAGAATCAACAGGATTTGTTTAATAAAACGTTCATTTCTAAGGGAAGTAACTCATGTTGAAATCTTACCAACATACATCGAAGATATTACGTGTCTGAACCCAACTAAGTATCTTAAATATCGATATTTTACAGGTTAAATCGACCTGGAGTCTGGTTATTGACATAAATGCTTACTCCATTGTATTTCTAACCTCTCACAATCGCCATATTGACTGGAGTGATGTTTAAAATAGACATCTTTTCTTCTTTTTTTTTCTTTTTTTTTTAAACTACGAGTTATTTTTGTACAACGCCGAATAGATGCTTGTTTTTTTATATTGTTATTTTTTTTTCTTTTTAAGAATCACTTTGGTTAGCTGCATCGGTTAACTTGCTAATATTTGGATAATAAATAAAATGAATTATAAAATAATGTTTCATGTGACAGTACGAACGTCAATAGATCTAATAAAAGAAAACGGTCTCACAATAATGGCTATATCTCATATAAACTATGCAGACAATGCAGATGGTCTAGCACTTCTTAAGAATACAGCCGAATCTCTACTGCATAGTCTGATTTGGTTGGGTTTGTTGGATTTTTACGGCATGTCAATCCTTGTTGGATTATTTTATGCCGAAGACGTTTTAAAAGGATTTCAACCGACATAATGTATATTCACTGGAGTGATGTCTAGAATAAATTATTAATAATAATAATAGAATAGACATTAACTTAATAATAAATAATAGAATAGACATTTTTCTTCTTTTTTCTTTTTTTAACAACGAGTTATTTCTATACAACGATGAATGAATGTTAATTTTTTATCTTATGATTTTTTTCTTTAAAAAAAAACACTTTAGTTAGCTGCATGGGTTAATTTGCTTATGTTTGGATAATAAATGAAAGGAATTATCGAAAAAAATTTTCTAAAAATAACTTTAATTATTTAATAACTCTCAATTATATTTTAGGTCGTTTTCACGTTTTAAAATCCTTTCAAAACGTCTTTGGCATAAAATAA
This sequence comes from Doryteuthis pealeii, assembly GCA_023376005.1. Taxonomy (NCBI): domain Eukaryota; kingdom Metazoa; phylum Mollusca; class Cephalopoda; order Myopsida; family Loliginidae; genus Doryteuthis; species Doryteuthis pealeii. Next base: position 13,569,588 of record CM042173.1, read on the forward strand.
CCCAACAAGTATTGACATGCCGTAAAATCTACCCAACCAACCAAACAAAAAGGTGCATTTGTAAACGATATCTATTATAATGGAGATTGTATGTTTTTCTGTCTGTAACCGAAACTATATTACTACTCTACTCACAATTTCCTTAGTTATTTACATAAAATTTTCCATGATTTCATTTTTATTTAAACCTCAATAACTAATAAAACTGTTTGATATTATTAGTACTGTTGGCTTTACCAAAATACTGATAACATGCAATTGTATTTATATATTCAACAAAATAGCGGTTTACAGTGTAAACGGTAAAGCTAATTTGCATATTGATATTTAAAAAAATGCTTTTAATAAAAATGTGCTTAATATTATTCATTTCTAATTGTTTGGTTTTATCTTAATGAATATGAGCAAAATTATCGTGGATGAATCTTAAAAGAAATCCATTAATAAGAAGAATTAACTAATTTTATTCTTTACTTCCTATTTTAACTAAATAGTTAAATTAGCAAAATTTAGCATTGAAAAACGGAAGTGATGGAAGAGTAAGTTTCGGTTGTTCTATTTTTCGATTATACCCTCCTCTGTTTCAAATCTTTTTATCTGCATTCTTAATTAGTTTCATTAGCCTTTCTGATTTAATCTAATATTTTATTACTTTTAAACTTAAATACTTGCACCCGGAGGGTGCATATAATTGCTAGTGTAGATAATAAAGAATATTCACCTTAACTAGAGCAAAATTAAGTTATATTAGATAAAGGTTAAGAAAAGCAATTACCTTGTTTGTCTTTTACCACAATAAGATAGATAGATAGATAGATAGATAGACAGGTAGATAGATATGAAGATATTTCTTGTGGCGAAGTCAAACATAGTTGTCTCCCCAGAGATTATTTCACTATAAATAATAAAGAATCTTCCCCTTAACTGGACCACAATTAAGTTATATGCGTTGACCATATTGTGGTGAAGTCAAACATGGTTGTCCCCCCATGGACCAGTTCACTATAAATAACAAAGAATATTCCCCTTAACTGGACCACAGTTAAGTTATATGTGTTGACCATATTGTGATGAAGTCAAACATGGTTGTCCCCCCCCCCCATGGACCAGTTCACTATAAATAATAAAGAATCTTCACCTTAACTGGACCACAGTTAAGTTGTATTGAATAAAGCTTAAGAAAAAGCAATTACGTTGATCGTCTCTTATTGCAGTCGGCATATCTATAACATTTCCTCCTAGAATTTCTTTCATCATCTCATTAAGAGATTCTATTTTAAGATAAGCGTTTCAAATATTTGGCATCGAGACTTTGGCATTAGATTAGGAGCCTAAGTCGAATAAGGATTAACACTTTCCCAACGACTATAACCATTACACCATATTTGCCTTTCTCACTACTGAAAGATTGATGGGCTGAAACATTCTAAATATATCCGAGAAATTTGGTTCTTCTTGTCTGGCTCTGTAGATGGATAGGAATAGAAAATCTGATAGATAGATAGATAGATAGATAGATAGATATAATCAGACAATCTAAATAGATAGATAAGAATAGAAAATCTGAGAAATAGATAGATAGATAGATAGATAGATAGATAAGAAGAGAACATCTGATATATATATATATATATAATATATATATATATAGAGAGAGAGAGAGAGAGAGAGAGAGAGAGAGAAGAAGGAGAGAGATATATATAGATTGATTGAGAAGAAAATCTGATAGATAGATAGATAGATAGGAAAATCTGATAGATAGATAGATAGATAGATAGATAGATATAGATAGATAGATAGATAGATAGATAGGAAAATTAGATAGATAGATAGATGGGGAACAGAAAATCAGATAGATAGATAGATAGATAGATAGGACAAGAAAATCAGATAGATAGATAGATAGATAGATAGATAGGACAAGAAAATCAGATAGATAGATAGATAGATAGATAGGAACCGAAAATCACAAAGATAGATAGATAGATAGATAGATAGATAGATAGGAACTGAAAATCAGACAGATACGAAATGAAAATCTAATAGATAGAGAGAAGAACATACTAGAAAAATGATGTAGATGCAGGCTGGTAAAGCATTTAACTAAAACTGAAATCGAAAGAAAGAAAAAAAGAAAAAGAAAGAAAAAAAGAAAAAGAAAGAAAGAAAAAGAAAAAGAAAGAAAGAAAAAAAAACAGAAAAAGAAAAGAAAGAAAGAAAGAAAGAAAGAAAGAAAAAAAAAAAAGAAAAAGAAAGAAAAAAAAGAAAAAGAAAAAAGAAAGAAAAGAAAAAAAAGAAAAAGAAAGAAAGAAAGAAAGAAAGAAAAAAAAAAAAAAATAAAGAAAGAAAAAAGAAAAAAAGAAAGAAAGAAAAAAAAAAAAGAAAAAAAAAAAAAAAGAAAGAAAAGAGAAAAAAAAGAAAAAGAAAGAAGAAAAGAAAAAGAAAAGAAAAGAAAGAAAAAGAAAAAAAGAAAAAGAAAAGAAAAAGAAAGAAAAAGAAAAAGAAGAAAGAAAAAAAAAAAAAAAAGAAAAGAAGAAAAAGAAAAAAAAAGAAAAAGAAAAAAAAGAAAGAAAAGAAAAGAAAGAAAAAAAGAAAAAAGAAAGAAAGAAAGAAAAAGAAAGAAAGGATCATAACGGTATTGGTAGCTGTAAACATTAAATCGACAAAGAAAATGTCGGTTTCGGCCGTATCTTCCCATCTAACTTACCAGCTGTTTCTGTGTTTGTTATTTATTAAAGAACAAAACTATAACACAAAAAATAAAAAAGATAAATAAATAAATATGAAGCCAACTGTAATCCTCCATTTTGTTCCCCGATCCGACCAGACATTTTTGAACCTTTTCCTGATTGACTAAAACAGGCGATATTCTGACGGCAGACGAGATTTTGGAACGCTTTGTGCAGCAATGGTGTTTCATGTACGTCATTATTATATATATATATATATATATATATATATATATATATATATATATATATATATATATATAGTACCGTCTGGATTTACACCTGCCCCTTTGCCGTTGAGAAACTTCCCGCCAGTTCGTCTGCATTCCGTACATATATTAATAAGCGGGAAATAGCTTTGTTCTTTTCTTTTCTTCCCAAGTTTTCTCTACCAGCCTCGTTTTGAATCACTCGACCTCACTTTCCGCCATCTTGTATCTCTCTTTCTTACACAAAAGCACTAAGTAAAAGTCGGCGGGGCTTGGCCTATTGTCGGTATTAGCCCGACAGCGAATTAGTCTATTCCCTTTTAACCCTGTCGGCTACATCACTGCAGATGGGTAAGACCAACCCCAATAGGACGACTTGTCGGCCGTGGGTGACGACTCGTAATGCTTAAGGACGGAATCCTGGTGGCTGTGCAATCCATGATGTGGAGCACTCCACTTTGGCGATCACTTAGGCTAGACGGATAGTCGGAGAAGCCCCCTTCCGATCAATCGGTTGGTCACGTCAAGTCTTATCACTTATAGTTATTTACGAAGCTTAGCTTAAATGTGGGACAAGTATTGTATACCCTTCTCATTACTTCTTACTTTCTTCTATTCTTCTTCTGACGTCTTTGACACCTTACGTCTTCTTCTAGGTCTCTTCTAACATCTCTTTTAGCGTCTTGGTGATCGGTCGCACTTGGCTCATTTCTTCTTCCAATCAGTCCTGTTACAAAGACACCCATTAATCAAAAGACCGTGTTATTTTTCTTAAGCTTTTATTTCCTTAACTAAACATTTCATGTAACTAAACATCTGACTAACATAGCGCGCGTATGCAGTGTGAGTTCCAGTTAAGGCTGAAACATCTTCTCTGCCTGACGTCTAACTGAAAACTGAGGAGCCAACCAGGTCCCACGTGACTTCGCGTATTTCGCGGGCTTTCTGTACTATTCCATGGAAAGTCCCGCCCGTGATATGAAAAGGGCCATCCCTTTAGAAATACAAGGGATTGACAATAATCTTATGCAACTGCATAGATTATGTAACACAGGGCCAAAAGTATGGGGCGCCAGTGAGAATCGAACTCACTAACATTAGTCTGGGAATCTACCTTGCTAACCATTACACCACGTGAGTTGCCCTAGCACCAATATAATTATCCTGGCCGTATTGCCCTTATGGCAAAACAGCAACCCTTTTTATCATATATGTGCTAGGAGGCTGTGGCTGAGGGCATTACTGTCTTAGTTATCTGGATATGACTTTAAACTTCATCTAATTGTGAGGTTCCAATTCTGGAGCTCTGAGAAGTGTGGAATACCCCTTCATCGCCATTACTCCCAGGTTCACTTTGACTCGGATTGTTAGTACCTATTAAATAGACGAAATATGAATTTTACAAAAATACTCCTGTAAAACAAAATTGAGTACAAACTGTTGTCACGGACTCTAGCAATTCGTTTAAATCAAACTATTTACCTACAAACTATTTGCATACGAATCATATATACAAAAACGAGTTGGAATTAGATAACCCACAGGGTTAATATGCCGTTAAACAAAACCAAAAACAAACTATCCACTTTTCACTAGCAAAACACAATTAAAAGAAAAATGAAGAAAAAAGAAAAAGAAGGACAAAGAAAATGGTTTTTAAAAAAAGAAAAAAAGAAAAAAAAAAGAATTTAAAAAAAGAAAGATAGAAAGAAAGAAGAAAAAAGAAAAAGAAGAAAAAGAAAAATGGTTAAAAAGAAATGGTTAAAAAGAAAAAAAGAAAAAGAAAAAAGATTAAAAATAGAAAATGATTTTTTAAAAAATAAAAAAAGAAGAAAAAAGAAAAGAATAAAGAAAGAATTATTAAAAAAGAAAAAAGAAAAAATAGAAAAGAAGAAAAAAAGAAGAAAAAGAAGAATAAAAGAGAACAATGATTAAAAAAGAAAAAAGAAGTAAAATATAAAAAAGAAAAAGAAGGAAAAAGGAGAGAAAAAAATAGAAAAATGATTAAAAAAAGATTTTTCTTTTTTTAATCATTTTTCTATTTTTTCTTTTTTCTTCTTTTTCTTTTTTATATTTTTCTATAAGAAAAGAAAAAAGAAAAAAAAATTAAAAAGAAAGAAGAAGAAAAAGAAGCAAAAGAAGAAAAGAAGAACAACAATGATTAAAAAAGGAAAAAAGAAGAAAAAAGAAAAAAGAAAAGAAAAAAAGGAAAAGGAAAAAGAATGAGAAAAATGAAAAGAAAAAGCAGAAAAAAGGAAAGAAAAAAAAAGAAAAAAGAAAAAAATGATTTAAAAAAAAACAGAAAAAAAAAATCGGAAGTATCAAATACAAATTGGAACCCTAGAAAAAGAGAATCATATCTTTTACTTCTCGTAAAAAATACCCCCAAAACTCGATACCGATTCATTAATCCCTTAGATTATGCGTGACGTCATAAGCACCTTTGAGAAACTAACTCACGGATTGGTCGATTCTAAGAGATCAATTAATTTTCTCTAGTGGTGTTAATCACTACTTGAATAAATAATAAAACATCAAAAGACATTTGCGACTTATTCCACCGGAATCTCAGACGATATGGCGTGGCGAAAAGCCAGCTCTTTATGAAAGATTTGCGGAAAATTCCTGGGAAAAATTGGCTCGTTTTGTATCCCTTAAAATATCAAATTACGTTTCCTATATCAATATTCATGCTCTTTAATCTTCCGACCGTTATCATATTGCACACACTCTGGTTAAAGATAAGATTGCCCAAATCGTCAAAGATGAAATGCAAAAATGTAAATTCTGATTATCTAGTGTTGCTTATCCGGCGGATCCTTTTTTCCCTTTATAATAAAAACGGAACGGTCCATTATTTAGCTGAGGTGACGACACTCATAATAAATAAGAATTCGGCAGAAAGCGACACCAGATAATCTTGATTTCCATTGCATCTTGAACGATTTTGACGGTCTCATTTTTAACCAGAGGGTGTTGAAGAATTATAATGGACGGAAGATTTAGTGTTATTGGTAATGATAATGATATTATTATTATTTATATTTTTTAAGGCAATTACAATGCGTATATTGTATAAAATTCGATAACTATTGAAAATAATCATGACAAGCAAACCCGGCGAATAAAGTGCGCCACGGGAACACCGTACAGCTGTTTAGACTTTATTAAGTCTCATCAGCGGTGTATACCTACCATCTCCCTCCGACAGAAATCGAAACTGGGAATCTAGCACGCAGAGTCAGGAACTCTACCTCTGGGCCACCGGCGCGTAGCACACAATCTAACTTGTTAATGATAAATACGACATTATTATATATAGTACAGTGAGCGTTTGAGGGAATCACAAAGTAGGCCTATGCCAAGGCGTAAGGAGTAAATGGAATTTGATAATTTGCTTTTGAAGCATTGTTATGTAAAGTATATTATTATTTATATTTTTAAGGCAATTACAATGCATATATCGTATAAAACTCGATAATTATTGAAAATAATAATAACAAGCAAACCCGGCGAGGTTAGCTCAGTTGGTAGAGCGTTCGACTAGAGACTCACAAGGTTCCTAGTTCGATACCGGTCCTCGCCAACTCAGCGTATGAGTAGCACAGGGATCTGTGCGGTAAAGTAAGTAGCTGATGGTAGGTGTTGCGCTCCACTTCAGATACTAAAAAACAATCTCCTTGGTCTAGCTCTATTGAAAAGGGGATAGACTCCCTCACTGACTGGCTGACACCGACTTTAGGCCGCCCCGTCGACTTTACTTACTTTCTTTTTGTTGATAGTCGAAGCGCATGTCGCGTAACGGCTATCGTCTCTGGCAATGGACTCGACGTGCTAATTTCACTTTGGACTTTTAATGTTGTTTGGAGAGGACATTAAGTCTATAAATGCCATGTCTTCTTGAACCGACCTCATACAATTCGAGGTAAACAGTTGAGGGGATTAGGATTAGAATCCCTCTAGGTGGCCTGACAAGCAAGGTCACTTCGTGGAGTATCTACCCGCTCGGTTACTTGGTACACACTCTAACTCACTGACCTCCTCCCATACACAGAAAATGCTTATTCCCGCATACGCAGCAGGGTCCCTTCTTATAGGCTACTAAGCCTCATGACCCTCCCGCAACCGGTTCTTGAGTTTTTCAAAATTACTGTACATTAGGATAGATCGATTTTTAACTTTTTTACAAATATTAAATTCTCTCAAACAGCGAAAGTTGTGTGTTGGTATAATAAATATTGATACCCAAAACTAAATCCGCCCTGTCGGTGGGGCGTTAGAATGTACCGACTGCACCTCTGCAGAGGGGTAAGACTCCCCCAATGGGGCCACCTGTTGGCCGTGGGTGGCGACCCATGATACTTAAAGATAGACTTGGCCAAAAGAAAAAATATATATACATGCCGCTAGGTTTGTCTAAAGCTAAAATGTAAAGAGTGCTTGATACCAAAAATATAGCAAAGAGTAATATCAATACTAATGAGTGAGATATACCAACTAATAGTTTTGCTTACTAACGCATCAGGGCAAAAATAGATCTTTTTAAAGTATATATATATATATATATATATATATATATATATATTTATGGACTCTCTCGTCGATTTTCGACGCATGAGGGTTCACACACACAATGAACACCCACAGAGTGATTTGTTTATAGTGGTGAAGGCTTGTGTTGGACCATCCACACTTTTTGGCACAGTCGATAGGAAAGAATTGGTGCATCAAGGGTTGACACAAACCCAATCAACGACCGGCCTCAGGAATTTTGAATTCAGAGTTATCCCTCTCCTAGACTGGTTACCTACCTAAGGCTGAAGGGCCCAGTCTGCCCTAGACTCTGCTATAGGGAGAATGTATGGATTCATACTTTTCCCAAGGGTATTAGCGCTATGTGAAATGCCAACAGCTTCGTCTAGGAATTAAACTCGAATCGACGAGTCCATTTCCCACGACTCTAACCACTAGTCCACGCGCCCACCATAATATATACATATATTTTAGAAAAAAAGATCTATTTGACCTAAGTACTACGACATTGGGTCAGAGTTGACCTGGGATTGATAACAATCAATGTGTACTCCATATTCCTCAGATCTTCGGAACTGCAGCATCACAAACATTCAGAATTGGTCTGAAGAAAAGGGGTTTAAACAGAGAATTTTCAGTTGTTTCTAAAGATGCTGTTAAAATTTGAGATCATATGACCGCCCTGTCATCTGGAGCGTTAGAATGCACCGACTGCACCTCTACAGAGGGGTAAGACTCCCCCAATGGGGCCACCTGTTGGCCGTGGGTGGCGACCCGTGATGCTTAAGGATAAGTTGTTACATTATTTCCCAATGTGACCGACAAAAAAGATATACACATTGTGGCGGGAATGCCCACATTGGGAAATAATGTAACAACTTTCGTTCTCTTCTTTGCAAAATCAAGGTTTTTTGTTTTGAACTTCATTCAACTTTTATCCACCAACAACACAGAGTAACTGGGTCTGAAGATGATTTTTGTAAAATCGAAATATCGATCAGTATCAGTATATAAAGTATATTTTATAAATCGTTTTCTCTTTAACAGCATTGTGTGTTGTTTTCATTCCATCTTGCACATACTCATACTGTCGGATTCATTTCCTTTCTTTTAACATATATATATATATATATATATATATATATATATATATATATATATATATATATATATATATATATATAAGATCTATTTTTGCCCTGATGCGTTAGTAAGCGAAACTATTATATATCGGGAACGAATGGAGCAAAACAAAATGACCCAATGGGTTGACATGCCGTAAAATCCAAACAATAAAAAAAAAACATTTTTTCTTAAACTACTTGTACATCCCAAATGGCATAAAAATTGATTTAAATAATTAAAAAGACATTAAAGGAACCCATCACTATTGGTTTCCTGGAGAAAGGTGCCACATTAAATAATGCTTCCTATTGCAAGTTCCTTAGTTAAAATCCACTTTATTTATTTATGTGTACTTTTATACTATCTTGTCTGTGACTTTTATGTATGTATGTTTATGTACACTATTCTATTCTATCTTCTATTGTTTATGTATCTTGTTTATTCATGTGCTGTATTATATAAAATGTTTGTCTCTCAACCCTTGTCGGAATTGTATGTTCATCGGAAAAAGGTGCCACATTAAATAGTGCTTCTTATTGCAAATTCCTTAGTTAAAATCCACTTTATTTATTGAATGACCCTCGAAGATGTTTTGGACAGACTTCGTATATAAACAAACTACGAAAGATGTAAGTTGTTTTTTGTGGGAATTTGGAAAAAAGAAAATGTGGTCTTTTTTCTGGAAAATCCATTGGGTTTCTTATTCACCAATCACAAAACACCTGGACTACATCATCAGATGATGGTGTGAGAGTTACTCCTACGTTCTAGGCTAGAAAACAGCACGTTATTTAACAATATTTATCTGAGTAAACAAATTATTGTATATGTGTATCAGATTTCGGAAAATAAAATCTCGAAGTTCAAAGACACGTATGTAAATATTGTGTGAACCAAAAGTTATGCAATATTTTGATACATGCTAATTTAGTTTAATTACGAATCAAGTCATATTTGATAAACAAAGGTCTCAGGTTGCTTACAGTACCTAATGTTTCTTAAGGGGTAACCCAATTAAGTTCTGAACAGCCTCATTGCTGCTTAACTTTGGTGATCTTGCTGGAAGTGTGTCTGTGTGTCTGTGCCTGTGTCTGAGGATGAACCAAAAGTTATGCAATATTTTGATATATGCTAGTTTAGATTAATTACGAATCAAGTCATATTTGATAAACAAAGGTCTCAGGTTGCATACAGTACCCAATGTTTCTTAAGGGGTAACCCAATTAAGTTCTGAACAGCCTCATTGCTGCTTAACTTCGGTGAGCTTATTGAGAATTCTGTGGTATGGGGGTTATCGTCCTTTGTCTGCGAGCCTCTGTTTCAAACCAACCAATCACGAGCCAGCATACTTTGGCGGCAAAGTCGAATAAGCAAACTCGTCATCTTCTGATCCAGCTAGCACTGGGGACAGACCTAAATAAGGGTCGCTCCTCTTCCTCAACAACCAAAATCGGAGTCGGACGCAAAACAGAAGTCCATCATATCCGAACGCAACAGAGGGCCGTAGTAAGGTCTCCGTTAATACCCCATATCTCAGGATACACTCAGATAAGTTTATTACAAATTATTATTTGTGCAAACGAACTAAAGTTTGCAACCTATTGTTATTCTGTAATACAGTCTTTTATTCATATTTCTAGTTGTTTGGTTATTTCTTTAACTCTCAACCTGTCTGCCACACTCGTGGTTAACTCCATACTACAAACCTCGGAGTACTGCCGCTTGTGCCTAATTTTCTTTATAATCTTGCTGGCAGTGTGTATGTGTGTCTGTGTCTGAGTCTGTGCGAGTACATAGCACTCGTGTACAATCCTGGTCAAAAGCGATAGTAACATAGAATAATTAATACAGCTTAACACTTGTAACCGTTCATGGTTAGCGGAATGAGGACAGTCCAACCCCGTGGATTGAATAAAGGATTCGGTTCGAAGTTTCAACAAGAAAGTTCTACAGTTCGAAGAGATGGTTCCCAAGTTCGAGAAGGTTCATGAATTTAGGGGATTAAAAAATGGCTTTGGGCATAAACACAGACCCCATAAAATTATCATCCAGTCGCAAATTGGACTTTATACTCTAAGGACACTGTCGGGTTTCGATCCCAGCTAGAGGTAGCTGCTAAAAAGTCGAGCCGCACTGATGAGATGTAGACTTCGAAACACGTGTCTGTGGATGACTGATATATATGCTCCCAACTACCATGGTTGAGCACTGTAGGGGGGACATTAATTTAAATTTAACCTTTCAGCGTAAGCCGTTACTCACCTGTTTAAAGACTTGAGTCCCCTGGTGATTGGGAAAACCTTCCCCGCAGAGATGTATCAATTAATTGTTCACCCCAGACTGACAGCCACTGTTGGCCGCAAGAGCTTGAAGTAAACTTCGAAATACGTGTCTGTGGATGACTGATATATATATATATATATATAATATATATATATATATATATATATATATAAGAGAGTTTTATAATTTGCTTGAAGCATTGTGTATATATATTTTTCAGAAAAAGAGATTTTATCTCGAAATATCAAGAATAAATTACAGGTTAACACACAACACCATTGTTACCTTATTATTTTTTCTTTACACTTGCATTGTGATAGCCTTCAAAATCAACCTCCAAACCAATATATATATATATATATATATATATATATATATATATATATACATACTAATCCCCACGGGCAGGAGCTAACACAAGGTCAATTGCTTTAGCGGAATTTAACAGGTTTGAATTCAGAGATTTCCTTCTTCTAGACTTGTTAACCCCTTTTTATCATATGGGTGCTAGAAGGCGGTGACTGAGGGTCTACATGTCCTGGGAATGACGTTAAACTCTATCTGATGGTGAGGTTCCAGTTTTGGAGGTTTGGGAATATGGAGCACCTCTTCATCACCATTGCTCCCTGGTCCACTCTGACCCGGAGTGGTAGTACCTGTTAGGGTCCCATCTATGGGTTAAATAGAAAAACATGAGTTGATAAACAAAATTGTATAATCCATTAAGAATTGATTTATTTCAAAACTTTATCGGCATTAAATGACCCACTGAGGTTGATATGCCGTAAAACCAAACCATTTGTACAACATGAGTTATTCATTTTTTAATTTCAAAATTTCTGCAAGATTTTATGAACACCCTGTATAGATATTTTAATATCTTATCTTATTATAATGGAGATTGTGTGTTTGCATGTCTGTAACCGAAACTATACCACTACTCAAGTCACAGTTCCCTTTAGTTATTTACGTCACATTCTCCATAATT
>CM042173.1:13586454-13591454 GCA_023376005.1 Doryteuthis pealeii
CATATTGATCCTATCGTCTTGTCAGGCGACTGCAACTCCTTCATCCATTGTCCGTTTGTGGGCTCGTTCATGACTCTTTAGTCTCGCCAAATTCCTGCATATCCTAGAACATATCTGGCACACATAACGATTGGTGTTGTCTGCGTCGACAGGTGTTGTATACTCATCATTGTCAGAAGCGCTTGGTATAATGGTTAAAGTCATGGGAAATGGACTCGTCGCCCCGAGTTCAAATCCTGGACGTGGTAATTGCATTTCACTTAGCGCTAATACCCTTGGGAAAGGTATGAATCCTATCTCCCTCCAGCTATGGGTAAATAGTAGGGCAGGCTGGGCTCTTTAAACCTGGTTAGGCAACCGGTCTAGGAGAAGGAAAACTCTGAATTCAAACCTGTTGAAGTCCGCTTAAGAAATTGACCTTGTGTCGCATCCGGCTCATCATATACTCATCATTGTCCTCATGTTGGGGATCATGCTGGGTCTTAGAGTGTGGCATGGTAGAGACAACAATCGCAGTCGGGTAGCTCTCATGTGATTTCATGTGATTGACCAAGCCCGTCTTGGTCAATCACATGAAATTACACATACACACGTACATACATACGCACAGACATACACCCACTTATGCATATGCTTATTCAATAAGGACCTAAAAATAGGTATTGCGCACCCGGTATGGTTCGAACTCACTACTCACTAGTAATAATCTTTGAGACTCTCCACTGCACCACGATGAGAGGATATTTCAAGATACAGCATACACATGCAAACACTGGCATATATACTTATCTACATATATCAGATATTTAGAAATAAGTAATAAAGTAAAGACATCGGGGTGGCCTAAAGTCGGTATCAGCTAGACTGCGAGGGAGTCTATCACCTTTTCACAAGCGATAAACCAAGGAGATTATTTTTAGCGTATGGGGTAGAGCGTCACACCTGCCATCAGCTCCTCACTTTACCGCGCTACTCATATGCTGATTTGGCGAGGGTCGGTAGCGAACCCAGAACCTTGCGGACGCTCTTTTTATAGTCGTAGAACCAGAGTGTCCGCTATAGGTGTCACTACACCGGGGTACACGCATATCCGGGTGGCCTGAATTCCGACCGGGGAAATTCCCAATTCTAATTTTTTATTACCTATAAAATGTTATAATTTCATATTTCATTTGGAATTTTACATTAGAAATAGATTTCAGATTGCCCGTTTATTATTTAAAAGGGAGAGAGAGAGAGAGAGAGAGAGAGAGAGAGAGAGAGAGAGAGAGAGAGAGAGAGAGAGAGAGAGAGAGAGAGTTATATCATTTTCCATTATCAGCTATTTTTGACCCAGGAACTCGGTGGGTTGGGTAGGGGTGTTCATATCCGTGAGTGTGTGGACACAGTTTTAAGGCTATATATATATATATATATATATATATATATATATATATATATATATATGCTCCTTATACCTATAAGATGAGCTCTCCCTGGAAAATTATACCACGAAAAACCTTACATATCGGACGCCTTTCGGGACTATTTTCTTAATTCGCAGTCGGATGAAACCGAATATATATATATATATATATATATATATATATATATATATATATATATATATATATAAGGTATTTCAAATGACTGGTAGTAATGAATGATTCCACCTGGGAGCATCAAAATATCACTGTATAACCATACTGTATGCTCCTGTATGTACAAACATATATCAATACAAGGATTTTTATAAATCCCTAAAGAGAGCTCAATGTATAATAATCAATAAATTAGATTAAACACAGAGCAAAATTTAATTTTCAAAGAAAGATAAAACTTAACAAACCGTCATTCCGTAATAAATTTACTTCGACCAAAAGCTCCAAAATATTTACAGTCTCTCAAGGATTAAAAGAATTTTTTTTTTAAATTTTTAAAAGCCTTTTGTGCTTTTGGTCGAAATAAATCTATTACGGAATGACGATTTGTTAAGTTTTTCTTTCTTTGAAAATTATATATATATTCACCGGAAGTTAACCAGACAATATTAGATACATATACATACAAAAAAATTCAAACCCATTCTCAACAGATATTTCAAAAGTAAGAAACTACAGTTATCTGCCCATTTCCTTCATAACATAAAGAAAAAAGAAAAGGAAAGAAAAAAAAAAAAAAAGAGAGAAGAAGAGGAGAAAAAAGAAAGAAAAAATATATATAACGACACAAAACAAAAAAGAAGCACGTCCATTTCTGAAAACCATCTCTGAAGATAAAGTTTACTTTGAAATCGATAAGACAAAAAACATCTTTTTGTTTTTATTTTTTTATATGCATTGTAATTGCCTTCGAATCATTAATATATAATAACATACTTAACAATGCTTCAAGCAAATTACCAATTACTATTATATATATATATATATATATATATATATATATATATAGAGAGAGAGAGAGAGAGAGAGAGACAGACAGACAGACAGACAGACAGATAGATAGATATTCGCTTCATCAGACTGTGATTATATATATGTATATATAGGTGTAAATGTATTTATAACTGCTCTTGTGACCAATATCTAAGCCTTTTTTCTTTGCCAAATATATTTCTCTGTATATATTTCCCCGATTATTGTATATTGAGTTCTCGAAATTGAGTGTACCAATTTTAAAATCCATATGTTAAAAAAGCCCCCGCTTAGACTCATTCTTAACATCAAATATATATATATATATATATATATATATATATATGTGTGTGTGTGTGTGTGTGTGTGTGTGTGTGAAAATGGAAAAGGAATTGAATCCGACAATATGAGGAAAAATGAGTAAAGAAAAGAAATGTAGATGGATAAAATGAATTTAATCGATATCACATTAATCGATATCACTTACACATGTGTTTCGGTCAGTTTATGTGTGTGAAAATATTTCGCACACATAGAAGAATCGCACACATAGAAGAAACGACCTTCATTCAAAATAAATGTTCACTCTGATGAAGGTCGATTCTTCTATGTGTGCGAAATATTTTCACACACATAACCTGACCGAAACACATGTGTAAGTGATATCGATTAATGTGATATCGATTAAATTCATGTTATCCATCTAAATTTCTTCTCTTTACTCATTTTTCCTCATATATATATATAATATATATATATATATATATATATATATATTTATTATTTTACAATGTTTTCATAGATCGATGTTCATTATCAACGACCGCGGTTTCATGCCGAAGCAATCATCAGGTTGAAAAGTAAGATCCAATGGTGTTTGTTGTGGTTCTTTACTCAAAGACACATTTAGGATTGTAAATAACGTCGGTTAAATTTTCCCGAACGCTGTTATTATTTTTTTAAAATTTGAATTTTTGAAGTAATGCCAACGAAGTTGCCTCCCTTTATCCGTTGAAAATGTATAGGGTGATCTTTTTAAAAAATGTTTTATTTTTTTATTATTTTATTAAAGAACCACAACAAACACCATTGGATCTTACTTTTCAACCTGATGATTGCTTCGGCATGAAACCGCGGTCGTTGATAATGAACATCGATCTATGAAAACATTGTAAAATAAATAAATATTAGCTCTTACAAACTGTGATTGAGCACTGTATTTTCTTTGTTTCATCGCAAAAAAAATTTGTTTTTACATATACCTATATATATATATATATATATATGCGTGTGGATCTATTAGATACGCACACATATCTATATGCGTGCGTGCGTGCGTGCGTGAGTTTCTGCAAACACGTTTTGTTTTGAAAGGATTGCCTTCTGAAGAAGTCTTTTGTTGATTTTGGTGTTGTCTGACTGACTCCGGAATTTTAACCTGAATTTAATGAATTGTACCTTCTTACCCACGTCAGACCCGACAAACTTGTACTCACACGGTACAGCATAGTCTTATGTCTGGCTGGTGTAGTATATACAATACGAGTCGACGTCCCAGCTAAAGACAAGCAACTTCTATCCAAGGGTTTAAACAATTTAATGCGAGGAGTTTTCTGGGGTCTTTTTTCTTACCATGTACGAGTCAAAATATATCTTATTATAATGGAGATTGTGTGTTTTTCTGTCTGTAACCGAAACTATATTCCTACTCAAGTCACAATTCTCTTAGTTATTGACATCACATTCTCCATGATTTTATTTTTATCTAAACCTCAATTATTAATAAAATTGTCTTACATTATTAATACTGTTAACTATGTCTACATACTAACAACATGCAATTATATTTATATATACAACAAAATAGCACTTTACAATGTGAACGGGAAGGCTAATTTGCATATTAATATTAAAAAATCGAATTTAATAAATATGTGCTTAGTATTATTGATTTCTAATTGTTTGGTTTTATTTTAATGAATATAAGCAAAAATCTCTTCAATGAATCTTAAATGAAATCCATTAACAAGAAAAAATAAGTGTCATTTTATTCTTTACTTCCTCTTTTAACTAAATACTTAAATTAGAAAAAATATCAATGAAAGACGAGAGTGATGGAAGAGTAAGTTTCAGTTGTTCCATTTTTTATTATACTCCCTCTGTTTCAAATCTTTTATTATACTCCCTCTGTTTCAAATCTTTTTATCTGTATTCTTATTTAGTTTCATTAGCCTTTCTAATTCAATACAATATTTTATTACATTAAAACTTAAATACTTGCGCCCGGAGGGTGCATATATTTGCTAGTTATTATAATGGAGATTGTGTGTTTTTCTGTCTGTAACCGAAACTATATTACTACTCAAGTCACAATTCCCTTAATTATTTACGTCAAATTCTCCATGATTTCATTCTTTTAAACCTTCAGTTATTAATATAAATTGTTTTACATTATTAATACTGTTGACCATATCTACGTACTAATAACATGCAATTGTATTTATATATACAACAAAATAGCGGTTTACAGTTTGAACGAGAAAGCTAATTTGCATATTGATATTTAAAATTTTATTTTAATAAATATGTGCTTGGTATTATTGATTT
>CM042173.1:13593954-13596454 GCA_023376005.1 Doryteuthis pealeii
TTCACTTCAAAGTTTTCTTTCTCCTAGACTGGTTACCTAGCCAAGATTTAAGAGCCCAGTCTGCCCAACTATTTACACATAACTGAAAGGAGAGTATTGGGTGCATATTTTTGCCAGGGGTATTAGCACTATATGAAATGCAAACAGCCTTGTCCAGGATTTGAAATCGGGTCGACGAGTCCATTTCCCACGACTCTAACCATTACACCACGCGCCTCCATAAAAGGAACACGTATGCAGTTTATACAGAATAAAACTAACATTAGAAATATAAACGTTATATTTCGTAGTCCTTTTGTGCGTGCGTATATGCGAGTGTTTCTGTGTGTGTGTCTGTGCGTGTGGGATGTTGAGAAACTGATATCCCTGCACCAAGCACATCCATTCCATTATCAATAACTGTTACTATAGTTACTGGTGAGATGTTGATATACCTTTAGCTATTGCTGATACAGCAAAAACTAATTTACACACATTTAAATGGTTTAAAGTAATTTACCTATGTAATGCAAATAATTTACACACATTTGAATGTTACAAGTATTTCTAATCTAATACAAATAATTTACACACATTTAAATGGTTTAAAGTATTCCTATCTAATACAAATAATTTACACATATTTAAATAGTTTCAAGTATTCCTATCTAATACAAATAATTTTACACATTTAAATGGTTTCAAGTATTCCTATCTAATACAAATAATTTACACATATTTAAATAGTTTTCAAGTATTCCTATCTAATACAAATAATTTACACATATTTAAATAGTTTCAAGTATTCCTATCTAATACAAATAATTTACACATATTTAAATGTTTCAAGTATTCCTATCTAATACAAATAATTTACACATATTTAAATGGTTTCAAGTATCCTATCTAATACAAATAATTTACACATATTTGAATGGCTTCAAATATTCTAATCTAATACAAATAATTTTACTCATATTTAAATGTTTAAAGTATTCCTATCTAATACAAATAACTTACTCACATTTGAATGGTTTAAAGTATTCCTATCTAATACAAATAATTTACACATATTTAAATTGCTTCAAGTATTCCAATCTAATACAAATAATTTATACACGTTTAAATGTGTTGAAGTATTTCTATCTAATATAAATAATTACACACATTTAAATGGTTTAAAGTATTCCCATCTAATACAAATAATTTACACACATTTGAATAGTTTCAAGTATTCCTATGTAATGCAAATAATTTACACACATCTGAATGGTTTCAAGTATTCCAATCTAATACAAATAATTTACACACGTTTAAATGTTTTCAAGTATTTCTATCTAATATAAATAATTACACACAATTATATGGTTTCAAACTTTCCTGACAATCAGTTTTTGCTGCTCAAGTAACACTGATGTGTCCATTTGTAAGATTCCATAAGAGAACATCAAATAATCATCTAAATAATCTGGTTTGATAAATTAGGTTATATTTCTGAAATATATCTTTGTGTTTAAAGTTGTTGTTTTCAATTTGAAGCATACAAAAAGGGTTTTCTATTAGTGTATTTTAATGCCTTTTCTTTCTTCTTTTCTTTCTGTCTTTCTTTCTTTTTTCTTACTTTCTGTCTTTTTTCGCTAGTTTTCTGGGTTCTTTTCTAATGACACTTATTCTTTCTTTCATTCTTTTTTTTCTTTTCCTTTTTTCTTTTTTTTTTCTCTCTTCTTTTCTTTCTCTTCTTTTTCCAATTTGTGACCTTTTACTTTTTTGTTTTTCTCTTTCTTATTTTCTTTCTTTCTTATATTTTATTAATTTCGTTTTTCTTCTTTCTTTCTCTCGTTATTTCTTGTTCTTAAAGTTGATGAGTTTTCCTCCTTTCTTTCTTTTTTGTTTCTTCCTTCGCGAGTTTTTCTTTCTTTCTAATAATATGTCTTTCTTTCTTTCCTTCTTTCTTTTTCTTTTTTCTTTTTGTTTCTCTCTTCTTTCTTTTTGCAATTTATTACCTGAATCTTTTTTTTTTTTTTCTCTTTATTTTTTCTTTCCATTCTTTTTTCCTTCCTTCCCTTCTTTTCTTCTTCTTTCTTCTTTTTTATTAATTTCCTTTTCTTCTTTCTTTCTCTCGTTGTTTATTAAATTTATGGGGGGGGGGGCTATAGCTTGAAAAACTTTGGGAACCACTGATCCAGAATAATTCTGGTTACATAATGCTTAGACTATTTCCAGTGAATGACTCTCTTCTCCTCCAACACCGCTACACAAAAGTACTATTCACCGAATTTACGGCTGAGAGCACGACCCCGAAATACACGCTCTTAGGCCCACCTCACTTTGCCTGGTAGTTGAGGTTCTTGAAATCCGAGCAACATATCTCCAACCACCTGGCTACTGAACCTTCACCTTTCGCACAATGTTTTTGTTGCTTCTTAGGCCTACCTTACCTTGCCTGGTAGACGAAGTTCTTTCAATCCAAGTAATATGTCCTCAACCATCTGGGTACTGTACTGTGATCAACTGTGCCTTC
>CM042173.1:13598954-13631454 GCA_023376005.1 Doryteuthis pealeii
AAAACTGATTTCCTAACTTTTTAAAGAAAAGGTGACGTGATTCGTATTCGTAAGAACATTTGATATGTGACATATTTTCCTGAAAAGATATATAGGATTGGAATGAATGTCTCTTGTTAGATACAAAATAATATTTATTTAACCAATAAAGACAACATGTAAATTGAGAAATATTTAAAGATAACATCATTCATCAGTCTCTAAAATGTTTTAATGTTTTATCAAATACTTTCTTTAAATGTATAAATGTTTAAATTATATAAGAAGTTAACGGTGATTTGGAAAACTGATTCGCTCCAAAATCTGTAGAATTCTATGTAAACGGCACAAGACAACTTTTAAACCGTTGGCAAAGATGTGTGGACCATAAGGGAGACTATTCTCAGCATTTTAGAAACACTGGCGAATGATGTTTTGTTTATATTGCTCAATTTACATGTTATCTTTATTGGTTAAATAAATACTATTTTGTGTCGGACAAGACTGTCGTTCCAATCCTATATATATAATCTTCATACAATGACTGCTATTTACACAGTAGCATTGCAACCAACAAAGCCTTCATCAGATGATGACTCTGGGTTCAAGCATGGTTTCGGGGCCGAAGCATCATTACCACTAACCCAGAGCGCCCCAGCAGTATCTCACGATACCACCAGACTTTGTCGGTTTGATGTCACAATATAGGACTGCCATATCCACGCTGATGCGGTTAGAGCTTTCTCTTGAATCTTTTTTAAGTATTTCCTGTTGTCTGGTGGAGAAAGTCCAAGTTTAGACAAAAATGCCGAGGTTGAGTTGGTAATAAATCCCCGACATCCGACTTCAATGGGAAATACATCTGTTATCCATCCGTTTCTGACACATTGTTCACGTAGGTCTTCATATTTTTCCAACTTCCGCTGATGGGCCCAATCAAGATTTTCTTCAAATGGAACTGTCAATTCGACGACAAAAACTTTCTTTTGATTAACAGACCAAATGACAATATCAGGATATATATTAACTGTTTTTAATACACACATCCCTATGTATGTAAAGGTTTTTAACAGGGAAGAGCGTCGGGAAGCGATAACGCTAATCTGTTTCAATTGAACATTAATGAAAAGACGAAAAAAAGGAAAGAAAGAAAAAGAGTGACATAATTAAAACAAGATTATACTTTTTACATATTGAACTATTTACAATAGCTCTTAAGTAAATATTTAACACGTTGTAATAAGTAAATCATCATACTGTGGTATATCCACAGGTCCTGGTAGTATTATTTCATTACTTTAAAGAATAAAAGAAACGAAACAGTTTGATTTTTACATTAAAGTGAACTTTATTCAATAATATTTTCTAAGAAAAATCATTTAATCTTAGATTTGTTGCTATGTTAAAGTAAATAGTATACGCTTTTCATTGATGTTGAATGTCCTTGTTATTTTGATTGTGTAAAATTAATTATTCGAAAGCTTTTTTAGTTACAAAATAATCAATTGATAAGATAAAGCAACAATTCTTCCAAGCAGTAGTTGTGTAAGTACTACTGTATGGCTGTACCACTAGGACTTTAACGAAACGATTGAAAAAAAGTTAAATGGTAATTACTCAAGGATGCTGTTTGCTGTCCTGAACAAAGCCTGGAAGCAGTACCCTACAGCTGTACAGCCACTTCTCCTGTCACACAAATCATCAAAGTAAGATGAACAACACGGGCTGGACACTGCTGGAGAAGTAAGGATGAAATCATAAGTGACATTCTCCTGTGAACACCCTAACATGGACACACCAAAGTGTGCCGACCAGCAAAGACTTACATTAATTAGCTCTGTGCTGATATCGGATATTGTGAGGTGAACTTGCCACGAGCGATGACCAATAGGGATGGGTGGCAAGAGAGAGTCTTGGGAATCTGTGCTGTTAGTGCGACATGATGATATAATCAACATCTATTAATAATTGAGATTCGGTCCCTACTTGTCTGTAACCAAAAATACGTCACTGCTTACGTCACGATTATCAAAATCGTCAATACATAGAATAAAGAACAATTAATATTAACGAAATAAATAAAGGCTATTCCTTATAATTCAACGTTTGAATCCTTTCCATTATTATAGATAAATAAAAAAATTCGTCGGGGTGGCCTATAGTCGGTATTAGCCAATCAGCGAGGGATTATAACCTCTTGGGATAAAATAATCCTATACGGGTTGATATGTCGTTAAAATCCACCAAGCAACTAATTACCTATTACCGATTACTTTATTTTGTCAGATACATATGATCGATAATATGTCATTAGCAGTTCATGCCTTTTCTTATCCGTATGTTGAGATGAGATATTGCTACCAAGGTATATAGTATACGTATTTCAGTAAAAAAAAAGTTAAGTCGTCGGGATGGCCTAAAGTCGGTATCAACCAATCAGCGAGGGAGTCTATCCCCTTTTCACTAGCGCTAGACCAAGGAGATTGTTTTTGTGTCTGAGGTGGAGCGCCACTTCTACTGTCAGCTCCTTACTTTACCGCACAGATCCCTGTGCTGCTCACACGCTGAATTGGCGAGGGCCGGTATCGAACCCAGAACTTTGTGGTTTCTAGCCGAAATAAACTATATAAGCTATGAAATTAGTTTAAAAATTGTATTACTTTAAATGGGAAAAAATAATTGCGAAATTTGTAATACATTTTTAAAATTATTTTTACTCTCACTGTTTTTTCATTAACACTAAGTTAACTAAATGTTTACAAATAAATGAACACTTACGATTTTGTGTAAAATTTATGAGTAAAATAATCATTAATTATTAATAATTATCTAATTAATAATTATCTAATAATATTATCTAATTAATAATTAATAGATGCACGCAATATTTTATTTGAGGGGGGGGGCAGTATTAAGTTTCATTCCAAATTGTGTTATATTTATTAGTCCTTTAATAAATTTAATGATTTTGCTTACTCATTATAAGAACCCTCTGACATTGAATTTTTAACTCTAGCCCACTCAGGCAATATATTTCAAATATAACTTTTTACACCGCCCGGAGGGTGTTTTTTTTTGTTTTTTTTGCTTGTTGTTTCAACTTGCATGCTTCATATCTATTAATAGTGGAGATTCGCTTCCGGTTTTTGTCTGTAACAAAATTACGTCAATGCTTACGTCACATTACCCAAAATCGTCATAACATAGAATAAATACACCCTGACGACGACATATATATATATATTATATATATGAGAAGAAAAAATATATTATATATTTATGAGAAGAAAAAATGGATATAAAATCTGACAGTGTAATAAAGTATAAAGTTAAAAAAAAAATTAAGTCAAAGATTGACTTACAAGCAGCCAATGCTAAAGTGTTACGGTTATAATAAAACCATCAATGGGGCTTAACATCTATTAATAATGGAGATTCGCTTCCGGTTTGTCTGTAACAAAAACTACGCCACTGCTTATGTCATATTACCCAAAATCGTCATAACATAGAATAAATACACTCAAAATTTGAACATGCAACATTAGACAGTCCTCATTGTTTTTTAAAACAAGTTTTAATAAATACATGACTGGTATTATATATCTATATATAGTTTGTTTTATTTTAATACATATTTAAAGTTTACATTTCAAATTCTTTTATTTTTTAATCCTTTAATAAATTTGATGATTTTACTTACTTAGGTTACAAACTCGCTGACATTGAATTTTTTACTCCCACCCTCTCAGGCAATATGTTTCAAAAATCTATTTTTACATCGCCCAGAGTGTGTTTTTTTTTATTTTGTACTAGTTATCTTAATTATTCTGTAAAGTTACAGTATTGACTTTTTTTATTTTCTTAAAGACATATTCTTGCTTACGTGATTCAGCAACTGAATTATTACGAATTGGAAACAAACAAACAAAAATAATAAAAAAACCCAAAAAACAGACAATGAATAAATAAAATAAAAGTAATGAATAAATTAATGAAAGATAAACAAACAATAAATAAATAAATTAAAAGTAAACAAACTATAAATATCTGTCTGAATTTTTTTGAGGTGAGGCTTGATGATTTGTATCATTTAGATTTTTTCGGTCTGTTGTCCACACCTTTATTATTATATACTTAACGTTTCAGTCAATGTTCCCCAGCCTTCATCAAGTGTTTCATGTCGAACCCAAGAACCTTCATGTCGTAATCGGGAGCCCGCACAGAACATTGAACAGAACCTTTTTATTTAATCCATTGTGATAGATTATTCTTATTGCGTTAACCATGACCGGATACAAGTGGTAAATTCTGTTAAGTATTCTACGTTATTTTCGTCGGTAGTCAGGATTGAACCTGCAACCTCCAGATTTTTAAGTGACATCTGAAAATAGACAATAGATATCTAAAAATTGAGCTGAAGGTTTGAAGTTTTTTTTTTTTGATTATTTGGATTATTCGGACTATTGTCCTCATCTTTATTTTTATATACAAAACATTTATGCCAATATGCCCTCCAGCCTTTTGTTGGTGTTTCTTGTCAGACTCGGGAACCTTCGAAAACTCGGGAACCTTCTCTTCGAACTCGGGAGTCTTAATCGGGAGTCCAGTTGGACACATGGCGTAACATATATAGGTATTGAGTTAATACAGCTCTAAGTGACGACCATCTCTGAGCTGTAGGTTCAATCCTCGTCAAAGGCGATAGTAATATAGTATAATTAATACAACTTAACACTTGTACCCGGTCATGGTTAAGGGAATGGGGGCTGTCTACCCCCGTGGATTGAATAAAGGGTTCGGTTCGAAGTTCCGTGAAAGCTCTCGATTACACGAGAGTATACCCGTGAGGGCCGGGTTAGCTCAGTCGGTAGAGCGTTCGGCTTAGAAACCACAAGGTTCCTAGTTCGTTACCGGCCCTCGCCGGGTTAGCTCAGTCGGTAGAGCGTTCGGCTAGAAACCACAAGGTTCCTAGTTCGATACCGGCCCTCGTCAACTCAGCGTATGAGTAGCACAGGGATTTGTGCGGTAAAGTAAGGAGCTGATGGTAGGTGTGGCGCTCCACCTCAGATGCCAAAGCGCTAGTGAAAAGGGGATAGACACTCTCGCTGATTGGTTGATACCGACTTTAGGCCACTCCGACGACTTTACTTACTATACCCGTGAGTAAAATTCCACCTAACTGTTGTTAGCTATTAGGAAACGTTGGACTAGTGGATAAGAGACTGTTGTATACTCATATATACCCAGCATCGGTATATAATGAGATTCGGGTTGGTAGAGAGAGAGAGAGAGAGAGAGAGAGAGAGAGAGAGAGAGAGAGAGAGAGAGAGAGAGAGAGAGATATGAATAGATAGTTAGAAAGACAGAAAGAGTTTCATGCCATTTAAATATATATAGACAGAGAGAGAGAGAGAGAGAGAGAGAGAGAGAGAGAGAGAGAGAGAGAGAGAGAGCTGAGTTGTGACTTACTTGCCTCATTTCTTTTCAACTGCATCGGCCATGATCGTCATCCTCTCGTATAGTCTTCTAACTTTTTTAAAATTCTTGTCTGGCTGTTTCACCTTTAACTAAGGGCTTCTTTTAAGGGCTAATTTTTTGTCATGCAATTAATTAACTACAAGACTTCTTTCCTTGATCAAAGATTTATTTTTGCCCCTCCTTATTCATCGCGTGTGAGTTAGCAACCTTGCAGTAGCACGTCTTCTCTGCGTTCATGTCGGTTGAAAACTGATTTCCTAACTATTTCACATGACGCACGAGATTCCCGCCTCTGAGGCCAAGGTTACCAACGTTCTGGTTTTTTCCAGCTGAAATCTACCCACCTACGCTCTGATTTGAATGCCAATGGAGCCTTATTCTACAGGGTTTGTCAATAATTTATGCTACCACATAAATTATGTAACAAGACCAGCGATTTATGAAATATGAATTCCCGTTTATAAGATTCTAGAAAGTGTTCCGATATTAGTTACAAGGAAAATATAGTCTCATCTGCGTTATTCGGAATATCGTCCTCATCTTCATTGTTATCTGTACAACGTTTCGGTCGATGTGCCTTAGGGCCTTCTTCGGGTATTTCTTGTCGGACTCGGGAACCTTATCGGACTCGGGAACCTTCTTTTCGGACTCGGGAACCTTCTTGTCATAATCAGGAACCTTCTTGTAAGCCCGAGTTCAAACAGAAGGTTCCCGAGTCCAAACAGAAGGTTCCCGAGTCTGACAAGAAATACCTGAAGAAGGCCGAATGGCACATCGGCCGAAACGTTGTATAGATAACAATGAAGATGAGAAACAATAGTCCGAATAACGCAGATAATACTAATCATCAAGCCTCATCTCAAAAATTGAGAGAAATAGGGAAACTATAATTTATACTTTAATGTCATTAAAGATGACAAACGGTTGGCCTAGTGGAAAGTATACCCGCGAGTAAAACGATAAGAAATGTTTTAAAATCTTGAGGAATGCAACTGACATAAGTTAGATGAGTGGATCTCAAATGTTGAATATCATTTTAAAATTATCAATTTTGAGGTTAATATTGTGAATAAATCATCATCTCAGGTGAAGGACTTTGTGTGATGTATCTTTTTTTATTTATTTATAAAAGAAGGGCGTTCTTGTAACTGTTTGCCATAATGAAAAGAACTTGGTTCCAGTTTGATCATATCAGACCGACTTTCACGCTCTACAAAGATCTTTTTCTTTTTTTGTTCCTTTTTTTTTCTTTTTTTTCTTCTTCTTTTTTCTTCTTTTTTTTTTCTTCTTTTTTCTTCTTTTCTTTCTTTTCTTTCTTTTTTTCTTCTTTTTTTTTCTTTTTCTTTTCTTCTTTTCTTTTTTTTTTCTTTTTTTCACTTTTTCTTTTTTCTTTTATTCTTTATTTTTCTTTTCTTCTTTCTTTTTTCTTTTTCTTTCATTTTTTCACTTTTTTCTTTTATTCTTTATTTTTCTTTTATTCTTTATTTCTTTTCTTTTTTCTTTTTTTCTTTTCCTTTCTTTTCACTTTTTTCTTTTCTTTTATTCTTTATTTTTCTTTTTTCTTTTTTTCTTTTTCCTTTCTTTTTCACTTTTTTCTTTTTTCTTTTATTCTTTATTTTTCTTTTCTTTTTTCTTTTTTCTTTTTTCTCTTTTTTCTATTTTCTTTTTTTCTTTATTTTTCTTTATTTTTTTCTTTCTTTTTCTTTTTTCTTTAATCTTCTTTTCTTTTCTTTCTTTTTTTCTTTTTCCTTTTTTCTTTTTTCTTTTTCTTTTTTTTTCTTTTTTCTTTTTTTTCTTTCTTTTTCCTATTTTCTTTATTTTTTACAAGAAAAAAAGTGAAATTGTTGCATCGTGTATGATAACATTAAGTCCAATACCCTTACCCACCCGACCAACCAACCAACGAAGAGTAACATTTAGATATGTCCAGGGGGCTCACGGGTTGCGAATCAGCATTTTACTCTAATTCTCATTCCACATTCCCCAGAATCAGTCAGGTGAGGCTACAGAATTTGGGACAAAAAACTCTAAGGGGTTGTCTATCTTGTGTTTGGCTGGGATATACAAACCCTGTCTACCCAGCAAAGAAATCAATTAGAATGTTTTAATAAAGAGGTGAACTGCATATATATATATATATATATATATATATATATATATATATATATATATATATATATATACTCGTGAACAAAAAAATGGGCCAAGATTGAAAGAAGGAAAAAAATAGATTTTTAGATATTTTTCAGGGATTTACTGAAATTTAACTGCAAATTCCTATTTTTCAGATCATTAATATTATAGTATATAATAATTTAGTGGCAAAATGAATCCTAAAAAGGTAAGACCGCATCTGGGCGAGGATATGAAAAACCGAATTGCAGGATTAATGACTTACAAGCAGATTTTCGATGTTTTGAAAAAAGAAAATGTGACAACATCTCTCTCTGCTGTGAAGCGAATTGGTCAAAGGTTCGAAATCGAAGGTTCAATAAAAAGGAAATCTGGATCTGGTCGCCCTAGAGCATCCACTGTGAAGGACGACCACAGGCTTAAAATGATTGTTTTGAAGGACCGAAAGAAAACTTATGTTAACCATTGTAAACAATTCAAAACAGCGGATGGAAATTCCATTTCTAGAATGCCGATATCTAGACGATTGAAAGAAATGGGATTTTCTTCAAAAAGGTACGCAAAGAAGCCATTATTATCTAAGAAGAACATCAATAATAGAAAGACATTTCTCTCATGTTATGGCAAGAAAGATACAGAATGGTTTAGGAATGTTCTCTGGTCCGGTGAATCAAGATTTTGTCTTTTTAGTGATGCTCCCGAACGCTGAATTCGAAGATCCGGAGAAAGATTATCGCCAAGTTGCATAAAAACGACAGTGAAACACGGGAATGGAGGGATAATGGTATGGGGAACTTTTAATGTCGCAGGAGTTGGGGAACTTATTAGATGTGAGGCGTCAATCAATGCAAAGGAATACATTCGAATTTTAGAACCAGGACTGTTTACAAGTATCTAGAAGCTGGGAGTATCCCATAACATTATTTTTCAACAAGATAATGCACCTGCACACACCGCTAAAGTCACTAAGAAATGGCTTGCCATTTTTTTTAAATACTACAAACTCTTTTGAGTTTTTATGATAAAAATGCTTAAACATTTTAAAAATAAAATTTATTTTATTTTTAACAACAAATATGTATTTATAAAAATTAAAAAAAAAACTTTCCGGTACTGATCGAGAGCGTTCGTTGCCTTGTAATTACTAATATATTCATTTCGTTTTTCCGCTTACAATGTTGCTTTGAAAAAGACATATTCATAATGTCGAAACAGATATCTGTCAGCTAAAATGTTTAACATCTTATTGTTTTTCTATAAAACTTTCTTACATATTGTCGGATTCAATATCCATTTTTACCTTCATATATATATATATATATATATATATATATATATATATATAATATATATATATAAACTTAAACAATATCATACTTTATTAAACAACGATCAGCTATTAAAACAGAAGGTTTAAAATAGAGGAAACGAACCGAAAGTAAATAGGACTGAAGGGCCCTTTTGGTCGATCAGACCCTTAAGTATCCCTTTTATTTCGTTTTAGTTTTGTCTCCTTTAACCCTCCCGTCTAAATAGCTGATCGTATTTTAATAAAGTATGATGTTGTTAAAGTTTGTATATAAAATTAGTTGTACCAATTGTAATAATTTTCCTTCAAGAGGAAGTGAAAAATAGTCCTGAAGTCGGTATCAGCCCGACAGCGCTAGACCAAGGAGATTGTATTTAGTATCTGAGGCGGGACACCACACCTATCATCAGCTCCTCACTTTACTGCCCTGTGTTACTCATACGCTAATATTGTGGTGCGCAACATTCAGTCTTGTGTGTAGTCAATTTGTGCGGACACAGGAAGACAAAGAATAAAAGAACCAAAGAATAAAGGAATGAAAGAATACAAGAATAAGGAATAAAAGTATAAAAGAATAAAAGTTTCCTTGAACTAACAATTACTCTCCAAATGCAAACATTCTCAATAAGATGAGGCAGAACTGTATTGTATTTAGTGTCTGAGGCGGAGCACCACACCTATTATCAGCTCCTCAATTTACTGCCCTGTGTTACTCATACGCTAATATTGTGCAAAAACATTCAGTCTTGTGTGTAGTCAATTTGTGCGGACACAGGAAGACAAAGAATAAAAGAACCAAAGAATAAAGGAATGAAAGAATACAAGAATAAGGAAATAAAAGTATAAAAGAATAAAAGTTTCCTTGAACTAACAATTACTCTCCAAATGCAAACATTCTAAATAAGATGAGGCAGAACTGTATTGTATTTAGTGTCTGAGGCGGAGCACCACACCTATTATCAGCTCCTCACTTTACTGCCTGTGTTACTCATACGCTAATATTGTGCAAAAACATTCAGTCTTGTGTGTAGTCAATTTGTGCGGACACAGGAAGACAAAGAATAAAAGAACCAAAGAATAAAGGAATGAAAGAATACAAGAATAAGGAATAAAAGTATAAAAGAATAAAAGTTTCCTTGAACTAACAATTACTCTCCAAATGCAAACATTCTAAATAAGATGAGGCAGAACTGTATTGTATTTAGTGTCTGAGGCGGAGCACCACACCTATTATCAGCTCCTCACTTTACTGCCCTGTGTTACTCATACGCTAATATTGTGCAAAAACATTCAGTCTTGTGTGTGGTCAATTTGTACGGAAACAGAAAAGATAAAGAATAAAAGAACCAAAGAATAAAGGAATGAAAGAATACAAGAATAAGGAATAAAAGTATAAAAGAATAAAAGTTTCCTTGAACTAAGAATTACTCTCCAAATGCAAACATTCTAAATAAGATGAGGCAGAACACAGAAAACATGGCTCGCATGTAAAGTACAGCAGGGAAGATAGGGGTGGGGACTGGAAGCGTTTACTAATCCAAAGGCCGTGGGGGTAAGGTCGATTCGGTGCACATGCTAACGAAGAAGACACGGGAGTCGGGTTCAAATTACAGCTGTGGTAACTGATGTCGATTTTGTGCAGAGACCCTTAAAAACGAATGTATCCTATTCCCGAGGGAAAAAAAGGGAAATCTCTAGCGTGGTCCTGAGTTCATTAGAGTAAACAATTTTCTTTTAATGAAGAAAAGAGGAAAAAGAAAGAAAGAAAGAAAGAAAGAAAGAAAGAAAGAAAGAAATCACGAGAGAGAAAAAAAAGAAATTAGAGGCTAGGAAAGGGGCCGAAGAGATGATAGTCTGAGGCGAACATTATTCTAGTGACGAGGGAGTGAAATCTGTAGTGAAAGAGTGGCTCAAAAAACAGTCAACAGAATTTTATGGAGCAGGGATGCATGCTCTCATTCGAAAGTGGAACATTGCTATTGAGAGAAACGGTGACTATGGGGAGAAGTAGGGATGTGATCCACAGAGGACCAGCTTTATTTTGATGTATGGTACATGTTCCTGTGTTAATATTATACCTGTCCTTATCAAAATGGCATTACTTTTCGACTCACCCTCGTATCTGTGTGGGTAAGAGATTTGGCGAGCGTAAGTTCGTTCAGGTCTCGAACCCGGCCAGAGGCAGCTGCTAAAAATCGTATAACTATACTGATGAGAGGTGATACCTCGAAACACGTGTCTATAGTTTACCCTATTATACGCTCCCAATTTTTGGTTGAGCACTTTATTTAGGAGGTATATAATTGCAAATTCACCGTAAAATCTCACTTTGTTTACAAAGTTTGAGAACTCTAGGTGAAGTTTATTTCCGCTTAGGAATGTAGCGATTAGATAGCCTGCTATACTTGGCGACTGACTGTGGCTGTGTGGGTAAGAGATTTGGCGAGCGTAAGTTCGTTCGGATCTCGAACCCGGCCA
Organism: Doryteuthis pealeii; assembly: GCA_023376005.1. Classification (NCBI taxonomy): domain Eukaryota; kingdom Metazoa; phylum Mollusca; class Cephalopoda; order Myopsida; family Loliginidae; genus Doryteuthis; species Doryteuthis pealeii. Next base: position 13,610,332 of record CM042173.1, read on the forward strand.
GATGCAGCTGCTAAAAATCGTATAACTATACTGATGAGAGGTGATACCTCGAAACACGTGTCTATAGTTTACCCTAGATATATATATATATATATATATATATATATATATATATATACAGGGTGGACCATAATGATAAAACACATTTTAAATGTCATTTTCTCAGATTATAAAAGAGATACAGAGTAGTAAGTATAGTTATTACATAACTGGTATACAGGATTTTTACATGTGCTCTGAGATTTGAATATTATGTCCATGAGATGGTCACTATTATGACGAAAGCATTCGAGAGCTCGATTTCTCATATCACGTAAAGTGTGGTTTAGCATATCAACTGGAATAGCTGTAATCTCTCTACGGATGCTTTCTTTTAGTTCTGCTGTCGTGTGAGGCCTGCCTGCGGATACTCGATCTTTCAGGTAACCCCACAACGATGGCGAAGTATTTTTCGACTACATATGCAATTTCTTTTGGACTCCACGGAATAATGAGGATCACCAAAATCAATACCTGAAAGTAATAAAAACTTAATGTAATATTCAGCGCTTAGATAAGATATAAAACTCCTGTTTATCAGTTATGTAATAAATACATGTAGTACTCTGTGTCATTTTATAATCTGAGAAAATAGCATTTAAAATGTGTTCTATCATTATGGTCCATCATATATATATATATATATATATATATATATATATATATATATATCTTGTTATTATAATGGAAATTGTGTGTTTGTCTGTCTGTAACCGAAACTAAATCACTACTCAAGTCACAATTTCCTTAGTTATTAACATCACATTCACCATGAATTTATTTTTATTTAAACCTCAATTATTAATAAAATTGTTATACCTTGTTAATACAGTTGGATTAATCAACATACTAATGGCATGCAAGTATATTTATATATTCAACAAAATAGCGGTTTACAGTGTGAACGAGAAGGCTAATTTGCATATTGATATTAAGAATTTGATTTTAATAAATATATGCTTATTGATTTCTAATTGTTTGGTTTTCTCTTAACAAATCTGAGAAAAAATCTCGGGGATAAATCTTAAAAGAAATCCATTAACAAGACTAAAGGACTGTAATTTTATTAAATAGTTCATAATCTAACTAAATAGATGAATTAGAAAAAATGAAAGAGGGGAGTGATGGAAAATGATGGAAGAGTTAGATTTAAAGCTGTTCTATTTTTCAATTATATCCCCCAGTTGATCATTTTCTAAATGGTTTCTAATTTGATACAATATTTTATTACATCAAAACCCAAATACTTGCACCCGAAGGGTGCATATATTTGCTAGTATATCATAAGAAACAACTGAGCAACTGTAGTTGTAGTTAACTTTATTAACTGGCACAAAAACGTAAATTCTGCGAAGCTGTCTTCCTAGAAATTGGTATTTAGACGCTTAAGTAAATAAACATTTTTTTGTTCGGAATTCGGTCAAAAATATCCGTTTTTTGATCTTTCGTAAAATTCTTGGGAAACACAAGATGGAAAAAGCAAGTGTGGATGCAAGCGAGAACAAGTGCTGCTATGTGGGGTAGAAAAGTTAGATTTTTATGAATGGACCAGCGTAATCGCTAGTCGAAATCTGTAAAAACACCGCCCTGTCGAAGTTCTCAATGATATAACCGAGCATTTAATCTGATCATCCAAAAAATCAGCCTAGAAAAACATTACTAACCAAGAGACTTTATTAATCTATATCTATATATATATATATACATATATAAAGAGCAGTTGTGTGTATGTATGTATGAAATAGATATATAGATAGATAGATATCAATTGAATGAAATAGATAGATAGATATGAACAGACCGAAATAGATAGAAGGAAAGATAGATAGATATGAACAGACTGAGATAGATGGATAGATAGATAGTTATAAACAAAGTAAGATAGCTAGATAGATAAATAGATAGAAAGATATTTATGAATAGACTTAAATTTAATTCTTAATTCAAAATTCAACTCTTAAGTATGTATATATATATATACACATATGCACACTGAATACAACCATATACATGAACACACACGCACACACAAAAAGTAAACATAGGCACATATACGTAGGCACACACATACACACGCCCAAAAAGTATACATTTAAGTAGAAAAACACAAAATTTCCTCAGAACAAAAAACAAATTACAAACACACACACCTGATATATCAAATGAACATCTGATGAACTTTATCAAGACAACCCTAATAAAAAAGTTATAAAACTTAGCTAATGAATTTATTACCAAGCCACCCAAAAAACAAAAACACCTGTTTAAAAGACTAATGTTAAAAATGAACTTTCTTTCCACTCCCACAAAAACAGGAAGAGGGAGTGAAATACTCATGTGTATGTATATATACACATGCATGTAAGAATTCATTTTCATATTATCAATCAAAGCCTGAAGAAGATACCAGAAGATCTGAAACACGTGTTGCATATGTAAAACAAAAAGAATTAAAAAATTATTTTTCTGAGAACAAAATACATTTTGCGGACCTTCTTTTTTTAAATAAAATATTGAATTTTCTCCCGTTGGAACCAGAACAACATTTTTTTATATATGTGTGCACGTATAGGCTGGATATGTCAATCATAAGAAGTCTCACCAGGGTCAATCCATGCAGATTCCAGGAGTAAACAATGTGTCTTGTGCTATCTGTGGCAAGTTCTGTAAGTCGACTTCTAGTCTTAAGAGACATATGGTGGTGCATAAGCATCAAATTTTATCATTTGATTCATTTGATTCAACGGGAAGGACGTCCTTTCTATGTCATATTTGCATCAAACTTTATTATCCGTTTAGTGCTCTACCTAGAACATCCCTTTCTTGGAGTCTCAACTATCTGCAGAGGATACAGTCAGTTTATTTTTAAGACCTGACAGTATGGTGACCTGGTATCTTTAGTTTAAAAGAAAATTAATTATTTTATGAAAACATGTTTTTGATGTACTTATTTATAGACGATACGTGTTTATGCACTTATGAGTATGTACCTTTCAATGTCATATTTGCATCAAACTTTGTGGATCTGCAGCGGATTTGATGAGTCATTTGAGGGCTCATGCAAGGAAGGGTTCTGATAGTGGAGTTATGGGATTGTGAGGGACGGCAATGATCTGTAAAGATCATGCTATTGTTTGCTTGCATGTGTGTATTTATGTACGTGCGTGTATGTCCGGAGGAAACTACGAAAATAAAACAATTAATTAGAATGTAAATATACATACATATTCACTGTCACCAAATATACACTATTTTATTATTTTTATCTTACATTTGCGACACGTGTTTCAGATCTTCTGATATCTTCTTCAAGCTTTGATCAATCATATGAAAATGAATTTTTACATGCATGTATATATATACTTAAGTATTTAACTTCTCCCTTCCTGTTGGTGGTGGAGTATAGTGTCATTTTATGTTTAACATCTGTTTTTAACAGGTGTTTTTGTTTTTTGGGTGGCTGGGTAATAAACTTATAAATCTAGATTCTCCGTCATTTTATGACTCTTTTATTAGGGTTGCTCTGATATAGTTCATCAGATGTCCATTTGATATGTCAGTTGTGTGTGTGTTTGTAATTTGTTTTTTGTTCTAAAGAATTTTTGTGCATTTCTACTTAATTTTCTACTTTGTGTGTGTGTGTGTGTGTTTATGTATATGTGTCTATGTTTACTTTGTGTGTGTGCTTGTGTGTGTGTATGTGTGTGTGTGTGTGTTTGTGTGGGAGTCTATGTACATGGTTGTATTTGGTGTGTATATGTCACTATTAGTGCTTTTCTACTTAATTTTCTACTTTTTGAGTGTCGGTGTGTGTGTCTGTGTTTATGTATATGTGTCTATGTTTACTTTTTGTGTGTTTGTGTGTGTGTGTGTGTGTGTATATATATGTGTGTGTGTTTGAGTATCTTGGGTCCACCATAGCCAACTCAGTCCCCACTGACAGTGAAGACAACAGTGGAATCGCCAGAGCTGCGACAGTTATGGCCAAACTAAGCCAGAGAGTCTAGGACAATGCCAGCCTTACTAAGAGAACCAAACTGCGCGTCTACAAAGCATGCGTTATCAGCACCCTCCTCTGCAGTAGCGAAGCCTAGATCACATACTTATGCCATGATAGGAAACTGGAAAATTTCCACCTCAGATGCCTATGCCACATCCTATGCATATGTTGGCAAAACAAAGCACCAAACACAGAAGTGCTGGAACATGCAAACATGAACAGCTTGCCCGTCATCATCTGCCAGAGACACCAGCGATGGCTTGGCCAAAGGCCGCATCCCCAAAGACTTACTGTATGGCGAATTAGCAGAGGGCACCCGACCAGTAGGGAGACCACGCCTGCGATTTAAAGATGTCTGTTAGAGAGACATGAAGACATGCACCATAAACACTAACACATGGGAGGCTTGTGCAAAAGACCCTGTGACCTGGCGACTCCTCGACAGACAAGGAACGAAAAGGAGTGAAAAAAAAAGGAAAGAAGCCGCCATAGAAAAGAGAGCCAAAAGGAAGGAGAGACAACAGCAACTCCAGAATGCATCACTGTTTGTTTTCAGTCATTGCACCAGAGATTGGCATTCAAAAGTTGGTCTGTTCAACCTCTCACGCTGTTGCAGATAAAAATGGATACTATACCATCGTCTTTATTAGACGGAAGGATACCAACACACACACACACACACACATACACATATATATATATATATATATATATAGTCATCCATAGACACGTGTTTCGACTTATCAAGTCTCTTCAGTGTGGCTAGACATTTGTAAGCTACCTACGGTTGGGTGTCAATCCGACACCTTAACCATTAGGCTGTCATCACTTACAGAATGCGAAGGGGATTTTAACTGTTTTAATACACACATCGCTTTGTATGTAAAGGCCGTCCTAGAGTGCTCCATTCCTTATATAGGAGAGCGTCGCGTTTACGCTTGAGTTGGCGGCCGTCAGCGAAATCCCCCCCAGAGTGCTCAACCCTAGGTGGATGGGGAGTATATATATATATATAATATAATATTATATATATATATATATATATAACTAATACAAATGAAAAATCTGTCTAACCATTGGTTTCTGAATATCACTTTTTCGGTGTTATTCGTCATCAGAGACGTTGACTTTTGAAAAAATGGACAGTTTTTAAACTTTTGGCTCGTGTTTACGTGATCCGTTATTCGTTCTTGCATTTTGCTTTCGTCATTCACCGGCATCACTGTTTCTCGTCATTGGGTCTCGTGTTTTTATGATGATTTTAAATTTTTCCGTTTTTATTTCTTTATTTCTATTATTTTTATTTTATTTTTATTTTAATTTTATTTTTATTTTAGTTTGTGTGTGTGTGTTTATTTATATGTGAATTCTTAATTATGGCGGTCTGAGGTTTTGGTTAGTTCAATTCCATATTAGAAATTTATAATATATATATATATATATATATATAATATATATAATATATATATATATATATATATCTGATTATTTTAATAATAATAATAACGTAAATGCGTATACATTTGATAAAACAGACCGAAAACACATGTGTAAGTGATATCATGTGATATCGATAAAATTCATTTTTTCCATCTACATTTCTTTCTTTTACTCATTTTTCCTCATATATATATATATATATATATATATATATATATATATATATATATAAATTCATGTAATACAACTCAAAGCTGCTACACTTCATTGGCGATTATTTCCTCATGAAAAATTGTTATTTAGGGAAACCGAGCCTCGTGTCCATTTTCTATAGGCCGCAACCCCAAAGACATACTGCACGGCGAATTAGCACCCGATCAGTAGAGAGACCACGCCTGCGATTTAAAGATGTCTGTAAGAGAAACATGAACAAATGCCACATTAACCCCAACACATGGGAGGCTTGTGCAGAAGACCGTGCGCCAGACAAGGAACGAAAAGGAGGGGAAAAGAAAGGAAAGAAGTCGCCACGGAAAAGAGAGCCAAACAGCAACTCCAGCAAGCATCACTGTTAGTTTGCAGTCACTGCTCCAGAGACTGCCATTCAAAAATTGATCTGTTCAGCCACTCACGCAGTTGCAGATAAAAAATGGATACTATACCATTGTCTTTATTAGACGGAAGGATGCCAACACACACACACACACACACACACACATATATATATATATATATATATATATATATAGTCATCCACAAACACGTGTTTCGACTTATCAAGTCTCTTCAGTGTGGCTAGACATTTGTAAGCTACCTACGGTTGGGTGTCAGTCACAGAATGCGAAGGGGATTTTAACTGTTTTAATACACATATCGCTTTGTATGTAAATGCCGTCATAGAGTGCTCCATCCCTTATATATTGGAGAGCGAAATCCCCCCCCCAGAGTGCTCAACCCTAGGGGGATGGGGAGCATATATATCATATATATATATATATATATATATATATATATATATATATATATGTAATACAACTCAAAGCTGCTACACTTCATTGCCGATTATTTCCTCATGAAAAATTGTTATTTAGGGAAAATCGTGCCTCGTGTCCATTTTCTACTTAAAATGGCCGCTCTATTTCTAGTTTTGCTGGGCAACTTTGTAATTTGGACCGGCGCCATTATTTTCTTTTTGACTTTCTTTTTGTTTGTTTTATTTCATCACTTCACCCGATTGACTATGTACTGACTCTGATGAGTTTTTCGCGCTTTTCATGATAGAAAGTGAATATTTGGCGGCGAAAAATCGATTACGCCAACCCGCGCTAAACCAGCGTAAATCTCTTCTCGCACATCATTAAATTTTTCGAGTTGCCACCCATTCTGGCTTATATGAGGGTCTCACGCACCCCAAGAGCCTATATTCTGTCAAAGGCTTCTTGTATGTTATGAACTTTTCGGAAGTTTTAAGTTGGAGATTTGACTCATTGTATATTTTGATATCGTAGGAAGCGCGTGGTGTAATGGTTAAAGTTATAGGAAATGGACTCGTCGCCCCGAGTTCAAATCCTGGACGTGGTAATTGCATTTCACTTAGCTCTAATACCCTTGGGAAAGATATGAATCCTACTCTCCCTCCAGCTATGGGTAAATAGGTAACCGGTCTAGGAGAAGGAAAACTCTGAATTCAAACCTGTTGAACACCTTCGAGCACATATATGATAAAAAGGGAAGTGCGTGGTGTAATGGTTAAAGTTATGGGAAATGGACTCGTCACCTCGAGTTCAAATCTTGGACGTGGTAATTGCATTTCACTTAGCGCTAATACCCTTGGGAAAGGTATGAATCCTACTCTCCCTCAAGCTATGGATAAATAGTAGTACAGACTGGGTTCTTTAAACTTGGTTAGGCAACCGGTCTAGGAGAAGGAAAACTCTGAATTCAAACCTGTTGAACTACGCTTAAGAAATTGACCTTGTGTCACATCCTGCTCGTGCGGAGGGGTTGGTAAATGTGTATATTTTGATATCGTTCGTCTTTAAATGCCCACACAGCTACTGTAGTGTAGGGTGCTGTTTCCAAAGTTTATTCAAAAGAGCATACACCATCCTTGTGTCGTTCCCATCTAACTTTTTATCCAAGTATTTCGTTAGACTCTAAGTCAATGGTTATACAGCTACTGTTGTGGAGGGTGCTGTCTTACAGTAGCACTGACACGGCCACCGCTTGGAAGAATTCCCCATTTATTTTATCAAGTCCTGGGTATGACACTAATCTGCATCTAACAATTTTCAAAAAAACTTGCTTACATATTTTCTTATAATCTATCTTTGGTTATTTCCCATAACTCCAACATAAACAAAGGGGAACCAATCTTGACTGATAAATTATTTATTCATTTTCCCATTAAACTAACCATAACCCAAACACTAACCCTAAAACCTAAGCTTAACCCTAAACCCTAACCCCGTATTCTTTTTTCCTAGTAGATCAATAAATAAATAAATAATTATGTTTATGTTGGAGTTATAGGAAATAACCCCGTCTTTTTTTTACAAACATCAATCAATTCTTCTTCGGTGGGGCTTAGAATATGCTGACTGTATTCCCTTCAGAGGGGTAATAAACCCCTCCCCAAAAAGGGCTCTTCTGAGTATGCCATAGATGATTTGTGTGAGATATGGTTTCTAGCATTCTTATCTAATATAGATAATTTTCAAACAGATCTATTTGATCCATAGAGGCAACCCTAACAGGTACTACCATTCTGTAGTCAGAGTGGATATGGGAGTAAAAAAAAACTAGTGAAGCCCAAATTAATCCAAAAGAAAAAAGAAAGAAAGAAAGAAAAAGAAGAGAGAAAAAAACAGGACAAAAATGACGAGGCAAAGAAGGAAGAATTTTTAAAAAGAAAGAAAGAAAGAAAGGTAAAACAAAGCAAAAATGAGGAGGCAAAGATGGAAGAATTTTTAAAAAGAAGGAAGAAAGAAAAGAAAGGAAGAAAGAAAGAAAGAAAGAAAGGTAAAACAAGGCAAAAATGAGGAGGCAAAGATGGAAGAATTTTGAAAAAAGAAAGAAAAAAAGAAAGAAAGGAAGAAAGAAAGGAAAAGAAACCATTCTAAGATAATAAAAAAATAAGGATGAATCGTAAAGAAAAAAAAGAATGAAAGAAAGAAAAAAGAAGAAAAAAATGATAAGCAAAAGACGTCGAAGCAAAAAAGGAAGACAAAAGAAAGAAAGAAAGAAAGAAAGAAAGAAAATGAAATAAAGAAAGAAAGAATAAAAAGCGAAAATATGAATTAACAATTATAAGAATGAATTCACACATGTTATTATTTGTTTGTTTTAATTTTCTCTCCGATTTTGCTTTAGTCTCATTCTCAACACGTTCATAATATAATTCCACTTTTCGACCCTTCTACGCATGCGTATTTATTTAGTTTTCCACCATTTTCTTTCTCTTTTTTGGTGTAAGCATTGTCTTTGTTTTGAATTTACCGCATTGAATTTGGAAGAAGATTCAAAACAAAGAAACGAGAGGATAATGAATTGTACTAATCCAATCTAACCGTTAGATTGTTCTGCTCAGTCCAAGTGAACTCGCGGGAAAAGGGGGTGGGGCGGAGGGCAGCATTTGATTCGTTCTATCTATGTAAGCAATTTCCGACATAACCGGAACTTTAATTCTAAATCAACTTTTAAATACGTGGGCATTGTTTATTTAAACATTAGCTTCTCCAATCAACGCGATCTCCGAAAACAAATGTTTACACAATTATGGAAATGATGTTATAAACAATTAAAAGAATGCCTACCATATCTTATAATTATTATACTATTATTATCTAATAAAAGACACTCCATAATATATATATATATATATAATATATATATATATATATATATATTATATATATATATTATATACTAGCAATATATGCACCCTCCGGTGCAAGATTTAATTTAAATGTAAATATTAGATTAAAATCAGAAAGGCAATGAGTGAAACTAATTAAGAATTCAGAAAAAAGATTTAAAACAGAGGGGGTAAATCGGAAAATAGAACAACTGAAACTTACTCTTCATCACTTCCGTTTTTTCAATGTTAATTTCCTAATTTAACTATTAGTTAATAGGAAGTAAAGAATAAAATTACAATTATTTCTTCTTGTTAATGAATTTCTTTTAGGATTTATTGAAGATATTTTTAATCATATTCATTTAAGATAAAACCAAACAATTAAGAAATGCAATAATACCAAGCACATTTTATTAAAATCATTTTTAATATCAATATGTAAATTAGCTTTACTTTACACTGAAAAAGGTATTTTTTGTAAATATAAAATACAATTGTGCTATTAGTATTTAGGTAAGGCCAACAGTATTAATAACGTCAAACAGTTTTATTATTAATTGAGTTTAAATAGAAATAAAATCATGGAGATTGACGTAAATACTAAGAGAATTGTGACAATATAGTTTCGGTTACAGACAGAAAAAACACACATCTCATTATAATAGAGATATATATATATACATAATATTATATATATATATATTATGGACTCTCTCGTCGATTTTCAACGCATGAGGGTTCACACACACAATGAACACCCACACAGTGATTTGTTTTATTGGTGGAAGGCTTTGTTGGACCATTCCCAACTTTTTGGCACAGTGATAGGAAAGAATTGGTGCATCAAGGGTTGCCACAAACCCAATCAACGACTGACCTCAGGAATTTTGAATTCAGAGTTATCCCTCTCTAGACTGGTTACCTACCCAAGGGTAAAGAGCCCAGTCTTGCCCTACTATTTAACCCATAGCTGGAGGGAGAATATATTGATTCATACCTTTCCCAAGGGTATTAGCGCTATGTGAAATTCCAACAACTTCGTCTAGGAATTGAACTATATAATATATATATATATATATATATATATGAATTAAACATTTTTAGAAAAAACAAACAAATGATGTTATAGTTCGCTGACAGAAATCTGTTTCTACCTTTTAATAAAGCGGTCCTCATCAAGAGCGAAATATTTATGATAGAGAGACGGAATAAGTAAATCGTTACAAACAGGAGGGGTACAAACGAACGTTCATGTTCGGAGCCGGATTTTTTTAAACTTTGAAAATGCATATTCTGTTTTAAAAATGAAATTAATTTTATTTTAAAAAAATCAGAAGCATTATAATCCACAAGAAAACTCAAAAGAGTTTGTTGTAAAAATATATAAAAAATGTATAGAAATTTCAAAATTTCAAAATTCCGGCTCCGAACATGAACGTTCGTTTGTACCCCTCCTGATTTTAACTGTTTACTTATTCCGTCTCTCCATCATAAATATTTCGCTCTTGATGAAGACCGCTTTAATAAAAGGTAGAAACAGATTTCTGTCAGCGAACTATAACCTCATTTGTTTGTTTTTTCTAAAAATGTTTAATTCATACTGTCGGATTCACTTCTATTTACTTTCCCACCACACACACACACACACACACACACACACACACACATAATCTATCTATCTATCTATCTCTCTCTCTATATATATATATATGGTATCCAAATGACTGGTAGTAAGGGATGATTCTATTTGGGACCTTCAAAATCTCTCTGTATAACCATACTGCACGCTTTTGTAGATGCAAGCATATATTAATACAAGGATTTTTATAAATCCCTAAAGAGAGCTCAATGTATAATAATCAATAAATTAGATTAAACACAGAGCAATATTTAATTTCAAAGAAAGAAAAAAACTTAAACCGTCATTCTGTAATAAATTTATATATATCGCTTTGAAGAACATAATTTAATTTATCAAAAATATTTTAAGAATAAAAGTATGGAGTGGGGAGAGGTGTGGGGAGAAAGAAAAAAACACCCCAAAATAGGGGATCGACTAAGCGCTCTCGTTCCTCTCTTCTCAGATTCAAATCTAGGATATTGTGTTGAACTATATATATATATATATATATATATATATTTAGAGGATATGTGTTTAATCGAAGTCATACCTAATTTTTGAAAATTAATTAGTTAATAATTAATTAATTTAGGCGGGCATATATGTTCAAATGTAAGGCTAAACAAATCGAGAAAATGTCAATCCCTGTATGTACATTTCGACCTATTAGGTCTCATCAGCAAGGTTATAGACATGGGAGACTACTCCGTGTAAAATTGTCGGCTAAAAAGGCCATAAAGAATAGACACATTTTTGTTTACTTACTTATATATATAGTATATATTATATAATATAATATATATATATATATATATATATATATAGTCTGGGATAGTCACCGCTTCAGCTTTCACTGGAATGGTGCGCCAATTTGCAGTAGTATTAGGGGAGAATGCTCGATATAAAGAATAGAGCTATTATTTGATATAATAAAATAAATATATAAAGGTATTACATATCTATTTATTTGATGGCAATAGAACAGTCACAACCTTAGGTTTCATACATGCAAAATTGCGTGCATTCATCAGGTGACGTTGATACGAATACCTGAATGCATGCGATTTTGCATGTATGAAACCTAAGGTTGTGACTGTTCTATTGCCATCAAATAAATAGATATGTAATACGTTTTATATATTATTTTATATATATATATATATATATATATATATATATATATATATATATATATATATATATATATACATCTGAAACACCGTGTTGCATATGTAAAACAAAAAGAATTTTAAAAAAATTTCTGAGAACAAAATACATTTTGCGGACCTTCCTTTTTTTTAATAAAATATTGAATTTTCTCCCGTTGGAACCAGAAACAATTTTATATATATATATATATATATATATATATATATAATATATATATATATATATATGTGTGTGTGTGTGTGTGTGTGTGTGTGAGTTGGCCCCCACACTTCTGACCTTATGCCACATCTAACCAAGTGTTGTAAATAACTGCTAAACAATACTTGAAAGAACTGCTAATTCCAGAGTTTAAGTTAGTGTGGCACAAGGCCAGCAATATAAGTCACAACCATGCCAACAATTCTTTTGTGGTGTGACACTCCTAAATTAATATTTAGGCGGCTTAAATTACCACCGAGAATGTCACAAATATGAGGCACTCCGGAATGATGTTAATATGGACGTCATCATCTGAGATACAAAGTTAATAACCATTTAATAAGCTCAGCTAATCATTTAACAAGGTCAAAAGTAAAGGGCACGCGGTGAGGAATGAACTCACTTCTATACTACTAACCTTCGTGGAAATGATTATCAATACGCATTAAGCTTAACCTGAGAGAAAGGGTTAGGTTGTCAAAATTCGAGGTCAGATCCCAGTGGAAGATATTTCGGGCCATATTACTTTTAGGCACACCTTTTTGATCTTGATTAAGAAAGGACATGTTTTTCATTTACACAGTCAATATCCGGTGGTTTTAACAGAGGATTTTTAGATTTAAAAAAAATTATAAAACTAACCCTAACCCCTAACCCTAACCCTAACCCCTAACCCCTCTAACCTCTAACCCTAACCCCTAACAAACATTGACGGTGTAAATGAAAAATATGTCCTTTCTTAATCGAGATCAAAAAGGGGTGCCTAAAGTTAATATGGTCCGATATTTCTTTACTTCTACTTCAAGCTGTTAAATTTGGCAGTGAAAGTGAATTCATCGTGGAAATTTGTGATAAAAAGTAAAAGAAAGATGATGGAAAAATCAGCTTAATACTGATCTAACTTTATTCTCATTCAAGGGAAGCGCGTTGGTGTACTGGTCAGAGTCGTAGGAAATGGACTCGTCGACCCGAATTCAATTCCTGGACGAAGCCACAGTTCATATAGCGCTAATACCCTTGAGAAAGGTATGAATCCAACTATTCTCTCTCTAGCTATGGGTAAATAGTAGGGCAGACTTGGTTCTTTAACCTTAGTTAGGCAACCAGTCTAGGGGAAGAAAAACCCTGAATTAAAATCTGGTCACTTCTAGAGTAGGTTCAAGGCCTACTTAGTGATCTAATTCAATTTTTAAAAAATATGGGTAAATAGTAGGGCAGACTGGGCTCTTTTACCTTCTTTAGGCAACCAGTCTAGGGGAAGAAAAACTCTGAATTAAAATCTGGTCACTTCTAGTGTAGGTTCAGGCCTACTTAGTGATCTATTTCAATTTTTTTTAAATATGGGTGAATAGTAGAGCAGACTGGGCTCTTTTACCTTCTTTAGGCAACCAGTCGAGAAGAAGAAAAACTGAATTAAAACCTGGTCACTACTAGAATAAGTTCAGGCCTACTTAGTGATCTATTTCAATTTTAAAAAATTCATTCAAGATGCATATTTATATGCGAAATTTCAAATCAATTTTAAGAATTATTTTTTTACTCTCCTCCTTTTTTCAGTAACAAGAAGTTAACTAAAAAGTTTACAAATAAATAAATACGAACAATTTATGTGTAAAATATACAAAGTATTATTCAGTTAATGAATAGATACTCGCAACATTTTATTTGAAGGGGACAGAACAAAATTTCCATTTCAAATTGTTTTCTCGTTTTTTTTTTTACTCTAATAAATTTGATGATTTTACTTACTTAGGATAAAAACCCTCTGACATTTAATTTTTAACTCCCGCCTCTTCGGGCAATATCTGTCAAAAATTAAATTTACACCATTAATAAAGAAAGAAAGGAAAGAAAAAGAAGAACGAAAGAAAGAAGAAAAAGAAGGAAATACAATGAAAGAAGGTTGGATAATAGAAAAAAAAGAACCAAAGAAGGAAGGGGGAAAAGAAAAATGAAGAAAGAAAGAATGAAGAAAGAATAGAAAGAAAGAAACAACGACAGAAAGGAAGAATGAAAGAAAGAAGAAAGAAAGAAAGAAAGAAAGAAAGAAAGGAAAAAAAGGAAGAAAAGAAAAAAAAACAAAGAAAGAAAGATACGAAAATAAATAAATAAGAATGGTAAGAATGTAAATAAATAAGAAAATGAAATAAGAAGAACAAACGACAGAAGGAAGAAAGCAAAGAAAGAAGAAGAAAGAAAGTAATAAAGAAATAAAGACAGGATATAAAGAAAGAAAGAACAAAGGAAATAAAGAAAGAAGATACGATAGTAAATGAATGAAGAATAAGAAAGAAAGAAGAAAGGAAAGAAAGAAAGTCGAAATAAATTAAAGAAGAAAAAAGAAAGTAAGGTACGAAAATAAAGAAAGAAAAGGAAGAAAAAAGAAAGAAGAAAGAAAGAAAGAAAGAAAGAAAGTAAATAAAGAAGAAAAAAGAAAGTAAGGTACGAAAATAAAGAAAGAAAAGGAAGAAAAAGAAGAAGAAAGAAAGAAAGAAGAAAGAAAGAAAGAAAGGTACGAAAGTAAATAAGGAAAAGAAAGTAAATAATAAAGAAAGATACGATAGTAAATAAATAAATGATAAGAAAGAAGAAAGAAAGAAAGAAAGAAAGAAAGAAAGAAAAAAGAAAGAAAAGAAAGAAAAGTACGACATAAGAAAGAAAAAAAAAGAAAGTAAGGTACGAAAATAAAGAAATAAAAGGAAGAAAAAGAAGAAGAAAGAAGAAAGAAAGAAAGAAAGAAAGAAAGAAAGAAAGTACGAAAATAATAAAGAAGAAAGAAAGTAAGGTACGAAAAGAAAACGAAGAAAAAATAAATAAGAAGAAGAAGAAAGAAAGAAAAAAGAAGGGAAGTAAATAAGAAAGAAATAAATAAAGAAAGAAAGATACGATGTAAATAATAAATAAGAAAGATACGATAGTAAATAAATAAATGATAAGAAAGAAGGAAAGAAGAAGAAAGAAAGAAAGAAAGAAGGAAAGAAGAAAGAAGAAAGAAAGAAAGAAAGAAGAAAAGTACGAACAATAAAAAGAAAAAAGAAAGTAATGTACGAAATAAAGAAAATAAAGGAAGAACAAAGAAAGAAGAGAAGAAAGAAGAAAGAAAGAAAGATACGATAGTAAATAAATAAATAAGATACGATAGTAAATAAATAGATGAATTAAGAAAGAAGAAGAAAGAAACGAAAGAAAGAGAAGAAAAAAAAGAAAGTAAGGTACGAAAAATAAAGAAAGAAAAGGAAGAAAGAAGAAGAAAGAAAAGAAAGAAAGAAAAAGTACGAAAATAAAGAAAAAAAAAATGATGTAAGGTACGAAAATAAGAAAGAAAGGAAGAAAGAAAGAAAGAAAGAAAGAAAAGAAAAAAAAGAAAGTAAGGTACGAAAATAAAGAAGAAAAGAAGAAAGAAAGAAAGAAGAAAAAAGAAAGAAAAAAGAAAATAAAGAAAGAAAAAAAGAATGTAAGGTACGAATAAGAAAGAAAAGAAAAAGAAAAGAAAGAAAGAAAGAAAGAAAGAAAGAAAAAAAAGAAAAAAGAAAGAAAATAGAGAAAAAAAATAAAGAAAGAAAAAATAAAAGAAAAGGAAGAAAGAAAGAAAGAAAGAAAGAAAGAAGAAAGAAATACAATGAAAGTTTTCCTCAAACCAAGTTTGAATGAACGAAGAATAGAGGAAGTGTAAAAATGGCTGCTGTTCGGAGAGGTGTAAAGAATGCTGAAATTGCATTTACAGAACGGAAGGAGGAGACATCAAAGTTAGAATGATTGCAATGTGCGGTGGTGGATGGCTTCAATATGGCGCCCTTTAAACATCCAATGGATATTACATCCGGGCAAGAATAATATGTGGAAGGACAGTTCGTAGTAAAAATGCTTTAACCTACATATCACTGACACTTGCTTTGTCGTACATTATTAACAATTCATTTAATCTCATATATACATATATATATATATGTACATATATGTATATATATGTGTATTATATATATATATATATATATATATATATATATATACTATTAGATGTAGCTATGGATGATGCGCCAGTAGCAGAGACCGGTCCCGTTTTCCGATTCATTTATCACTTTTTTCGTGATGGAATACGGGATGTCGTGGTTCTCTATAACAGGGGCAAACTCAGTCTCCCGAATAAAGACAGAGGGACAAATCCAATTGGACAATTCAGTGTGAATTTTGGGAACTTATAAATTCAATGTCTTGTTTTACTTAAAATATCTAGCTTTTTACTTATGTATGATTTGTTGAACACATAGTGTAGTGGATATGGCGTTGAGTTAAGACAGTTCTAAGTGACAGCTATCTCGGCTGCAGGTTCACTCCTGATCAAAATAAACAGTAACACAGAATAATAACTAACACAGCCTAACACTTGGACCCAGCAATGGTTAGCGGAATGAGAATAGGATATCCCGGTGGATTGAATTAAGGGTTGGGTTCAAAGTTCCATAATGGCTCCCGATTACGACAAGAAGGTTCTTAAGTTCGAAAAGAAGGTTCCTGAGTTCGAGAAGGCTCCTGAGTCCGACAAGAAATACATGAAGAAGACCGGAGGGCACATCGGTCAAAACGTTATACAGATAACAATAAAGATGGGGACAATAATCCAAATAATAGCTACGATTTTGTGTAAAATTTATGAGCAAAAATATTCAAAATAATTATTTTATTTATAATTAATAGATACAATTGTTAAGTTTCTGGCCGCCATTCTTGGCCAGTTAAAAAAGACTTAAGTAAGTAAGTCCTGAACTATAGAACCCTTTGCTAAGTGAATAAGTCCTAAGTTTTGGAATCCTACGTAGTGTCAAAAGGTCCAGTGATATAATCCTATGATCCAAGTAGTTGTGAGTAGCTAAGATTAGAACAGCCAGTATAAGTAACAATATCAGCAGCATAGCACTGCCAGTGATTGGACAAGAATATGGTCACATGACTATCGCCCAGTCTATAAATAAGAGTGGACGTCTAGCACATACCTTATATCCCAGAAAAGGACTTACTTACTTTAAGTCTTTTTTAACTGGCCAAGGATGGCGTGGTGTAATGGTTAAAGTCATGGGAAATGGACTCGTCGCTCCGAGTTCAAATCCTGGACGTGTTAATTGCATTTCACTTAGCGCTAATACCCTTGGGAAAGGTATGAATCCTACTCTCCCTCTAGTTATGGATAAATAGCAGGGCAGACTGGACTCTTTAACCATGGCTAGGTAACCAGTCTAGGAGAAGGAAAACTCTGAATTTAAACCTGTTGAACTCCGCTTAAGAAATTGACCTTGTGTCATATCCTGCTCGTGCGGAGGAGTTGGTAAATATATATATCCCAGAAAAGTCAACAACAATATTTTATTTGAAGGGGAGTTTCCATTTCAGATTGTTTTTTTTATTTAAATATATATATATATATATTATATATATATATATATATATAAAGGTGTGTCAAAAAAGTATCGAGATTTTTGCATTTTTTGACACACATTGTATTCTGAAAAAGATTACGTTGCATTTATTTTTCATGCCTTTCTTGGTAAATACAGCTTTAAACTTGGTACTTTTTTTTGACACACCTTGTATTCTGAAAAAAAAATTAATGGATGGAACGTTATTTTTTTTTAGAATACAAAGTGAGTCAAAAAGTACAAAAAATCTCGATACTTTTTTGGCACACCTAGTATATATATGTGTGCGCGTGTGTGTGTGTTGGCTGTCAACTCGTGCTCGAGTAAGACCATACAAACTCTCTGAAATTGAATTTTTAACTCTCCCCTGAGACAATATCTTTCAAGAATGAATTTTTTCACCGCCCGGAGGGTGTTGTTTTTCTTTTTTGCTAGTTATAATAATTATAATAAAATAAATTATTATTATTATTATTATTATTATTATTATTATTTATTATTAGTAGTAGTAGTAGTAGTAGTTGTAAACAAGGAAATAAGTGATGTCTAATTTATAATTCTGAGCAAACAATGTGTTCATATCTGTTATCGACTATCCTGGCTGTTGATATAAATATAAAACATTGTTTATATATATTATTAACTTACATAACACACACATACACACACACACACACACACACACACACACACACACACACACACATAGGCACTCTTCTAAACAATGCAGGTGAGTCACAATCTTAATCAAGGATCTTATCTCTCAACTTTGTTTTGTTTACTTACCTAACATTATTTGTTTAGACAAGGTGTGCCAAGAAAAATCAAACAAGCGAAAAATGAAATTTTACTTTTAAAATTAAAAAAAAATTGTGTTACATAATTATTAGATTCCTAATATTTATATACAGTTGTCTAGAAATCAAAATGGCTGTTATAAGTTGCAGCCGGTGGCCTTGAAGGATGAGTGACAAGGCTTGACCTCATCCTGAACCATCCGGTGGATACCATGAGAATCGGTGAAGAAGACCCTCTTCCGGTTTAGATTAGAAATAGATGTTTAGTCAGTCGGCCAAAGACCACGACGGTGGTAAGTCGTGTTATGCACGCTCCGACTCAATCTGCGCAGGTAGTCTGGTGGGGATTTCGAAATAAAATATGATCTAAGTTAAATCGAAATCTTGTGTTATTATCTAAAAACTACCAATGACACAGGGCTTCTGATAAAGAGAAATCCCCAATGGAAGACCAGACACGAAGTCCCCAGACGAAGTCCAGACGCTAGAAGAGATGTTAGAAGAGACGCTAGAAGATGACAAGAACAATAGAAGTAAGAAAAGAAAGAGGTATACAACAAATGCATCTAAATTCATTTATCAATACTAACCATTTATATATCAACACTGTTGTTCCTTCATGTTCCGACCGTTAATATCCTACCTGCAAACACTCTCTTGTTAAAAGTGAGACCGTCCAAATCGTCCAAGATGAAAGAAATGTAAAAACGTAAATTCTGATTATCTGGTGTCCCTTAATCACCGAATTCTTTTTTCTTATGGGTGTCGTAACCTCTGCAAAAGAATGGACTATTCCGTTTTTATTATAAAGAAAGAAAGGAAAGAAAAATGATATGCTACACAGGAAAAATATAATAAGAAAGAAAGAGAGTAGGGGAAAGAAATAGAGGGGGGGGATGAGTGCACTGAAACAATAACAATCGAAGTTAATGAAAAGATTAAAGGAAGGAATGAAAGAAAAAAGAGTGAGAGAGAGTAAAATCAAGATTATTATACATTTTACATATTGAACTATTTCACAATAGCTCTCAAATAAACATATCAAAAGTTGTTATTAGTAAATTACCATACTCTGCTATATCCACAGGCCCTGCTTGTATGTATATATTAAGCTTGTAGCAATGATCTGGTTTACTGAGGACTTTTAAGTAAATAGATATCGTTGAGAGGTTAATGTTTATACCCCCATTCTGATGGTCACTTCACTACATATTTAAATATATGTGGGGGGTATTATGGTGTATTATACCATTAAAAGGCGTTTGTTACCATTGGTATCAAAGCAGTGTTTTAGCCGCTTCTCCTCAAGACAAATCGCCATGGATTTTTTCCACGGCCGCTTTGTCTTGAGGATAAGTGGTAAATACACTGCTTTGAAACCAATGGTAACAAACTTTTGATTGTATATAAGACAATAAAAATCAAATATAGGCCTTACACTTTTAATCGAGTACTTTATTTTAATTCCTCCATATATATATATATATATATATATATATATATATATCAGCGCATGAGTAGCACATGGATCTGTGTGGTAAAGTAAGGAGCTGATGGTAGGTGTGGCGCTCCACCTCAGACGCAAAAACAATCTCCTTGGTCTAGACTCCCTCGCTGTATGGCTCATACCGACATTAGGCCGCCCCGACGATCTATATATATATATATATATATATATATATATATATATATGCTATCACTTAGAATTCGAACATGCTCATAGCATGATATCATTTTGTAACAATCACTTATCAAGCGCTACCCTTGCCTATACAATTAAAAGGCGTTTGTTACCATTGGTTTAAAACCAGTGTTTTCGCCGCTTCTCATCAAGACAGGTGATAGTTACAAACTGATGTCATGTTACAATTTTTCTTATTTCTAGAAATAAATGTAAATGATTATAAATATAGATTCTTGAAGGTGTTAAATAAAGGAAGGTACTAGGGAAATATAAATACACACACACACCACACATATATATATATATATATATATATATATATTATGAGAAGTAATCAAACAAACAATGTGTTTGATATGGCTTTTTAGCCGACAATTTTTGGGAGAATATGTGCTTAATTGAAGTCGTACCTAATTTTGAAAGTTAATTAATTAATAATTAATGAATTAGGCGGGCATACCTATTCAAATGTAAGGATAAACAAATCGAGAAAAATCAATATATATATATACACACATATATATATACACACATACATATATATACACATACACATATACGTATACACACACATATGCATACACACATATACATACACATATACATACACACACTTATATGTACACACACATATACGCACGCAACACGCATATATAATATATATAATATATTATTATATATATATATATATATATATATATAACAGCATGTTAAACCCACTATAACACTTGAACATTTATAACTCTTCTATAATGCTCCCTTTCTAATAATGTATCAACAATTTCTTAAATAAGAAATTTTCTCCTGAAGATGACCGAAGGTCGAAACTAGTTGAGATTAAACAACATACAAGAAATATTCCTGATTGTCTTAATAATAATTTTTGTTCACACTATATATATAT
>CM042173.1:13636454-13641454 GCA_023376005.1 Doryteuthis pealeii
GCGGACCTTCCTTTTTTTTTTTTTATAAAATATTGAATTTTATCCCGTTGGAAAACCAGGAACAACATTTTATTATTATATATATATATATATATATATATAATATATATATATTATATATGTTAAAAATCAATGGCAAATGAATGAATGAAATGAGGGAAAATTGAAAATCCTTTCCAAGGGACTTCAAAAGTATTTAAAACACTTTTTGAGATGGGGTCCCTGAAGAAAAGTTTTCCTCATCTATTATTAGACTCCTTTGAAGCATCAGTTTTATATTAATTATTCTATAAGTTATTAGAGAAGATAAAATTGATCTCTTACCTTTGAAATTGAGAACTGTTTGAGAATGTTTCATCCATTCATTCATTTTGTCCATGATTTTAAGTAAATATTTTAGAAGCATCGCGAAAACTTAAATTATATATACATAGCAAATATATGCACCCTCGGTGCAAGTATTTAAGTTTTAATATATAAAATATCATTTAATTAGAAAGGCTAATGAAACTGAATAAGAATTCAGATAAAAAAATTTCGAACAGAGGGGGATTGAAAAATAGAACAACTTTGAACTAACTCTTCCATCATTTTCCTTACTCCCGTCTTTCATTGGTAAATTTTCTAATTTAACTATTTAGTTTAGAAAATAGAAGTAAACATAATAATAAGATAATTATAGTTTTTCTTCTTGTTAATGGATTTCTTTTAAGATTTATCCCGAGATTTTTGCTCATATTCATAAGATAAACCAAACAATTAGAAATCAATAAATATAAGCATATATTTTAAAATCAATTTTTAATATCAATATGCAAATTAGCCTTCCCATTCACATGTTAACGCTATTTTGTTGTATATATAAATACAATTGTATGTTTTAGTATGTAGATATGGTCAACATTAATAATGAAAACAATTTATTAATAATTGAGGTTTAGAAAAAAATAAAATCATTGAGAATGTGATGTAATAACAAGAATTGTCTTGTATAGTAATATAGTTTCGGTTACAGCAGACAAAACAATCTCCATTATATAAGATATATATATATATATATATAATTATATATATTAGTTGGTGATATGTATGTGGAAAATGCTGTGTAGTGTTACAGATAATAGATTTGAATCAATCTGAAATTGTAGACATTGGTTGGGTCGGTCACTAAAATATTATTAGAACTACAATATTAAATATTAACAAATAAATTAGATTTTTTTGTCAATACTTATCAATTTCCACAGAATCCAACGACTCACTTTCATCAGTTTTACTTAGTTGTTAAATGCGGAAAATGTATCGTTAACCTTTCTTTGCCGTTGCGTAACACAAGGTTAAATTCATGGCTCCGTGCCTTGTGGAATTAGGAGTCGAATTTCTATTTTGAGTTCCCAGATGTGTTTTTCTTTCTTCATTTACTTCCATTTACTTTCTTCTTTTATGAATTATTTATTGTATAAATTCCTTTCCTTCATAATGTTGTCCTTTCTTAAGAAAAACTGCGTCAAGTTTGCTTTCTTCTTTTTACAAAAGATTCGACGAAAATAACGAAACAAAAGAAATTATTACAATCATATTTTTTTTTCAGATCTTTCTCGGCATTTTTGTTCAAATTGTTTCGTTTCTTCTTGAAATTTTTGGCATTAATTTCTTTTTCGCTTTCCTCTGTCTTTCTTCATTCTTTTTTTTCTTTTTTTCATTTCTACTTTTTATTCTTTCTTTCTTTTTCTTTCTTTTTTCTGTTTTTTCTTTATTTCTTCTTTTTTTTCTATTTTCCTTTTCTTTTCGTTCCTTTTTTCTTGTTTTCTTTCTTTCTTTCTGCTTTCTTTCTTCTTTTCTTTCTTTCTTTCTTTCTTTATCATTTCTTTTCATTCTTTCTTTCCTTTTGTTTTCATTCTTTCTTTCGTTTTCATTCTTCCTTTCTTTCGTTTTATTTCTTTCTTTCTTTTGTTTTCTTTTTTGAAATAGGAAGTGTATCGTTAACCCTTTTATCTGATGCCGTGGTAACACAAGTTAAATCAGGCTCCGTGCCTTGTTGCAAATTAGAGTCGAATTTACTGATAATCTTAAATTTTACTGGTCCTTACTTCCCAAAATGATACAGAATCGCCTAAATACAGTTATTACAGGCACTAGTACAAAATAAAAAAACACCTCGGGCGATGCTAAAAATAGATTTTGAAACATGTTGCTGGTGGGAGTAAAGAATCAATGTTCAGCGAGTTCTGTACCCTAATAATTTAAAATCATTCAAATCATAAAGGAAATTAAAAAAATAAAAACAATTGAAATGTAAACTTTAAATAGTATTAAAATAAACAATAGCGTCAGTCGGTAGAGTGTTCGGCTAGAAACCACAAGTGTTCTAGTTCGATACGCGTCCTCGCCAACTCAGTGTATGAGTAGCACAGGGATCTGTGCGGTAAAGTAAGGAGCTGGTGGGTAGGTGTGTGCGCTCCGCCTCAGTGCTAAAAATAATCTCCTTGGTCTAGCCGCCATTGAAAGAGGATAGGACTCCCTCGGCTGACTGGGCTATACGACTTTAGGCAGCGCCGTCGACTTTACTTTTTACTTTTTATATATTAGATATATTATTTCCAGTCATGTATTTATTTTTTAAAACTTGTTTTAAAAAACAATGAGGACTGTCTTAATGTTGCATGTTCAAAATTTCGAGTGATTTATTGAATAAATACACTCAAAACATTTGAAACATGCCAAAAATCGTAGAATAAATTATCTATGTTATGACGATTTTGGGAAATGTGATGTAGCAGTGACGTAATTTTTGTTAACAGAACAAAAAACCGTAAGGAATCTCCATTATTAAAGATTACCAGCTATGCTAAAGGTTTGGTAGTTTGTTATTTTTCATTTTTTTAATTTACTTTTCAAGATCCATTTTTATTTTTTCGACTCAATATATTCATTTTTGCGACGCACTGAGCATTGAGAGCATACTTTGAAAAACCCAGGTCAGGAAACCAGAAAATATGATTGACATGGAGAAATAAAATTATCCAATTTAAATAAGAGTTAAGTTTTTTAAATGCCATTCCTTGGTCAGTTGAAAAGGGCTTTAAAGAAGTAAGTCCTTGAGTTATGGAATACTTTGCTAAGCGAATAAAGTCCTATCCCTGCGTATAATTTCCTATCCTGCGTATTGTTAAGGTCCAGTGATACAATCCTATATCCGTCGTCCACGAAGTTCGCAGTAGTATAAGTAGTTCATGGCCAGTACTGCCGGTTATAAGTATTGTATCAAGCAGCTAGAGTACGCCGGCGATTTGGCCAAAGTGTATGATCACATAATTCTTGCCGAGCTCCTATAAATAAGGTGCGGGTATCTAGCATGCACCGTTATATACGAACATTTTCTCAAAACAATAAGATTTACCCAGTTCGCAAGTAAGAATATTGACACTAGGTAAGCCAGTTTGGGCATCTGTCGAGATTGAACTCGCTATTCAGTAATAACGAGCACTGCAAGACTAGTTGCGCTAACCCATTTACACCACGATAGTGCGCTTATTTTACCCGACACCGTTCTGTATGGTTTAGGATGAGATCAAGGTGGCAAGTATGGGGCATCCCTGCTAGAATCGAACACCACTACGCAGTAGTAATCATCATCATCATGTCGCGCAATTAGCACGGGACTGCCATGGCAATCTCTCGCCAACCTTCCTTATCATCATTGCACCCGGGGAGGTCTTCTGCCGGAGCAACCAGCATGCCTCGCATATTTGGTCAATGATAGGTCCTTGCCGGGCGCCCCACCCTGCAGTCCATGTGTTGGCCTTCCACAGGAGAACGTCCGCTTATGAGCTCGTCCTATGATGCCAGTGTCCTGCATGCCTGTCACATCTCACCGGATAGTTTTTGTGAGATGGGGGGCAAGTGAACCCTACAGCTGGCCTCCTCGTGGGGTGCTGGCTTCCACGAACTTGCTTCAAGACTGCACGCAGCATTCTTGTGCAGGCTTCCATCCAGCTATTTCTTAAGACCTCGAATGCAGTAGTAATAGATCAGATTACTAGCGTGCTAACCATTTAGTCCAACTGGGATGGTTGGGTCACAACCCATCTATATGCCTACAGATAGACTGGCACGCGCGAGGATAGGAGCCCCCAAAAGTGGTTTCCAAAGACCATAATTAAGACAACGCCTAAAGAAATGTACCATCACACCTTCAAGCGTGAAGATCTGGCCTCAAACCGACAGGTTGGCGAGGACGCCTGCCGCACAGGAACCTAAGAGCTTCAATATTTCGAGATATTGATTTGCAGACGGCAACCATCTTCGTCGTCATGAACAACCAAATGTAGATGGCGAATTCCCTTTGACCGTATCTGCTAAGTCCAGAATTGACAAACGAGCCACCAGAGGTCGTCCACAAACTGGTTGAAGGAACATGGAAGTGACATCATCGTCGTCTTGCGACGGACTTCCAAAAGAAAGAAAAGAACGAAGACGAACTAAAGTATTCGCCATGGTATGCCTAAATAAATAAGACTGGTGTATATAATAAGGAAAGACCAAATTTAGTTTTTTGAATTTACCCATTAATTTATTATTAATTATAATTAATTAAAAAATTAATGATTTTGTGGAACTTGTCACCAGTTCTTATATTCTCTAAGTTGCAAAATGTAATTAAGATCCGGCCGCGTTAAATATCACAGGATAACAATCAAAATTAATCACTGTGTAATTTAGTAATAATTGTAAAAAAATAAAATAATTTTATCATTTGTCAATTTTAGTAATAATTGTAAAAAATAATTTTATCATTTGTAATTAGTAATAAAATTGTAAAAAAAATAATTTTATCATTTTGTAATTTAGTTAATAATTGTAAAAAAATATTTATCACTTTGTAATTTAGTAATAATTGTAAAAAAATAATTTTATCATTGTAAATTAGTAATAATGTAAAAAAAATAATTTTATCATTTTGTAATTTAGTAATAATTTGAAAAAAATAATTTTATCAC
>CM042173.1:13661454-13676454 GCA_023376005.1 Doryteuthis pealeii
CAAACAGCCCCCACCCACCCCCACTTTACCCACCCCACCCCACCTACACAATATTCAATTGACACCATGTAAATGCGTTTACAAGAGTTGACATTCCTCGAAAGCTTTCACGTATGTGAACTGTAATTTACCAAGACAGTCATCAAACACCGACACCTTCCGAGACAGTCTTTATTGTTTCACCCCCTTCTCTCCCCCCCTCTCTCTCTCCTCTCTCTCTCTCTCTCTCTCTCTCTCTCTCCTGGTTATGACGTTAAGCTTCATTTAATGAAGTTCCAATTTTGGAGCTCTGGGAGTGTGGAGTAAGGGTTAAAATAGCCGAAAAATAGAGAATAAAAACAAACGAAAGCAAAGAATTTGCACCTAAAAAAAAACAAAAAAAAAAACAGATACTCGTTCAAGATAGTGACTGACGCTAACTGATACTGCTTGGGTAGATTTGACCAGCCATTCGGCCGTCTTTCGTTTGCCTCGGTAGTCATTCGCGCGACTTCCGTTTTCATTGGTTCGACTCGTTTGTTCGAAGTCCGAAAATTTCTTCGACAACTGAGGCATTTTCTACTCAATCTTTTTTAGTATTATCTGCGTTATTCGGACTATTGTCCCCATCTTCATTGTTATTTGTACAACGTTTCAGTCGATATACCCTCCGACCTTCTTCAGGTATTTCTTATCGGACTCGGGAACCTTCTCGGAGTCGGGAACCTTCTTTTCGAACTCGGGAACTTTCTTGTCGTATTCGGGAGCCCTATGTGAAAGGCTTGGCTGAAAAGATTCAAAAGATATATAATCCCTATGACATCAGTACAACATTCAAGAGTGACTCAACTCTTCGTAAACATCTCGTCCGAGTCAAGCCCTCAACAGAATATAACATGACCAAAAATTGTGTGTATTCCATCCCATGCAGCTGTGGCAAAGAATACAAAGGTGAAACATGCCGCCCACTGAAAGTAAGACTAGAAGAACACCGTAAAGCAGTGGTTCGAGGATAAGGTTCCCGAGTCCGAGAAGGTTCCCGAGTCCGACAAGAAATACCTGAAGAAGACCGGAGGGTATATCGGCCGAAACGTTATACAAATAACAATGAAGATGGGGACAATAGTCCGAATAACGCAGATAATACTAATCTTCAAGCCTCATCTCAATCTTTTTTATTCGAACTCTGAATTGTTTGACTTCAGAGTCGTTCGAGAACCGGGATTGCATTGTATCTATAATTTCTCAACTTCAGTAGCGAGAGTTAGCGAAATAAATGACAATAAGCCTTAAGTTCTAAAAAAACATCATTTTCCAGGTGCGCATGTGGGGGCGGGGTGAGGGGAGATTTTCCCGTGACGAAATGGCTAATGTGCTAGACTGCAACATCGTAGTAAGCAAGTTCGAATTCCAGGTACCCTAAGTGATTACGTTCACTTTCGGAATTATACCCTTGGTAAGTTATGAATAACACCACAGTTGATTTTAACAAACACAGATGGAAACTTTTCAACTCTCTGAAGAACTCTCTGAAGATGGACTTTGCTCCGAAAATATTAAGAGAAAAAAAGGAAAAAAGAGAAAATCTAAATAAATATGTTTTTCAACATAAATTTGCATTATTTTGCCTTCAAAAAATATCATAAACATATTAGATACTTATATATAATTCGTTTTCTTTTAATTCATATTTAAAGTTATCTAACGTATTGGGTTTTACGAGGAAATTATTTACAAACAAGAAATAGTCATTTTTTCAGTATAAAGGGCTTAACTAAAAAGTTTACAAATAAATGAATATCTACGATTTTCTGTAAAATGTGTAAAATATTCAAAATAATTATTTAATTAATAATTAATAGATGCACGCAAGATTTTATTTGACGAGTACAGAACTATTTTTTTTCATTTCAAATTGTTTTATTTTTTTTTACTCCTTTAATAAATTTCATAATTTTACTCACTTATGATACAAACCCTCTGACATTGAATTTTTAACTTTCATCCCCTTTAGACGATATCTTTCAAAAATATATTTTTAACACCGCTTGGAGGATGTTTTTTTTTTTTTTTTTGCTACGAGATATGAAGAAAGAAATAGAAAAAAAAAAAAAAAAAAAAAAATATCATAAACATATTAGATATTTATATATAATTCGTTTTCTTTTAATTCATATTTAAAGTTATCTAACGTATTGGGTTTTACGGGGAAATTATTTACAAACAAGAAATAGTCATGTTTTCAGTATAAAGGGCTTAACTAAAAAGTTTACAAATAAATGAATATCTACGATTTTCTGTAAAATGTGTAAAATATTCAAAATAATTATTTAATTAATAATTAATAGATACACGCAAGATTTTATTGATGAGTACAGAACTATTTTTTTTCATTTCAAATTGTTTTTTTTTTTTTACTCCTTTAATAAATTTTACTCATTTATGATACAAACCCTCTGACATTGAATTTTTAACTTTCATCCCCTTTAGACGATATCTTTCAAAAATATTTTTTACACAGCTTGGAGGGTGTTTTTTTTTTTGCTACGAGATATGAAGAAGAAAGAAAAAAAAGTAGATTATAAAATAGACTGAACCGTTCAGAATAACTACTGCTTAAGAAAAGAAAAAAAAAAAGAAATAAATAACGTTTGATCTAAATTCAAAGAAAATGATTGGTCAAGATGAATAAGCGAAAATTCAAAATCAAAGTGATATCTTAATATAATGGAGATTGTGTGTTTTTCTGTCTGTAACCGAAACTATATTCCTACTCAAGTCACAATTCTCTTAGTTATTGACATCACATTCTCCATGATTTTATTTTTATTTAACCTCAATTATTAATAAAATTGTCTTACATTATTAATACTGTTAACTATGTCTACATACTGACAACATGCAATTATATTTATATATACAAAATAACGGTTTACAGTGTGAACGGGAAGGCTAATTTGCATATTAATATTAAAAATTGAATTTAATAAATATGTGCTTAGTGTTATTGATTTCTAACTGTTTGGTTTTATTTTAATGAATATAAGCAAAAATCTCTTCAATGAATCTTAAATGAAATCCATTAACAAGATAAAATAACTGTCATTTTATTCTTTACTTCCTCTTATAACTAAATACTTAAATTAGAAAAAATAACAATGAAAGACGAGAGTGATGGAAGAGTAAGTTTCAGTTGTTCCATTTTTTATTATACTCCCTCTGTTTCAAATCTTTTTATCTGTATTCTTATTTAGTTTCATTAGCCTTTCTAATTTAATACAATATTTTATTACATTAAAACTTAAATACTTGCACCCAGAGGGTGCATATATTTGCTAGTAATATTAAAAGAGGACTTAGGATCAAGTCACGCTTTAAGCACCATTTCCCGTGAGATCACAGAAGTTATAAACAAACAAAAAAGATGCTGAGCCCATTCAGTACTTAGATGGGTGATCATTCAGTAATAGCAAGTACCCTAAGTGATCTGAGGCCTTTGGGCAAGACTATGTAAAGCTTAGTCTAGCACAAAGTCTCGCTCTCGAATACAAATCCTGGACGGGTGATTTACGTTTCATTTCGTGCAAGGGTAATTCCATGTCAAATCATCCAGGCTATTTGTGCATTCCTTAGACCAAAAAGATTTTATAAACCAAATTTTACGAGTAGTTAAGCTTTCGGACTTATTTTACAGACAAAATGTCGCCATTTTTCGTACCCCACCCCACACAATTTGGAAAGCTAAGAATTGACATATCTCTTTTTTGGAATTGAAGGTTCAAATTTTGGGGGATTGTCTTACTTTAACATAGTCCACACCTCAGAAAAATTGAAAGGGGTCGATGACAATGAAATCATGAAATAATTAGTTCTCCTCCTATTAATGGCCGCCCTGTCGGTGGGGCGTTAGAATGCACCGACTGCACCTCTGCAGAGGGGTAAGACTCCCCCAATGGGGCCACCTGTTGGCCGTGGGTGGTGACCTGTGATGCTTAAGGATAGAACCCAGCTGGATGAGCAGTTCATGACTTGCAATACTCCTCTTTGGCCCTATCTTGGGCTAGACGGGTGGTCGGAGAGGCTCCCTCCGACCAATCGGCTGGTCATGTCAAGCCCTAGCACCTATATAATTTTCCCAACCCTATTGCCCTTATGGCAAGCTCCAACCCCTTTTTATCATATGGGTGCTAGAAAGGCGGTGGCTGAGGGTCTACATGTCCTGGGAATGACGTTAAACTCTATCTGATGGTGAGGTTCCAGTTCTGGAGGTTTGGGGAATGTGGAGGACCCCTTCATCACCATTGCTCCCTGGTCCACTCTGACCCGGAGTGGTAGTACCGGTTAGGGTCCCATCTATGGGTTAAATAGAAAAACATGAGTTAATAAACAATAAGAATGAATTTATTTCAAAACTTTGTCGGCATTAAATGACCCACTGAGGTTGATATGCCGTAAAACCCAAACAAACCAATCAAACCTATTAATGGGTAAATAGTAGGACAGACTGGGTTAAATGGCACCAGAACGACTAAAAGGTCTCGTAGAAAATGAAATTGATGTCCTGAACATCTTTTAATTTATATTTGAGAGAAAATGGTTGGCTGGTTGGTTGGTTGGCATTCAGTGTGACAGCCCTTGTTAATTTAATGTCGAAGCAATTGAAGCCCTCGAGTGTGGGTCCAGTGGCTTCGTCCCTGGATCTTTACAAGTTAATAGCATCGATCCCAGGCAATACCTGCCCCCTTGCTTTAAAGGGGCAGGGCTGGGTTTATTGCCTAATGCCTGAGGTGCCCCCCTTGAGGGGGAATACCGACAGGATCGACGCACTTTTTTTCCACCTGCCCCCCATGAGTCTCGGCTTGTGGGTGGTCCCACATAAAAACGAGACCTTGTGTCCAACCCATACAAGTGGAGTATGAGGTAAATAAATGTTTATTTATTTATTGCAAGCAATCATATGGTTTAACTAACTAATGTTTATCACTTGGATACAATTATAGCTGCAATATATATATATATATATATATATATATATATATATATATATATATATATGCTGAGAGCAGTCCAGTTCTGGCATACCTCTTAGTTTGCTAGATAGTGTCTCGGGACGGATCCCAAGTTTTAAATCTGCGTTTCTTCCTTGTTTGCTTTGAGCCCCGTAAAACAAGACAGGCCAAGGAAACAAGAAAGTAATCTGTGAAACGAGTCTGAGAGTCACAGTTTGTATTCCCTTTGAATTGATAGTATTTGGGAAGGCATGAACACGATTGAACCTAGTTGTGGTTATAACGTAATAGAAATTGTAGAAGAATTCTGAACAGTAGTTCAGTTTGGATTCTGACAAATGTGTATGAGTGCACATCTGTGTGTCTGTATCTGTGCATATCCATCCCTTTTGCTATCTGTCTACAAGCTAGCTATTTCATCCCAACTCTCTCTCTCTTTCTCTCTCTCTCTCTCTTTCTCTCCCTCTCTTTCTCTCCCCCTCTCTCTCTCTCTTTCTCTCTGTCCAATTTTCTCCTCTCTCCTCATTTGAAAGAATTCAGAACGTTAAATTTCATTCTCTCTCTCTCTCTCTCTCTCTCTCTCTCTCTCTCTCTCTCTCTCTCTCTCTAAATGTATATCTCTTTTGTCAGTTCTCCTTCTACTCTCTCCTCCTTTGAAAGAATTCAAAAACCATTAAATTTCATTCTTTCTATCGGCCCCCACTCTCTCTCTTCTTCCTCTCTCCTCCCCTCTCTCTCTCTCTCTCTCTCTCTCTCTCTCTCTCTCTCTCTCTTGTCCAATTTCTCCTCTCTCCTCATTTGATAGAATTCAGAAACCGTTAAATTTTATTCTCTCTCCCCCTCTCTCTCTCTATTTATCTATATATCTATTTCTCCCTCCTTTCTTTATCTACTCTCCCCCCTCTCTCTCTCTCTCTCTCTTTAACTTTATATCTCTTTTGTCAGTTCTCCTTCTCCTCCTCTCTCCTCATTTGAAAAGATCCAGAAACCGTTAAATTTCATTCTTTCTACCCCCCCCCCCCTCTCTCTCTCTCTCTCTCTCTCTCTCTCTCTCTCTCTCTCTCTCTCTCTCCATACACACATATATATCTGCGTGTTTTGGAAGATGCTGTTCAATGTGCAGAAAAACAGCGTGCAGGAATAAACTGTGGTACTGACTTTAGCCGTTACTCTTCGTTATGGGTAGAATCAAGGAAATTACTTCGAAAAAGAAGGTGGAAAATACGTGTTAGGGTATGTACATCTTCTTTCACGGTATTGTTTGTTTGGTTGTTGTTTTTCTTTCTTTTTTCTATTCCCTTAAACCGCTTTTAATTCTTTTCTTTTCTTTTTTATTTTGTTTTATTTATTTATTTATTTATTTATTTATTTTTTTATTATTATTATTATCGACTTTAACTTTATATTTTTCTAATGATATTGATTCCTTTTCTTTCTTTCTTTCTTTCTGTTCTGTTTTCCTTTGCGTTTTCTCCAATCATTCTTTTTCTAAATATGTCTTTTTTAAATTTTGTCTCCTTTTCTTTCTTTCTTTTTCATTTCTTTCCTTCTTTCTTTCTTCTTTTTCCTTTCTTTCTTTTCATTTTCTTTCATACATTTTACTTCCCTTTTTATATTTGCCTAAATTTCTTTCTTTCTTTCTTTCTTTCTTTCTTTCTTTCTTTCTGTTTGTTTTTCTTTGCGTTTTCTCCCATCATTCTTTTTCTAAATATGTTTTTTGCTTCAATTTTGTCTCCTTTCTTTCTTTCTATCTTTCTTCTTTCTTTTTCCTTTCTTTCTTTTAATTTTCTTTCATACATTTTACTTCCCTTTTCATATTTGCCTTAATTTCTTTCTTTCTTTCTTTCTTTACTTTCTTTCTCTTCGTTTTTCTCCATAGCTTTTACTTTCCATTCCACCTTTGCCTCATTTTTCTCTAATCTTTCTTTCTTTCTTTCTTCCTTCCTTTCTTTCTTTCTTTCTTTCTTTCTTTCCGTTTTTCCGTCTTCTTACATGTTTTTCTCTATATCTTTTCCACCATTGCTTCCGTTTATTTATTTCTCTCTTTCTTTCTTTTCCTGCTTTTTTTCTTTCTGGTTTCTTCATACTACTTTGCTTTTTCTTCCATCGTTCTTTTTCTATATCCTTTTTCAATTTAGTCTCCTTTCTTTCTTTCTTTCTTTCTTTCTTATTCTGTTTTTTTTTTTTTTCATCCATTTTTTCTTTTGTCATCTCTTCTGTCATTTTCGTTTCATTTCTTTATTTCTTTTTCTACTTTCTTTCTTTCTTTCTTTCTTTCTTTCTGTTTATTGTCCATCGTTCCTTTTCTATATATATTTTCACCTTTGCCTTCTTTTCTTCACTCTCATTACTTTCTTTCTTTCTTTCTCTCTCTCTTTTTTCTTTCTTTCTTTTACTGTTTCCGTCTTTCTATCTTTTACGCCTCCCTCCCCTTTTCTACTCTTCCCTTCACTTATTTTGTAAGCTATGCTTAGTTTGCCAAACTGGCTTTAAGTTGCTTACAGTACCTGCAGTTACTAAATGGTCACCCATCTAAGCACTGACCAAACTCATCGTTTCTTAACTTCGGTAATCTAGTGGGAACCGGTGTTTTCAGTGTAACTATTTTTTTAATTGCCATCCTTTATCTTCTTCCCCCTCTCTCTCCCCTCCCTTCCCCTCTCTCTCATTCCTTTATTCATTCCTATTATTATTATTATTATTATTATTATTTACTCCTTTTGAGTTTTCACATCAGCATTAGCTGATGGTCTTTCACTGGAGTCTGAGTGACAGCAAGTCTCCTCAGGTCTCCAGGACTCTTCTGAGTATTCTGGCAGATTGCAGCAGTGCAGTGTTCTGAATGGTTTCAATCCTTCCTCTGATTTCCAAACTTTCCAAAACCTTTTCCAATCCTTTTGGGACCGTTCCAAGTGCACCAACTACAATTGGCATCACATTATTATTATTATTATTATTATTATTATTATTTTTACTCCTTTTGAGTTTTTCACATCAGCGTTAGCTGATCGTAATTCACTGGAGTATGAGTGACAACAAGTCTCCTCCGGTCTCCAGGACTCTTCTGAGTATTCTAGCCGATTGCAGCAGTGCAGTAGTCTGGATGGTCTCAATTCTTCCTCTGATTTCCAGATCCTCCAGTCTTTTTTCCAAGTTTATTGGGACTGTTCCAAGTGCACCAACAACAATTGGTATCACTTTCACTCTCATGTTCCTCTTTAATTCGTATCCGCTGACATCTGAAGACTGCAATTTTGCCCCCCCCCCCAAAAAAAAAAGATTACATAAAACTAGTTGTAACGAGGGAGCCAAGAAGGGGGTGGGTTGAATCTAGATTATCTGAGGTTTTATCGTTCTCTGTCGGCTGATATTGAGCATTTTCTTTTGATTTTTTAAGATAGATCTTGTTAAAAGATTGTTCACTTTGATATATATATATAGTCATCCACAGACACGTGTTTTGACTTATCAAATCTCTTCAGTGTGGCTAAACACTTTGTGAGCTACCTACAGCCGGGATAGAACTCCGATCGATTCAGCAGCAGTCAGGCAGCTTAACCACTCGGCCATCGTCACCCACAGAATGCGAAGGGGTTTTTAACTGTTTTAATACACACATCTTATCAAGTCTCTTCAGTGTGGCTAGACACTTAGTGAGCTACCTACAGCCGGGATAGAACTCCGATCGATTCAGCAGCAGTCAGGCAGCTTAACCGCTCGGCCATCGCCACCCACGGAATGCGAAGGGGATTTTAACTGTTTTAATACACACATCTGTATGTATGTAAAAGCCGTCAAAGAGTGCTCCATCCCTTTTATAGGATGATTTAGTTGGCGGTCATCAGCGAAATACCCCCAAAATGCTCAAGGGGGATGGGGAGCATATATAGTCATCCATATATATATATATATATATATATATATATATATATATATATATCAAGTAAAAAGTCGTTGGGGTGGCCTAAAGTCTGGATCAGCCAATCAGCGAGAGAGTCTATCCCCTTTTCACTAGCGCAAGACCAAGGGGATTGTTTTTTCGTCTGAGATGGAGCGCCACACCTACCATCAGCTCCTTACTTTATCGCAAAGATCCCTGTACTACTCATACGTTGAGTTGGCGAGGGTCAGAATCGAACTAGGATCTTTGTGGTTTCTAGCCGAACGCTCCACACACACACACACACACACACACACACACACACACATATATATATATATATATATATATATATAATCATAATTATAATAATGATAATTGTATTAAGTTTGTGTTTTGTATTTGTAAATTGTATTGTTGGGAGTTTTTCACATCTTCAGAGTTTTAAAAATTAATTATATTATATATATATATATATATATATATATATATATATATATATATATGGCCAATTTAGTCAGGAACCACCTCGGAACTACGAGATTTCAGGTTCGATTCCAGCCCTCGCCAAGTCAGCGTATGAGTTGCACGGCTTAGTTCTGTGTGGTAAGGTGGGGAGCTAATGGTAGGTGTGGCGCATTACCTCAGATGCAAAAACAATATCCATGATCTAGCGTTAGCGAAAAGGAGGTAGACTCCCTCACTCCCTATGCCGGATGAAGTATTTGTTTGTGTCTTGGTTTAATGGCATATCAACCTTTGTGGGTTATTTAATGCCAAAGCCTTCTTTCTAGAAGAACTGGGGTGGTACTATTTAAACCATCGCGGTGGGGATTAGGGTTCGTATCTTTCGAAGTGTAGTAATTCGAAAATGAACGTAATAGCACAACTAGAGTTCGAACACGAATATTGTTTCATTCTTTCTTTTTGTTTTCTTCTCTTTCTTTCTTTCTTTCTTTCTCATTTGTCTTTTATTCTTTCTTTTTTTCTTGTCTTTCTTTCTTTCCTAATATATCTTTTACATTTCTTTCTTTTTCATTCACCCTTTAATTTCTAAAATCTTTTTCCCTTTCTTTCTGTCTTTCTTTCTTAATATATCTTCTATCTTTCTTTCTTTTTCATTCAGCCTTTAATTTTTTTCTTTTTCTTTCTTTCTTCCTCTCTTTCTTTCTTTCTCTCTTTCTCTCTTTCTACCTTTCTTTCTTTCTTTCTTTCTTAATATATTTGCTATCTTTCTTTCTTTCTTTTTCATTCAGCCTTTAATTTTTTTCTTTTTCTTTCTTTCTTTCAATCTTTCTTTCTTTCTACCATTCTTTCTTTCTTTCTTTCTTTCTTAATATATTTTCTATCTTTCTTTGTTTCTCTTTCATTCAGCCTTTAATTTTCCTTTTTCCTTTTACTTTCTTTCTTTCTTTCTTTCTTTCTTTCTTTCTGTCTTTCTTTCTTTCTTAATATATTTTCAACTTTCTTTTTTTTTCTGTCTTTCTTTCTTTCTTTCTTTCTCTTTCTTTAATTTTTCTTTTTTCCTTTTACTTTCTTTTCCTTTCTTTCTTTCTTTCTTTCTTTCTACCCTTCTATCTTTCTTCTTTCTTAATATATTTTCCAACTTTCTTTCTTTCTTTCTTTCTTTAATCATTTGATCGTTGCATTTGTCGTTGTATCTTTCAGGTTTTTCTTTTTCATCTGATACCTTAATTATTAGACCCCTCCCAATCAAAGCCTGCCCCCCCCGTCACCTAAGCCGGAGGATATACAACATTACAGAATCTCTTAGCGACTGATATTTTTCTATGTACTTTTTTCTTTTCTAATCTTTTTAAACGTTTTCTTGTTTTTCTATCTCATTGTATCTTATTGTTCTGTGTCTTCTATCAAACACTCTTCCCAGTTACCCGCATTCTTTAACGAATTTGTAACTACTTTTAGACACATTCTTCTTTTCCTTCTTTCTTTCTTTCTTTCTTTCTTTCTTTTTCGTTCGTGACCTTTTTAATTATTTCTTTCTTGGTAGTTTTTTTTTCTATTGTTTATAAACTACTCGTTTATTTTAAGCTCGCTCCTTTCTTTCTTTGTTTCTTTGTTTTTTGTTTGTTTCTTTCTTTGTTTCTTTGTTTCTTCTTCTTCTTCTCTTCTTCTTCTTCTTCTTCTTCTTCTTCTTCTTCTTTATCCCACCTCTGCTGTCCCTCTTTGTTTTCAACTCTTGAACCGTATTTTATCACCACTCTCTTTTCAAATTTTCATCTCTCTTCTCTCTCTCTCTTTCTCTTTCTTTCTTTCTCTCTCTCTCTCTCTCTCTCTCTCTCTCTCTCTCCTCTATATATATATATATATATATATATATATATATATATATATATATGAGGTAGGTAAAAGGATAGTGAACAAGAAATGATAACTCAAAACAAATCTAAGAGTTGGAACGTTTCGTCCGATTTATACGCACACCATCAGTCAAATGATTTTTATTGAAAGCAAAATTACGTGCAAGTACAAGTGATTTGGTGAGGGGGTAATATATATATATATATATATATATATATATATATCAAACAGCATTAAAGCACTGTATCTACAAACGTTTGCGCAAAAGTCCCAAAATAAGCAAAACCCCTGCGAAAGGAATTATTTCAAATCAATATTTTTCATTGTATTCATTTTTTTTTACAACTAGATATCATTGACCTAAGTGCATTTTTAAAAACTACCACTGGAATGTTAAATACCTAATCATATATTTTTATTGTCTTATGTTGCCAATATAAATAATCAAATGGTGGTATATTTGCTTTCAAAGAAAACTAGAAGCGACTACCCGGCATTGCCTGGGTAGAGGGAGGGAGGATAAAAAGTTAGTCTTGCAGATCTATTATTACAAGAGTTGGATCCTCGCAGGATGCCCCATTAAAATCCCTACACGAAAAAGACCTTACGTTGATCCGGCCTGGTGGGACGTCAGGAAATAAAGTACACAGACACCCTGAAAATAAAAATTAATGTCTCGTATCAAAAATATTAAATGCAAAAATTAATAAATAAATAAACCTAGCAATTGTATTTTTCTCCTGACAACGACATAACGTTGAAACTAGTTAAAATTAAAAAAGAAGTAACATAAAATAAATATTCCTATTTGTCACTATATTTTGTTAATATATATATATATATATGAGGAAGAATGAATAAAGAAAAGGAAGTACAGAATGGATAATAAAAGATGAATTTAATCAATATCACTTACACATGTGTTTCGGTCAGTTTATCTATGTGTCCACGATTCAAACTATTATTATGATTAAATAAACAAATGAAATGAAATAATAATAATAGAAAAATGTAAAAATATTCCGTACACAGAGAAAATTCGACCTTCATCAGAGTGAAATTTTATTTTGAATGAAATAAAAATAAAATTTCACTTATTTATATTGGCTGATACCGACTTTAGGCGACCCCGACAACTTTACTTTTACATTTATATATATACATATATAAATAATACCCTTGGGAAAGGTATGAATCCGACTCTCTCTCTCTCCAGCTATGGATAGATAGCAGGGAAGACTGGGTTCTTTAACCATGGGTAGGTAACCAGTCTAGGAGAAGGAAAACTCTGAATTCAAACCTGTTGAACTCAGCTTAAGAAATTGACCTTGTGTCGTAACCTGCTCGTGCGGAGGAGTTGGTAAATATATATATATGCATATATATATATATATATATGTGTGTGTGTGTGTGGGGGGGGAAATAACTAAGCAAAAGTGTTGAATTCTGACTGAAGCGGGTATGCGAGGTAAATACACACACACACACACACACACACACACACACACACATATTATATATATATATATATATATATATATACTTATCTAAAAATAAGATTTTATGTCACCCTGTTGCATATTGATTTCGCAAGATTAAATAAAATTATACAATAAAGATTAGAGATAATCCTTGTCAGTATATTTCTGGCTTCCTTGCAGCTAAAAACCAGTAGAAGAAGCAGGTAGGGTTAGCGTAATTGGGACTCTCGTTGAACACTCCTCACTCCACCTGTCAACATGTGTCTCTATTCTCTTACTATTAAAATGACTCGCAATAAAATTCAACTCGTTACAGACCACAGCACAATTGCAATGTCATCTCAAAAGAAGAGGAAAAATGCGAGGGTGCTTTGCGCCTCTACGTGTGGACATAAAATGACTGGGTGGTTTTTATTATGAATAAAGAAGAAATGCTCAACACCCAATATATTCACACATACACACACACACACACACACACACACACACACACACACACCACACACACGCACACACACACACACACGTGTGTAAATACCCAACCCCTTCACCACGTGACAGACTAAGCAAAATTTGGTAAATAAGCAGTTGTAAGTTAAGTAAAATTCAAAATACTTGAAATAAATTCAAGTCTCACTTAATTAATTGTTCAGTATACAAACTGCTAAAATAAAAGGGGTCTATCGTAACTTTCTATATAATCATCTTTGATCAAATAAGGGCTAACACTTATTTATAATACAGAAACACAAATTCACATGACATATATTTTACAACATAAGCATTACTAGAGTTAGCATTACATACTGAAATGAATAGATCTATAAAGTATCAATGATATGATGGAACAATGATGTAATATCACTTAAAACTGAGTGAAAGTGAACTGAGCTTTTAAAAATATATAAATGAGATGATAATACAAAGGAAAACATTGATGTAATAGAATTAAGTATCAAACTCTTTTGATTTAAGAAGAAAAAAAAAACTAATTCTTAATGTTCTCTCGCTTATATTATTCTTCAATAATAACAGTGATTTTCTTTAAAAAATCTGATTAAATTATTCAGTTGTTCTATCTGTGTTAATAGTTATAAAACGTCGGCTGGGGTTTTAGAATACACCGCTTGAACCTCTGAAGAGGGGTAAGCCTACCCCAATGGGTCCACTTATTGACCGTGGGTTGCGACCCGTGATGCTTAAGGATGAAACCCAATTCTCTTCTCCCAGGCCTACTGTGATCCGTAGTGGTAGTACCTGTTAGGGTCCTATATGTGGGTTAAATAGGAAGTGGACTGTTTCAATTTCATATAGTGCTAATACCCTTTGGAAATGTATGAATCCATATATTCTCCCTCCAGCTATGGGTAAATAGCAGAGCAGACTGGGCTCTTTAATCTTGGCTATGTAACCAGTCTAGGAGAAGTAAAACTCTGAATTCAAACATGTTAAACTCCGCTTAAGAAATTGACCTTGTGTCACATCCTGCTCGTGCTTGGGGTTGGTAAATATATATATATGGGTTAAATAGAAAATTTGTTTACAGAAATATTGAGTTTAAAAAATATCTTCCAAACTATGGCTACGAATCTTTCAAAATGTTGCCGGCATTAAATGACCCACCGCGGTTGATATGCCGTAAAACAAAACAAACAAACAAACGAGCAAGTCCTGTCGGCTGGGGCTTTACAATACACCGACTGCACCTCTGCAGAGGAGCCACCTGATGATCGGGGGGCGACCCGTGATGCTTACGGATGCAACCCAAAGAGCTGAGGAGTTCATGACACGCAACACTCTCTGTGCCTTTCTTAGGCTGGATAGGCGGTCAGAGAACCTCCCTACGATCAATCGGCTGGTCTCGTCTCGCCCCTAGCACCTACATGGTTGCCCTCACAGCAAGCCCCAACCCCTTTTTATCATATGGGTGCTAGAAGGTGGTGGCTGAGGGTCTTCATGTCCTGGGAATGACGTTAAACTCCATCTGATGGTGATGTTCCAGTTTTGGAGGTTTGGAGATTGTGGAGCACCCCTTCATCATCATTGCTCCCTGGTCCACTCTAACCCGGAGTGGTAGTACCTGTTAGGGTACCATCTATGGATTAAATAGAAACCAACGTGTTTATAAAAAACTGCATATCCATCAAGAATGAATTTATTTCAAAACTTTGTCGGTATTAAATAACCCATTGAGGTTGATATGTCGTAAAACAAAACAAACATACAATTCCACCACGAGCAGGATGAGACTCGGGGTTAATTCTTAAGCGTAGTACAGCTGGATTGAATTCAGGGGTTGTTTTACGAAGGCTAAATAATTTTGTCTGCC
>CM042173.1:13678954-13696454 GCA_023376005.1 Doryteuthis pealeii
CTTTTAGTTTCTTTTTTCTCTTTCTTTTTTCTTTCTTTCCCTCTTTTCTTTTCTTTTCTTTCTTTCTTTCTTTCTTTCTTTCTTTATTAGTTTCTTTTTCTATTATAAAGCAATGTTTTTTTTTCTTTCTTTTCTTTTTTCATTTCTTTTCTTTTCTTTTCTTTTCTTTCTTCTTTCTTTCTTTCGCTCCTTCTTTCTTTCTCTCCCTATTAGTTTCTTTCTTTTCTTTCTTTCTTTCTTTTTTCTTTCTCTCCTTCTTTCTTTCTTTCAAACACCAGTCAATTCTTATTTATCATTAAGAAACATTACAAAGCAATGCTTTTTTCTATATATCTTTCTTTTTCTTTTCTTCTTTCTTTTCTTTTTTCTTTCTTTTTCTTTCTTTTCTTTATTTCTCTCCTTCTTTTCTTTCTCTCTCTATTAGTTTCTTTTTTATTTTGTTCTATTTCTTAATTATTGTTTTCTTTCTTTATCATTTTTTCTTTCTTTCTCCTTTACATTTTTCTTCTTTCTTTTTCTTCTTTCTTTTTTCTTTTCTTTCTCCTCTCCTTCTTTCGTTCTTTCAAAACACCAGTCAATTCTTATTTATCATTAAGAAACCATTACAAAGCAATGCTTTTCTTTCTTTCTTTCTTCTTTCTTTCTTCTTTCTTTTCTTTATCCTTTCTTTCTTTCTCTTCTTTCTTTCTTCTTTCTTTATCTTTCTTTCTTTCTTTCTTTCTTTCTTTTCTTTTCTTTCTTTTCTTTCTTTTTTTTCTTTCTTTTCTTTCTTCTTTCTTCTTTTCTTTTCTTCTTTATCCTTTCTTTCTTTCTTTATCCTTTCTTTCTTTCTTTCTTTATCCTTTCTTCTTTTCTCTTTCTTCTTTTTCTTTCTTTTCTTTCTTTTCCTTTTCTTTCTTTCTTTTTCTTTCTCTTTCTTTCTTCTTTCTTTATCCTTTCTTTCTTCTTTCTTTCTTTCTTTCTTTATATTGGTTTTTCTTTCTTTCAAACACCAGACATTGCTTATTCGTCATTGAGAAACTATTACACTTTCTTTCTTTCTTTCTTTCTTTTTCTTTCTTTTTTCTTTCTTTCCTTTCTTTCTTTCATCTCCTTGTTATCATTCCACCCGTGTTTTCAGTGGCCATACCCTGTTTGTAATCTGATTCGTTACCCGACTTACCCCGGGGCTGTAGACATGACTCCTCACAAAGACTCACTGCCGGTGTCGAATACCTTCACACTCCTCCTCCTCCCCCTCCTCTCCCACTCCCAGTTCAAATTGTGAGAGTGAAGGGCAGAGATCAGATTTCATTTATCAATTATCAATTGTACTCAGTGAGTTTTCACCACGACATTTACTATTCGCATGATAAAGCGACAGCAATTCTCCGGAATACACCAGCACTCTCCTCAGTATTCAAGTTTGATTTTTTTCTAATAATTCCTTATCGACAGAAGGATTAGCAATATGACCATATCTAGGCTAACATATTACTGTTACTGCAGGAAGCAAGTGGCGTAATGGTTAAAGTCATGGGAAATGGACTCGTCACCCCGAGATCAAATCCTGGACTTGATAATTGTATTTCACTTAGCGCTAATACCCTTGGGAAAGGTATGAATCCTACTCTCCCTCCAGCTATAGATAAATAGTAGGGCAGACTGGTCTCTTTAACCATAGATATATATACATATAACTGTTACTGAGTTTGGTCCTTACTGGGTGCCCATAATTCTTTCCTTGTGTTAAAATAATATAAGCTTCTCAAAAAAGCAGTAATCAACCATTTATCTGTGCTAAAATGATATAAAAGTAAGTAAAGTAAAGTCATCGGGGCGGCCTAATGTCGGTATCAGCCAGTCAGCGAGGGAGTCTATCCTTTTGTCACAAGCGCTAGAGCAAGGAGATTGTTTTTGCATCTGAGGTGAAGCGCCACACCTACCACAGCTCTTTACTTTACCGCACAGATCCCTGTGCTACTCATAACGCTGAGTTGGCGAGGGCCGGAATCGAACTAAGAACCTTGTGGTTTCTAGCCGAACACTCTACCGACTGAGCTAATCCGGCCCATAAGCTTACTATATTATTATTAAATTAAAATAATTGCTTTAATACATATACTGTGTATGAATTATTTATATTAGATAGGAATACTTGAAACCATATAAACTCTTTCGAAACAACTACAGAAATATGTCCTGTCAACTGGTACTGTAGAATACGCCGACTGCATATCTACAAAGGGGGACCCTCTCCATCATCAATGGGACCACTTGATGAGCTTGGGTCGCGACTCGTAATGTCTTAGGACATTCCGTAAACCGAGTACTAAGTGGTCCCATGATTTATGACTAAAAGTAATCCCTTCCCATCTACGGACTTAAACGAACAACTCCTTCCCTTATTGGTCCGTTGATGAGAGGTTTGTCTGTATTCCTATCTAATACGAATTATCTATACACAATCATATGGTTTCAAGTAACCATTCCTCTCTAATAAGAATCATTTGTAACCTGCTATAGCTTAAAATAAAAGTAAAAGTCGCCGGGGCGGCCTAAAGTCGGTATCAGCCAGTCAGCGAGGGAGTCTATCCCCTTTTCAATAGCGCTAGACCAAGGAGATTGTTTTGGCGTCTGAGGTGGAGCGCCACACCTACCATCAGCTCCTTACTTTACCGCACAGATCCCTGTGCTACTCATACTCTGAGTTGGCGCGGGCCGGAATCGAACTAGGAACCTTGTGGTTTCTAGCCGAACGCTCTATCGACTGAGTTAATTCTTAATACAAGTTATATTGCCCAGGTCTTCCCATCGAGGTGTAATGGTTAACAAGCAAGTCTCGCAGATCCATCTATACATATATAAAGGACAGTTTGTGTGTATGTATGTCAGGAGGAAATTATGAAAATAAAAACAATCAATGACAAAGTAAACACATACACTATCACCAGATCTTGCTTTTTGAGCAAAAATAATGATTTGATTTATATTCGTGAAGATAATTAAAAGATAAAATTTAAATGATAACAGCATGGAATTTTTTTATTTAAATTTTTAAAAAACTATTTTAGATTGTAGACATTAATATTTATTTTCCGAGTGTCTGGATCAACGCAAGTTTTTTTTTACATGGATTTTAATGGGGCATCCAGCGAGGATCCAACTTGCGATTCAATATAATGGATCTGCGAGACTACCTTTTTCACACCCTCTACCCAGGCGACGCCGAGTAACCGGGTCTAGTTATTACTAAATAACGAATTCGATCCTCGCTAGATGCCCTATACTTGTGACCTTGTGTCACATACTAGCTACCTATGGCGAACAGGTTAGGTAAATACCTACTTGGTATACGTTGGTACATAACTAAGGTGAGTTTAGTACGTAACAATTGATGTACCAAGTTTCTGTACAGTCTTTACTCGCTACGCCAATCCGTCTCCAAATCACACAGGTAACAAAAGTATTTGTTTAGCAGAGAGCGCGCCATTGTTAAGAAATAACAATGTAAAACCCATAGTTATTGAAATGGAGATGATACAAGTGCGAGTCAAAAAGTAATGCCATTTTGTTTAGGACAGGTATAATTACCAACACAGGAACATGTACCATACA
This sequence comes from Doryteuthis pealeii, assembly GCA_023376005.1. NCBI lineage: Eukaryota > Metazoa > Mollusca > Cephalopoda > Myopsida > Loliginidae > Doryteuthis > Doryteuthis pealeii. The sequence continues at coordinate 13,682,552 of CM042173.1, forward strand.
TCAAAATGAAGCTGGTCCTCTGTGGATCACATCACTACTTCTCCACATAGGTGACTCAAAAAGTAATGCCATTTTGTTTAGGACAGGTATAATTACCAACACAAGGACATGTACCATACAGCAAAATGAAACTGGTCCTCTGTGGATCATATCCCTACTTCTCCACATAGGCGACTCAAAAAGTAATGCCATTTTGTTTAGGACAGGTATAATTACCAACACAGGAACATGTACCATACATCAAAATGAATCTGGTCCTCTGTGGATCACCTCCCTACTTCTCCCCATAGGTGACTCAAAAGGTAATGCCATTTTGTTTAGGACAGGTATAATTACCAACACAATGACATGTACCATAGATAAAAATGAAGCTGGTCCTCTGTGGATCACATACCTACTTCTCCACATAGGTGACTCAAAACGTAATGCTATTTTGTTTAAGAAAAGTTATAATTACCAACACAGGAAGATGTATCATACATCAAAATTCTTTGGTGTGTCACAGAAATGGAACACACTATCAAAACACAAAGAATTTACCCTGACGAAGGCCGTTATTTCTGTGTACTAAAAAAAATTGTAGTTTTCTATTATTGTTATTTTACTTTGTATCTAAAATAATAATAGAGTGCATATGTACATGGATAAACTCTTGGCCGAAACACGTGTCAGTAAAATAAAATAAAATCCTTTTTATCCATTCAGCATTTTCTTTCATTTATTTTTCCTTTCAACACACACATATATATATATATATATATATATATATATGTATGTGTGTGTGTGTGAAGAAAAGGAAGTGAATCCGACGGTATGTAGTATATTAAGAAAGAATGAAAAAACACAGGTTTGAATGAGTTAAGTGGTGAGTTTATTGGCCGACGCTGCAGTGTTTCGATCAATTAATTAGATCATTTCAGGGCATTTGTTGGTATATGGAAGGTAATAAGATTTTTTTATCACAGAATAACGAGAAAAGCGAGTGGTAGTCCTTGTTATTCATTTCTTCTCTCTCTCTCTCTCTCTCTCTCTCTCTTATACAATATATATATATATATATATATATATATATATATATATTATATATAGAGAGAGAGAGAGAGAGATAGAGAAAGAAAGAAAGAGTGAGAAACGGGGTTAACCATAAACATTTCTTGGTTTCTCTGTGTGTGGGATCATTTTAAGAATTTAGACGTGATTGATAATCGTCTCTCGTTGTTTGCTGAGTGGAAATTAACTTAGCTCGCAAACACCAGTCAGATATCTGAACATTTGAATTCTGTGTCACTGAATTAATATCATATGACATTAATGAGAAAGTGTGTTGACGCCTGGCCTTCTGAAAAGATAAATGTACAAGAAAGTTTCAGGTTGGCAACACTGATTGGAAACTCAAAATCATTCAGTTCATGCTTGTGGCTCGGAATTCCCGTTTAGCTTAGTAATTTTAGATTATTACGAGTGTATGATGAAGGGTCGGTTTAGCTCAGTCGGTAGAGCGTCCGACTAGGAACTACAAGGTTCCGGGTTCAACTCTGCGTATGAGTAGCACAGGGACCTGTGCAGCAAAGTGAGGAGTTGATGGTAGGAGCGGCGCTCCACCCCAGACGCTTACAAAACAATCTCCTTGGTCTAGCTCTAGTGAAAAGGGGATAGACTCCCTCCCTGTCTGATTGATACCGATTTTAGGCCACCCTGACGACTTTACTTACTTTTTTTTACTAGTGCATGATATTTGCTGGCACCCTACCATGCCAGTTGGATACAAGGACAATTAACGTGGGGGACCGCGCACAAACCGAAGCGTGGCACGTGTAAAGATTGCGTGGATCCCTTCGGCATTTCTCTATTGAGGCGCCTCAGGCACTGGGGAATAAACCCAGATCCACCCCTTTAATTCAAGGGCGCAGGTGACGCTGTGGGGAATAGTCCCAGGGATCACGGTGTTATTAATTTCCTTGCCACAGTGGGTCACAGAAATGGAACACACTATCAAAATACTCTGTCAGCATTCATGACAATTCGACAGAAAGATTTCACAAGTTAACACAGGTTTTGGGTGATTCGCTGCCAGTCTCAGATTTTTAGGATTGATTATTTCTATTTAGATTTTGGTTGGTTGGTTTTACGGGGTATCAACCCTTTTCGGATAATTTTTGTGGAATCAAACCGTTTTGATAAACAAAGCACTCGGTTTGTTTACAGTACTTGCTGTTACTTAAGTAGTTTTACTTGATTGAAATATATTTAGTCTTGTATTCCCATTGTGCTATTTTACGGCATTTGCTTATTACATGATTAATCGTCTCAACCCTGTCTCCACACATCATACATTTGCTGTTCTATTATTATTATTATTATTATTATTATTATTATTTACTCCTTTTGAGTTTTCACATCAGCATTAGCTGATGGCCTTTCACTGGAGTCTGAGTGACAGCAAGTCTCCTCAGGTCTCCAGGCTCCTCTGAGTATTCTGGCAGATTGGCAGCAGTGCAGTATTCTGAATGGTTTTCAATCCTTCCTCGATTTCCAACTTTCCAACCCTTTTCCAATCCTTTTGGACTGTTCCAAGTGCACCAACTACAATTGGTATCACTTTCACTTTTATATTCCATAAGTTTTTCAGTTCTCTGGCAAGGTCCAGATATTTGTCCATTTTTTCATTTTCCTTTAGCTTCACCCTGTGATCTACTGGCACTGCAAAATCCACCAGTTGACAAGTTCTTTCTTTTTTGTTTATCAACACTAGGTCTGGTCTTCTTGCTGGGATAAGGTGATCCGTTTTTATTTCAAAGTCCCAGAGAATTTTATGCGTTTCGTTCTCAAGAACAGATTCTGGTTTATGCATGTACCATTTTTTTTGCATGGTATTATTATTATTATTATTATTATTATGTTCATTCCTATGAGTTTTTCACACAAGTGTTAGCTGATGGTATTTCGCTGGAGTCTGAGTGACAACAAGTCTCCTCACGTCTCCAGGAATTTTCTGAGTATTCTAGCTGATTTCAGCAATGCTGTTTTCTGGATTGTCTCAATTCTTCCTCTGATTTCCAGTTCCTCCAATCTTTTTTCGAAGCTTTTTTAGGACCATTCCAAGTGCACCAACTACAATTGGTATCACTTTGACTATCACATTCCATAGCTTTTTCAGTTCTCTGGCAAGGTCCAGGTATTTGTATATCTTTTCGTTTTCATTCATCTGTGAATTGCTGGAACTGTAAAATCTAACAGATGACAAGTTCTTTTTTTTTATTAATCAGTACTAGGTATTTATTATTATTATTATATTATTATTATTATTATTATTATTATTTCCTTTTATTTTCTACTCCGTTAAATAAGCTCTACCTTCCTTTCCTCTACCCCTGTCTCTCTCTGTCTCTCTTTGTCTCTCTCTCTCCTGGAACAAAAAAATAATACAACATATGCTTATAATTTTTTCCATTTATTTTCTACTCCGTTTAATAAGCACTACCTTTCTTTCCTCCTCCCCTGTCTCTGTCTGTCTCTCTCTGTCTTTGTCTGTCTCTCTCTGTCTCTGTCTCTCTTCTGGAACAAAAAAATAAAACAACATATTCTTAGAATTTTTTTCCATTTATTTCCTACTCCGTTTAATAAACTCTACATTTCTTTCCTCCTCTTCTGTCTATCTCCCTGTCTCTGTCTCTGTCTCTGTCTCGCTCTCTCTCTCTCTCCACACACACACTCTCTCTCTCTCTCTCTCTCTCTCTCTCTCTCTTACACTCTCTCTGTATCTCTGTCTATGTATATGTCTCTGTCTGTCTGTTTCTCTCTCTCTCTCTCTCCCTCTCTCTCTCTCTCTCTCTCTCTCTCTCTCCTGGAACAAAAAATTAAACACAACATATGCTTATAATTTTTTCCTTTTCCTTTCTAATCCGTTTAATAAGCTCTACATTTCATTCCCCCTCCTCTATCTCTGTCTGTCTCTCTCTCCCCTTCTCTCTATCTCTGTCTGTCTCTCTCTCTTCTCCCTTCTCTCTATCTCTGTCTCTGTCTCTCTCTCTTATGGAACAAAAAATAACACAACAACGACCTCTAACATATGCTTATAATTTGCTTACAACTAACGAAATTGCATTAGCAGTCATAATTAAAAACAAACCTACACTCGCACACACACACACACACACACACACACACACCACCCGACCCCACAGAATCCTGACTAGCAGTTGTTAGCTTCTTTTTCTGCCTTTGACAGCGATGAACTAAATTTTCTTGTTAACTGTGCAATGATTGACAGATGATACAAACTGTCAGCCCGATAAATGTCATTAGATCGTATCCCGCGCTTTTCCTTCGAAAAAAAAGACGCCATTTTGTTGTTTTATTTTAAGTACTCGACGACTTTTCCTGTCTTGCCCTTTTTTTTGTTTTGCTATCGTCCGAAAAGTCATGTCGTACTTTTGTGTGTGTTGTGTGGTGTGTGTGTGTGGTGGCGTGTGTGTGTGTGGTCTGTTGGAGACGGAATTGAAATATAGTCAAATGTAACAAAACGTTAGATGTGTTTGGGAAGAGTATTTTTCTGCTCGGACTTCACACCAAGCCGGAATTGATATGAAGCCATTTTGCCGTTCGGAGCCACGCACAAACTGAAGATCATGCGTACTTGACGTCTTTTCCTGGCTTGACTCGGATTTTTATTTACTTACTTATTTATTTTTTATTTATTATTATTATTATTATTATTATTATTATTATTATTATTATTATTATTATTATTTATTTTATTTATTTATTTTTGTTGTTTGCAATCAGTTCCTTCGAAAAATCATGTCGCATTTTGTGTGTATATGTATGTGTTGGAAACGGAATTGAAATTGAGTCGAATGTAACAAAATCTTAAATATGTTTGCGAAGGGTATTTTTCTGCTCGGATTTCCCACCGAGTCAGAAGTGACATGATGTCATTTTGCCGTTCGGAGCAACGCACAAACCGAACATCATGCAAGGCCAATGCAAAAAAAAAAAAAAGAAAAAAAAAGTCGTGTCTCGTCCTGGTTTTTGAAAATCACATAGGCGAGAAACTGACAGTTACCAAGTGCCGTTAACTCTATTCCTTTTGTTTACCTCAGTCGGTAGAGCATTCCCGTCGGAATCACAAGGTTTCAGGCTGGATACCGGCCCTCGCCAACCCAGTGCATGAGTAAGACAGCATGAATATTTGCGATAAAGTGGGGAGCTGTTGGTAGTTGTGCTGCTCCACCTCAGGTGCGAAAACAATTTCCCTGGTCTAGCACTAATGAAAAGGGTATAGACTCCCTCGCTGTCAGGCTGATACCGACTATATGCCACTCCATCTACTTTACTTATTTATAAATATAGCAAACCATATATATATATATATATATATATATATATATATATATAATAAAGTTAAACCTATTGAGTTAGATATTCCTACTAATAGTTTCACTTAGTAGCTCATTCTTATTTACTCCTGTGTGTCGTTCAGACTTGTTTTGTCTTTATTCCCCCCCCTCTCTCTCTCTCTCTCTCTCTCTCTCTTTCTCTCTCTCTGTGTTATGTTAATTCTCATCTCTACTTTTATCTAGTCTCTCTCTCTCTCTCTCTCTCTCTTCATCTCTCTGTTATGTTAATTCTCTATCTCTTCCTATTGGTCTCTACTTTTATGTCTCTCTCTCTCTCTCTCTCTCCGTTAATTCTCTATCTCTTCCTATTGGTCTCTACTTTTATCTTGGTCCTCTCTCTCTCTCTCTCTCTCTCTCTCTCTCATATCTCTGTTTATGTTAATTCTCTATCTCTTCCTATTGGTCTCTACTTTTATGTCTTCTCTCTCTCTCTCTCTCTCTCTCTGTTATGTTAATTCTCTATCTCTACTTTATCTTGGTCTCTTCTCTCTCTCTCTCTCTCTCTCATGTTAATTCTCTCTCTCTACTTTTTACTTGGTCTCTACTTTTATCTTGGTCTCTCTCTCTCTCTCTCTCTCTCTCTCTCTCTCTCTCTTTCTCTATCTCTACTTTTTTACCTGGTCTCTACTTTTATCTTGGTCTCTCTCTCTCTCTCTCTCTCTCTCTCTCTCTCTCTCTCTCTTTGTTATGTTAATTCTCTATCTCTACTTTTTTACTTGGTCTCTACTTTTATCTTGGTCTCTCTCTCTCTCTCTCTCTCTCTCCCTCTCTCACTCTCTCTCTCTCTATCTCGCTCTCCCCTCTCTCTGTCTCTCTCTCTTTCTTTCTTTCTTTTCCTTCACTCCACACATTTTCTCTGAAATTGTCAACGTATCAAAATGTGTACGTGCGTATGAAACAATCCCCACATTACTCGCCACTTCGGCTTTTTGAAACTAAATTCAAAAAAAGAAAACAAAAAACATAAAAGATAAAAATTAACTGACTTGTGGGCAGGCATAGTTTTCTTTAGCATGAAGTAAAAAGCTATAATGCAAGCATAATATCTTTTTTCTATTTTTTTTCCTCTTCTGAAATATTCGCTTTTTAGATTAAAAAGAAAAGGCACACCCAAGAATGGTATCCAAAACCCTGGCTGGTAGAACGGGTAAGAAAAAAAAAAAGAAATAAAAAGAAAAGAAAGAGAAAGTCCTTGGACTGTGACATATAGTCACAGTTTCTTTGTCCAAGAAATATTTCATTGAATGCAAGGCCGAGTAGTAGACAGACAGACAGACAGTAGACATGTGACTGCGTTGTATCATACTAGGTTAACAGCTTACCCGGCCCTCGGGCCCTGTGACCAGTGGCTTTGGCCATTAGACTGGTGTGATATATATATCATCGTGATTCCAGGGGCTATCTCCCAGGCAATACCAGCCACCTTGATTTTGAATATATCCGGTTTCTACTTTTTTTTCACAAAACTTATGAAGTTTTGATTTATATTCAAAATATAATAATATCTATTAATAATGGAGATTCGCTTCCGGTTTTTGTCTGTAACAAAAATTACGTCACTGCTGCGTCACATTAACCAAAATCGTCATATAACATAGATTAAATACACTCAAAATTTGAACATGCAACATTAGACAGTCCTCATTGTTTTTTAAAACAAGTTTTAATAAATACATGACTGGTATTATATATCTATATATAGTTTGTTTTATTTTAATACATATTTAAAGTTTACATTTCAAATTGTTTTATTTTCTAATCCTTTAATGGGTATAATAGGTACAAACTCGCTGACATTGAATTTTTTACTCCCACACCTCAGGCAATATGTTTCAAAAATCTATTTTTTTTATTTTGTACAAGTATATATAATATATAAATCTATTTTTTTTATTTTGTACATGTATATATAATATATAAAATCAAAATATACATAGAAATAGTATTGAAATTCTAGATAAAAATGTCCATCATTTGTAAATCTCAAAAGTAAACAAATCAATAAACCAGGTATTTTTTTCGAGACCTCAACCAAGTCGACGCTGGGTAGCTTCACCTAGTATATATAAATATATATATATATATAATAATATTGAAAAAAAAAGGTTCAAATGAAGCATACACACATACACGCGGCACACTCAACGTAAGGGAATGTTCGATGTCATCTTTCAAAACCTTTTATCCCAGTGTTTCATAAATTCCGAACCGATCGCTAATTTTCCATTCAAAACATTTTTAAACAAACTGATCAACAAAAACTATCAGTCTCCTTGTTATTCTATGATGAATTTTACTTTTCCTTATATCAACAAAAGCCCTGAAGAAGATCTACTAAACAGATTGAAACACTGCAGCGTCAGCTAAATAAATATCACTCATTTTATTGAACCTGTGTTTTTTCAAATTTTCACTATATTACATACCATCGGGTTCACTTCCATTTTTTTCTCTTCTCTCTCTCTCTCTCTCACACCACACACACACACACACACACACACACACACACACACACACACACATATATATATATATATATATATATATATATATATATATATATGGAGAAAGGTAGACAAACAGGGATGTTGGAGAAAATGGATGCTTATTGTAGGTAGTGGTGTCTACATAATATATATATATATATATATATATATATATATATATATATATATGGAGTAAATATGGAAAATAAATCCGACAATATATCTTCGCGTGCGTGGATCGCGACTTGCCTTTCAAAAATATAACGCTGATCAAATACAGTTACACAACTAAAAAGATTTTCATCTCCTGTCATCTATAAAAACATCCATCATTTTCTTCACTCCAAGATTCATCCTGATGAAGGTTTAATGAAACCAAAATGTTTAAACATCGATAATTGAATTCATCCTATTTTCGAAACACTTGTTTTTTCAAATTTTCTTTATATATATGTACACACACACACAGACAGACACAAACACACACACACACACAAATATATATATATATATATATATATATATATCGTAGTACTACGGATTTTTTTATCGACAGTAGCTTCTGTGCGTCGGCCTCAGTGCCCTTTGTCAACCAGTATTTCTTTGTGAGACATCAGAAAATTAAGTGTTAGGGTAAGTATTTACATCGTGACCGAATTCCCCAGAAATTTTGAGCAGCACCTCATATATCTATAATGGAATTCTTTCTCATATTCTTTGCCCCTCCTCTTCTCTCTACCTACTACTCTCTCTCTCTCTCTCTCTCTCCTCTCTCTCTCTCTCTCTCTCTCTCTCTCTTATATATATATATATATATATATCTTTTTCTGTTTTCTTTTTAATGCACTTCCTCCTCTTATCTTATCTCGCCATCTCTTTGTATATCTTGTCGCCCTGTCTTTGGGGCTTGTCCTCTTTGTTTATTGGGGGTGGGTGTGGGTGGAGGTTATACTAAGATATCCTTCATCTCTCTTTGCCCCATCCCTTTCATTCGAAGCCCCCCCCCTCTCAATTTAACAAAAAAACTTTCTGTTCATTAAAAAGCAATCAACATACATAATAACTTAATCCTGCGTGACAGGTTATAAATATACGCGCACAGTACCCATCAAAAATAAAAGGATTATTATTAATATAGGCATTTACTAAGCGTAGATTAGTGTTGTGTTTTTACATCTATTAATAATGGAGATTTGCTTCCGGTTTTTGTCTGTAATCAAAAATTACGTCACTGCTTACGTCACATAACCCAAAATCGTCACAACATAGAATAAAAAAATTGTCACAACATAGAATAAAATTTTGAGTGTATTTATACAATAAATACACTCAACATTTGAACATGCAACATTAGACAGTCCTCATTGTTTTTTAAAACAAGTTTTAATAAATACATGACTGGTATTATATATCTATATATAGTTTGTTTTATTTCAATACATATTTAAAGTTTACATTTCAAATTGTTTTATTTTTTAATCCTTTAATGAATTTGATGATTTTACTTACTTAGGGTACAAACTCGCTGACATTGAATTTTTAATTCCCAACCCTCAGGCAATATGTTTCAAAAATCTATTTTTACATCGCCCGGAGGGTGTTTTTTTATTTTGTACTAGTACAGATAAAATATGGAATACTGAATGAAAATGCAAGGCCAGGTTGTTGGAAATTAATAAGGTTTTATGTAGCTAGGGCAGAGAATGTTTCTACCCTAAAACTGACTTAGTTAGCTCAGCCGTGATGTGCGTGCGTCGTGACAGCACGAACATCAATCCAAAAGTGTCATGGCGGAAATCCCACTTCCGGATTCCCATCAGTCCCTTAAGGGGAGTAACTCTATATTTCGTTAGGTCTGGGACCTAACACTTAGTTGTGGCACAAGGCCAGAAGTATGGAGTCCTCAGTAGGTCTACTAATCTAGCATGCTAACCATTACTTGTCTTGAAGGGATTATTAATGCATAGAGAGACTTTTTGTCTCTGGGTTCGGGGTGTTGACATCAATCCAGATGAGAAGGCAGGTGAGAAGGATCAGTCTAAAGACTAAAATATAAACAAGGAAGAGGGAGGAAAGAAGGAAAGAGAAGAGAGGATGAGTAGGAAGGAAATAGAAATTGAAAGAGAGAGAGAGAGAGAGAGAGAGGGGGGGAGAGAGAGAAAGAAAGAAAGAAAACACGAAATAACGCCGAGGAAATAGACGACTGAATTATAGAAGGCCGTAGTGAAAAAATAAAAAAAATAACTTGATTCCCCAACTTCTAGGCATGACATAACCGTAGACGAGTTGACTTAAATAACTAAGGGAATTGTGACTTGAGTTGTCATATAGTTTCGGTTACAGACAGAAAGCCACACAATCTCCATTATAATAAGATAAGCCAAAAGCAAGCCAAACGAAGGAGACGGTTTTTATGTCTACTGCTGTTAAATTTAGACAACACCTAGTAAACAACATTCTTGCATATAAAAATAGTGGCACTCGTGAAGGAATGTCTTGCACATGCTTGCAAAGAATTTAAAGATATTTTTTGCAAGTGCTGCGTTTCTAATTCTGTCTGTAATTTGCAGATATACAAGACCATTCTTTGATGTCGAGGAAAGTAGTGAAATCAAAGATTGTCCAAAATTTTGTTATGTGATAGTTTTGTAAGCTTTTTTTTTTGACAATGGGAAGTCTACTTGGTGGCGCTCACCTCCTCTCCAAGTGTGGTTTGGTTTCTTTTTTTCTGCAATAATCACGCAGTCACTTTGCGAACTAATTAAATACATCGCTAATTGATTGAAAGTGTTTTTCTTGCCTGTAGATTTTGTCCGTTTCATCCGAAATCCGTTGATGATGGTCCGTAGATGAGAGCTTGGGCTGTACTTGAAACCATATAACTTTGAGAAAATAAATGATTATTATTAAATATGAATATTTACTTGAAACCATATAATTATTCAAAAATTATAAGTATTAGATAACAATACTTGAAATCATATATACATAAAATGATTAATATTATTAACACCGCCCTGTCGACTGGGTCGTTAAATGCACCGACCGCACCTCGGCAGAGGGGTAAGACTGGGTCACTTGTTGGTTGAGAGTGGTGACGCGCCGTGATGCTTAAGGGACGACCGGAGTCTTGGTGGATGAGCAGTATGACATGCAAACACTCAACTTAGACCCTTACTTACGATAGACGGGCGGTTGGAGAGGTCCCTTTCAATCAATCGGCTAGCACGTCAAGCCCTAGCACTATATGATTTCCTAACCCTATTGCTCTCATAGCAAGCCCAAACTTTTTATCATATGGGGTGCTAGAGGCGGTTCTTGAGGGTCTACATGTCCTGGAATGACGTTAAACTCTATCTGATGTGAGGTTCCAGTTTGGAGGTTTGGGGAATGTGGAGCACCCCTTCATCACTAGTTGCTCCTGGTCCACTCAGACCCGGAGTGGTAGTACCTGCTAGGGTCCCATCTATCGGCGAATAGAAAAACTGAGTTTTATAAACAAAATTGTATTATCCATTAAGAATTGATATTTCAAAACTTTGAGGGNGAAACAGAGATAGATAGATAGATAAGATAGATGAGAGAGGAGAGAGTGGGTGAGAAGAGAGAGAGAAGAGAGAGAAAGGGGAGGGAAAAAAAAAAAAGAAGGGATATGAACAATATAGATAGATAGATATGAACAGTAAATATAGATAGACAGATACGAATATAGATAGATAGATAGATACATATGAACAAGATAGATAGACAGATATGAATATAGATAGATAGATAGATAGATATTGAACAAAGATAGATAGACAGATATGAATATAGATATGATAAGATAGATAGATATGAACAAAGCATAGATAAGATATGAACATAGATAGAAGATTAACAGAACAAATTTCCTTTTTTTCTAAATAAAGTTGTTAAATATCTCAATATAACTAATCATTAATTGAGCTTTATATATATATATATATTATATATTATATAGAAATATACCAAACCCCTCCCGCACGAGCAGAATGTTGACAACAAGGGTCAGTTTCTTAAGCGGAGTTCAAACAGGTTTGAATTCAGGAGGTTTTCCTTCTCCTAGACCGGTTGCCCTAAAAACAAGGTTAAAAGGGCCCAGTCTGCCCTTATATTTATCCAAGCTGGAGGCAATTAGTAGGAATTCATACCTTTCCCTGAGGATTAGCGCTAAGTGAAAATCCAATTATCACGCCGGATTTGAACTCGGGGCGACAAGTCCATTTCCCATTGGACTTAACATTACACCACGCCACTTCCCTAAACTTTTGAGCTTTATACACACTTCGGAAATCTTTCACACTCAACAAGAAAATATATTATTATTACAGAATAAACATTTAAACAGTTTTCTATTTGTTAAACTGTTCGGGGTTTTTTTTTGGTTTTTTTTTTTATTTGCTTTTATTTTTTTTTTCTCGGGATTATTTCATATACCATTCAATTTTTTAGCCCGTGATTTCTTTTTAAAAAAACAGGAATTCCTTCAAGCCGAAACATCAAAGATATCAGTATTTCCACCCCCCCCCTCGAACGTGAGTTATGTCCAACAGGCCAATTAGGGATTTTTTGAATTCATTTTTTATTCGCAAATATTTGACGTCCTTTTTATGGCCTTTTGAATTATATCTGTTATGAAGAGTTTATTCATTGACATAAACATTGAAAATCGTTCAAATTCTTAAACTCATTCAAACGCTTCGTGCTCACAAGTCGTTTAGAAAAAAGAAGAAAGAAAGAAAGAACGAAAGAACGAAAGAAAGAAAGAAAGAAAGAAAATCAAAGTGAGAGCAAAATTGCAAATAAAAGAGAAGAAAAACAAAATCAACTGAAAAACCAACATAAAAGCTGAGCGTTGAATGAATATTATTTTTTGTTTATTTTTTAAACGACCTTTGTGAGCACGAAGCGTTGAATGAGTTTAAGATTTGAACGATTTCAATGTTTATGTCAATGAATAAACTCTTCATAAAATATAATTCAAAAGGCCATAAAAGGACGTCAAATATTTGCCGAATTAAAAAATGAATTCAAAAAAATCCCTAATGGCCTGTGGACATAACTCAACGTTCGAGGGGGGGGGTGAAATACTGAAATTCTTTGATGTTCGCTTGAAGGTAATTCTGTTTTTTTAAAAAAGAAATCACGGCTAAAAAATTGAATGGATATATGAAATAATCCGAGAAAAAAAAAATAAAAGCAAATAAAAAAAAAAACCCAAAAAAAAACCCGAACAGTTAACAAATAGAAAACTGTTTAAAATGTTTATTCTGTAACTAATAATATATTTCTTGTGAGTGTGAGATTTCCGAAGTGTGTATAAAGCTCAAATTTAGGAAGTGCGTGGTGTAATGGTTAAAGTCATGGGAAATGGACTTGTCGCCCCGAGTTCAAATCCTGGACGTGCTAATTGGATTTCACTTAGCGCTAATACCCTCGGGAAAGGTATGAATCCTACTCTCCCTCCAGCTATGGATAAATAGTAGGGCAGACTGGGCCCTTTAACCTTGTTTAGGCAACCGGTCTAGGAGAAGGAAAACTCTGAATTCAAACCTGTTGAACTCCGCTTAAGAAACTGACCTTGTGTCACATTCTGCTCGTGCGGAGGGGTTGGTATATATATATATATATATATATATATATATATAAAGCTCAAATTAATAGATTAGTTTATATTGAGATATTTAACCAAACTTTATTTAGAAAAAAAGGAAATTTGTTCTGTAATTTCTATCTATGTTCATATCTATCTATCTTTGTTCATATCTATCTATCTATCTATCTATATTCATATCTGTCTATCTATCTTTGTTCATATCTATCTATCTATCTATCTATATTCATATCTGTCTATCTATCTTTGTTCATATCTATCTATCTATCTATCTATATTCGTATCTGTCTATCTATATTTATCTGTTCATATCTATCTATCTATATCTGTTCATATCCCTCTCTTTCCTCTCTCCTCTCTCTCTCTCACCCACTCTCTCTCTC
>CM042173.1:13701454-13711454 GCA_023376005.1 Doryteuthis pealeii
ATAACCGGGAAATAGAATATCGAGTTAATCGCAACATCGACGGTCAACACAAATATTAACCGAATAAGTCAGAGTTATAAAGAATATGAAAAGTCCAATACGTTAGTAGAGCTGATTTAGAAGGAAGTTATAAATAGATAACTACTTAAGTTTCATAAAAATGACCATCAGGGTTAATTGTAATGAATTAATCAAGAAATTGATTAATTAAAGACATTTTCGGAAGTGAATAATACAATTATAGCCGAAACTGGTTTTATCTGTTTTAACGGCTATAATTGTATTATTACCTTCTGCAATTGTCTTTAATTAATCAATTTCTTGATTGATTCATTACAAATAACCCTGATAAACCCTTTTAGTGAAACTTAAGTAGGTTATCTATCTATACATTTCTAATATATATATATATATATATATATATATATATATATTACAGGTGTCGTTGAATTGAACAGACAATTCCTGTCTGACAAGTCTTTCGTTGATCCGTTCTAATCTTCGGGCCATCCTTCTGGTGTCAGGGTGGAACTGGTATACTTCCATTATTCCTCCCCCCTTATCACAACCTGTGCCCCCCCTCCAACAAAAAAATCACCACTGCTTTGTTCATACTACTACCATTCCAAAAACCTCCCACTACCAATTGATATTACCTCCCACTAATTCCTTGCTTCTACTCGTTCTCGTTAAAAACGAGACATGAAAATTATTCCATCGTTTCCCACCTGAGGATGGCAAAGTGTATTGCCGAAAGCGCTAGTGTTGAAACATTCGGTGGACTGGTATACCAGTTCCACCCTGACACCAGAAGGATGGCCCGAAGATTGGAACGGATCAATAAAAGACTTGTCAGACAGGAATTGTCTGTTCAATTCAACGAAACCTGTATAAAAGAAAAAATGCTGCCTAAATACACTTATATATATATATATATATATATATATATATAATATATATATATATAGTTAAAGTAGCGGGGACATGGACTCAAGGGTGTCTAGTTATTGAAAATTTCTCACCTTACATAGATTAGAAATTCTCAGTAACTAGAAATCTTCTAAACATTGCATAGGCGAGGAACTGTCAGTAACCAGGCACCGTTGACTCTGTATATTCAAACCAGCTGTACTCCGCTTAAAAATTGATCTTGTGTCACATCCTGAAAGGTATTTTTACAAAAGACTGCTGGAGGCTACTCTAAATTTGCAGTCGCAGATTTTTCTCTCTTCGACTTTCCAGGTGTTTATACCTGCTGTTATGAAAATGTTTCACTCCGTGTGCCGTATCACCGGGTGCAGGGGAATTGGTATATTTGTAAATGTGTGTGTGTGTGTGTGTGTGTGCGTGTGTGTGGTTAGTGTAGAGTCCTGACATTTTTATTTGTCATCTTCAGTTCAGGCTGAGGCAATAGGATATTCGGCTCTAATGACATTTTATAACCGCAGAAATATTTTTATGAGTGATGAACAATCTTGAATACATGATCAGAACATTATATATACTAGCAAATATTTGCACCCTCGGGGTGCAAGTATTTAAATTTTAATGTAATAAAATATCGTATTAAATTAGAAAGGCTAATGAAACTGAATAAAAATACATATAAAAATATTTGAAACAGAGGGATTATAATCGAAAAATGGAACAACTGAAACTTACTCTTCCATCACTCTCGTCTTTCATTGTTATTTTTTTTAATTTAAGTATTTAGTTAAAAGAGGAAGTAAAGAATAAAATGACAGTTATTTTATCTTGTTAATGGATTTCATTTAAGATTCATTGAAGAGATTTTTGCTTATATTCATTAAAATAAAACCAAACAGTTATAAATCAATAATACTAAGCACATATTTATTAAAATCACATTTTTAATATCAATATGCAAATTAGCCTTTCCGTTCACACTGTAAATCGCTATTTTGTTGTATATATAAATATAATTGCACGTTGTTAGTATGTAGATATGGTCAACAGTATTAATAATGTAAAACAATTTTATTAATAGTTGAGGTTTAAATAAAAATAAAATCATGGTCAATGTGACGTCAATAACTAAAGGAATTGTGACTTGAGTAGTGATTTAGTTTCGGTTACAGACAGATAAACATACAATCTCCATTATAATAAGATATATATATATATATATATATATATATATATATATATATATATATATATATAAACAAGGCTCTCTGTTATTTACGGATATGGGCTCTCTATGTATTAATTTATCAGTTAAAATTCTTATTCTTATTGGTAGGTGCTGACGGCCGAGGAGTTAGGGACTGATGAAAAATAAGTCGGGTTTCACTCCCGGCTAGACGTAATTGCTAAGTCTTACCACATTGCGCAAACGTGATACGTCGAAAAACATGGTGTGTGTGGATTACTATATATATATATATATATATATATATATATATATATATATATATATATGTACTATCATTATCCTTATATAACTCGTAGCCATAGCTTTGAGTCACTCAGACTTCTCCTCTCCTATACTGGTTGCCTAACCCAAACTAATGAACTCAATATGCCTTACTATTTACCCATAGCTGAAGGGAGAATATAGATTCGTGAATTCATGACATTAGAGCAAAGGGAAATGTAGACCCTCTTCCAGGATTTGAACCTGAAAATCATTTCACCTAGCGCCCCCCCAACAATATTATTATAAAATGATAACTGTGTGTTCTGCTAATCCGATGAATTGACAATTGTTTTTCTCCTAGGCTGGCTGCCAACCATTTCAAGGAATTCAGTGTCTATCCATTGGTGGGTGGGGTTTTCAGAAGAGATAGATTCGGGTCTTTTTCGATTTTCTACATCAGTGACCATTGCGCCACCCCCACTCCCGGATATGGGGGTAGTGAGTGCAAACTTGATGTTATTTCATTGGCTGAGCAGATTAATTTATTCATTAATGTATATATTAATCTATGAGGCATTAAAGTGTCACGGAAAATAGTTGTTGCTGGAGAGAGAGAGAGGGAGAGAGAGAGAGAGAGAGAGAGAGAGATGGATAGACAGAGGGGGATATGGGAGTGAGCGAGAGAGGGGGAAAGGAGGAAAAAAGAGCGAGAAAGAGAGGGGAGAAAAAGTGGGATATATCGTGAAAGAAAGACAGAGATAATGAGAGAAAGACAGAGAGATAGCGAGAGGCAGAAATAGAAACAGAGAGAGAGAGAGAGAGAGAGAGAGAGAGAGAGAGAGAGAGAGAGAGAGAGAGAGAGGAGGAGGAGAGAGAAATGGAAAGAGAGAGAAGACAGAGAGACAGAGAGAAAGATATAGAATAGAGAAAATAGAGAGAGAGAGAGAGAGAGAGAGAGAGAGAGAGAGAGAGAGAGAGAGAGAGAGAGTGAAACAGACAGAGACAGAGTCATAGACAGTCCGAGAGCGAGATAGATATAGAGGGAGACAGATCGAGAAAGAAACGAGAGGTCGTGTGAAAGAAGAGAGAGAGAAGAGAAATACTGTGTATGAAGAGAGAGAGAGAGAGAGAGAGAGAGAGAGAGAGAGAGTGTGTGTGTGTGTGTGTGTAAAGAGAGATTAAGAAACTGAGGAAGAACAGAGAGGGAAGAACAGAGAGAAGAAAGACAGAGAGAGAGAGAGAGAGAGAGAGAGAGAGAGAGGAGAGAGAGAGAGAGAGAGAGAGAGAGAGAGAGAGAGAGAGATGAAGGGAGGTAGGAATTCCAACACGTCTTCTTTTCGGCTATGCAATTTCATCTCTCCTATGACATTTGCAATATAATTTTGCCTCGGGATGAATGGTTCTCTCTCTCTCATTCATTCTAATGAAACCAAACACTTACCATTTTAATGGTGTTATTTAATTAAAATAAGTCAGCGTGTGCCGAAAAGTACTAAGCCATTATCTCGAGAACCGGTTGCGCAGTCTTAGCGGAATTTTCAAACGATCCAGCGGTGCGTGTGTGTGTGTGGGGGGGGGACATCACTGCACATATGTAAATATATGAACCAGAAATTTATTCGTTGGGGGTTATTCAGTCGCTACTGAGACCCTCATCAAGAGATCTTTTGTACGATGTGACCATTGCGTTCATACTGGCTAAGCACCAGCCCATTCTCCACCCTGTCGGCTGTGGTTGTAGAATACGCAGACTGCATCTCTTAGTGCTACCTGTTGGTTGTGCTTAAGGATGGAATCCTAGTGGGTTAGCTGTCTATTACATGTAACCCTCCACTTTGGCCCTTACTTAGGCTAGACAGGCAGTTGGAGAGTCCCCTTTCGATCAAACTGCTGTTTACGTCGAGTCCTCGCACCTATATATATTTACCAACCCCTCCGCACGAGCAGGATGTGGCACAAGGTAAATTTCTTAAGCGGAGTTCAACAGGTTTGAATTCAGAGTTATCCTTCTCCTAGACCAGTTGCCTAACCAAGGTTAAAGAGCCCAGTCTGTACTACTATTTATCCATAGCTGGAGGGAGAGTAGGATTCATACCTTTCCCAAGAGTATTAGCGCTAAGTGAAATGCAATTACCACATCCAGGATTTGAACTCGGGGCGACGAGTCCATTTCCCATGACTTTAACCATTACACCACGCGCTTCCCGACAGCCCTCGCACCTATATGACTGTCGCGACCTTATTGCTCTTATAGTAAAATCCCAACCATTTTTATCATATATATGCTAAAAGGCGGTGTCTGAGGGTCTTAGTGTCCTGAGTATTAAACTACATATAATAGTTTAAAATATAATTTTCAAAACTGATTACAGGGTTGTTCCTTATTCTATGTATTGACGTTTTTCGATAATGTGACGTAAGTAGTGAAGTAGTTTCGGTTACAGAAAAATAGAGACTAAATCTCCATTATTAATAGATTTACTATGCTTAGTTTTGATGCGGCACTAAATCAGAAGTATAGGGCACCCAATGGAATCGAACTCACTAACAAGAATGTTGGTTTTACGCTAGGTACTCAAGGTCTCAAGTGTGAGGGATCCATCGAGGATCAAACTCGCAATTCAGTATTGGACCTGCGAGACTAGCTTACTAACTATTTCACCATGATAGGATGTCCTGGTTGGTTTTATGGTAAGTACATAAGGTCGCAAGTGTGGACAATCCATCGAGGATTAAACTCGCTATGCAGTATTGGATCAGCGGGAGTAGCTTACTATCACCATTATAGGATTCCTGGTTAGTTTTATGGTAGGTACACAAGCTCGAAAGTGTTGGGCATTAGTTCAAAATATGATTAGTTGGTTGGTTGGTTTTACAGTAGGAACACAAGTTTATAAGTGTGGGGCATCCATCAAGTATCGAACACGCTATTCAGTGATTATATCACTTGTAAATATTTGTTTGACTGTATTTCAAAGACGATTGCAAGTCACAGGACTACTGCTAGGCCAAACTTTTTGTTTCAGTCGTTCAATCTCAATATTAGGAGAAAAGCGGTCGATTAACTGAAAACGCCAGTCTGCATCCTTCTATTGGATGACGTCAGCCAGAGAGCGTTGAATTATGGGAAGGAGACTGATAATCCATCAGGCTAAGGGTTACAGTCTATAGGCTCCACGTGCCTTTATCTACAAAGCGGAGATGCCTCTCTGTGGTGAAGCGTATCGCGCAGCCCCTTTCAAGTAGCAAGCATTGCCCCTCCCTTGCAGTCATTTTATTTAGCGTCCTACAGCTTGTCTATTCACAGAATTCTTTTAGGGTTTCTATGAGAGAGAGAGGGGGAGGGGGCTAAGCGGGGGTTTCCATGACGACGAAAGCACCAAGGGAATGGGAAATAGGGGATTTTGGACGAACAGTTCGGATAAGGATGTTAAAAGGGAAAAAGAAAAAAAAATGAAGTCAGCGGTCAGGTTTTTGCGGGCATCGAGACCATATTTCTTTTTCTCCCGGTGATTCAGCTTTACTATCAATCATATTTATCTGTTCATTTCTGTCAGGGTCCTTTATTTACATTTATCTATCTATCAATATATATATATCAATATATATATATATATATATTACTTCCGCCCACTCAGTTATGTATATCCGCCTTATGATGTATTTAGTCATACTGTTATCGATTATGATCTCTCTATCTCTCTCTCTCTCTCTCTCTCTCTCTCTCTCTCTCTGTATATATATATATATATAATATATATATATATATATATATATATATATATTTCATTCTGTTCCTATCTATCTATCCATCTATCTATCTCATTCTATTCATATCTTCTATATAATTTTGTTAATATCTATCTATCTATCTATCTATCTAATTCGTTTCTATCTATCCCAATCCGTTTCTATCTATATATCTATCTATCTATGTATCCAATACGTTTATATCCCAATCCGTTTCTTTCTATCTATCTATCTAAATTCATTTCTACTATCCAAATCGTTTCTTTCTTCTTTCTATCTATCTATCTAAATTTTTCTATCTATCCAAATCCGTTCTTTCTTCTTTCTATCTATCTATCTAAATTCATTTCTATCTATCCAAATCCGTTTCTTTCTTCTTCTATCTATCTATCTAAATTCATTTCTATCTATCCAAATCGTTTTCTTTCTTTTCTATCTATCTATCTAAATTCATTCTATTATCCAAATCCTTCTTTCTTTCTTTCTATTTGTCTATCTATCTAAATTCGTTTCTTTTTATCCCAATCCATTTCTATCTCTCTCAACCCGTTTCTATCTATCTATCTATCTAACCTACTCTTCTTCCCTTCCATGTATCTATCTATGTATGTATCTATTTATCTATCTATCTATCCCAATCCGTTTCTATCTATCTATCTATCTATCTATCTATCTATCTATCCCAAACCGTTTATATCCCAATCCGTTTCTTTCTTTCTATCAATCTATCTATCTAAATTCGTTTCTATCTATCCCAGTCCTTCTATCTATCTCAATCCGTTTCTATCTATCCCAGTCTGTTCCCATCTATCTATCTATCTATCTATCTATCTATCTATCTCAGTCTTTATTCCTTCTATGTATGTATGTATGTATTTATGTATGTATTCCAATCCGTTTCTATTTATCTATGTATCTATCCCAATCCGTTTATATCCCAATCCATTTCTTTCTATCTATCTATCTATCTATCTATCTATCTCAATCTTCCTCCCTTCTATGTAAGTATACATGTATTTATCTATCTACATATCCCAATGTGTAGACATGGAGAGTTCAATGTCTCCCTTTTGCCAGTTGCCAGTTGCCGTACTATGGTTTATGTATTCAGCCTGACCTACTATTTGCCGATTGCTCGTTACGTTGTATTTATGTCTTTCCAAAGAACATTTTGCGCAAGTGAAACACCAAGGGTCTCTTTGTGGGCTGGGGGTTGAGGCATTTACAAAGAACAGCTAGGATGTAGGAATTTTCCTGACCTCCCACCAGGCCGGATTTACACAAGTACTTTTTAGCATGGCAAACTGCGCACAATCCGAAGCTCATGCAGTGGCCAGTGCAAAAAGTGTGTAAATCCCTTCATCATTCTGCGGTATCTCAGACAACGGGAAATAAACCCAGCCCTGTCCTATTTAGACAAGCAGGCAGGATGCTGTCTGGAGGAACTTTCTCCTAGGATCATGCGATTAATTTTACCTTTACTTAGCGCTTCAGAAACAGAAGCCTCCTTGTTTCAGAAACGAGGTCCTTAGGGATTTGACACTCGGGGATCCGTCACTGAGATGCGAGCTCGTTAGCCACTACGTTCTGGTGAACGAGCTCGCCGAGCACGCTAAGAAACAGGGTTGTGTCATGTTTTTTTTTGGGGGTTGAAAGGGGAAGTAACATTTAGAAGAAAAAACTTCAAATAAATCAATTGTCATGTATCAGAGGAATAAAAGGAAATAGGGGTTTCGTCAGAAGATACAGAGATAGGGTTAACGAGGGGCACAACGCTCGGTCAAGTTTATTAGGGTTCATCCTGCCGGGAACTGGGAGGACGGGAGCGGTGCCAAAAGAAGACAAGGACTGACAGAAACATTTTTCATCGCGGAAAAGACATTAAAAAAAAGAAAAGAGAAAGTATTGAGTTCGCAGAGGGAAGACAAAGAGGCGGCGTTCCGAGCGAGTGAATCTTATTGAAGAAGGGCGAAGATTTGACGGGCCGGAATGTATAAGGTTTAGTTAAATGGTTCGATGGTTCAGTGGGTCGAGGGAGTGGATATTTATCATGTAATGCCAATCAGAGACAAATTTCGTAGCCGAATACGACAGACCCGTTGTAGTAATGGTGCTTTATTCTCGTCAAACTCCATTGAGAAATTGGCGGGCTTTTTCTTCTTCCATTTTGTTTTTCTGGTATTACGTCTTTTCTCTTTCTTTCTTTCTTTTTTCTTTCTTTTTTTCTTTCTTTTTGCCTCCTTTTTTCTCACCTAACTTTCTTTCTTTTTTCTTCTTGCCTCACTTTCTTTCATTTTTAAAGTTTTTCTTTCTTCTTTCTCGCCTGGCTTTCTTTCTTTTTTTTTTCTAGTCTTTTCATTCTTCTTCTCGCTTCACTTTCTTTCATTTTTATAGCTTTCTTTCTTTCTTTCTTTCTTTCTTCTCGTCTTACTTTTTCTCGTCTTTCATTCTTTATTGATTGATTTTCTTTCTTTCATTACCATCTGTCTTCTTTCTTTCTTTTTCTTTTTTCTTTCTTCTCGCTTACTTTTTCTCGTCTTTCTTTCTTTCTTTCTTTCTATTTAATTCTTTCTTTTCGTATTACGTTCTTTTTTTACTTTTTGTGTCTTCTTTCTTTCTTTCTCTTCCTTTCTTTCTTTCTTTCTCCTCGCATTACCTCTTTCTTTCTCATCTCACTTTCTTTTTCTAGTATTTCTGTTTTCTTTCCTTCTTTTTTCTCACAATGCTTTTTTTTTCCGTCTTTCTTTCTTTCTTTCTCCCTTTCTTTCTTTCTTTCTTTCTTTCTTGCTTCACTGTATTTAAGGTTTTAATCTTTCTTTCTTTCTTTCTTTCTTCTCGTATCACTTCATTTCTGTCTTTCCTTTTTTTCCTTCTTTTGTTTTCCAACAACGTTCCTTCAAATTATAGAATTTTTTTTCTTTCGTTCTTCCTTCTTTGTCCCTCCTTTTCTTTCTTTCATTTTATCCTTTGGTAAACTTCTTTTATTCATGACCTTTTTTCTTTCTTTTTTCTTTCACGTTTATCTTTCATTCATTCATTCATTCTTTTTTTTTTCTTCGTCTCGATATTTCATGTTTTTCATTCATCCTTCCTTTCTTTCCTTTCGTTGTCTCTGTCTTTCTTGTTACTTTCTTTCTCTCTATCTTTCATTCATTCATACTGATTTTATTTTCCCTTTCTTATCTTTCTTTCTTTCTTTCTTTTTTTCTTTCTTTAAAAAAAAATATTAAAATCTTTAAAAACCTACAATCTTCTTTTCCTTCTGAGATTTGTCCCAGTGTATTTACAGCGAAAAATCTTTTGGGATGTTAAAATCAAATTTAAGTTGTGCAAATTCAGAACACTGAATTCTAAATCGAATTGTCAAAGGTCAAATTCCCCCTTCTTCTAAATTTACACAATTTTAAGCAAATTGAATTCCAGCAGGAAGCCCGTAGAATTCCTCGACTGGTAAATGGGCGTATGAAAAGAAAATTATAATAAAAATTAAAAATAGGACAATTTTTTAAAGAATTAAAAAATATGAACATTGAGTAATTCAACTATTAAAATCGTGTTCTTTTTTTTCATATTCATCCCTGTCTGACTGTCTCTGTCTGCCTCTCTCTCTTCTCTCTCTCTCTCTCTCTCTCTCTCTCTCTCTCTCTCTCTCTCTCTTCTCTCGTTTCTTTTCTCTTATTTTTCAATCCTTTACTTTTTCCTGTTTTCCTTCCTTTTTTTTCATTATAACTTACTGTTTTCCCTGTTTCATTTTCTTTCCATTTTCCTTCTTTTCTTTGGTTTTCATTCAAATGAATAAAAAGCAAGGAAGAGAAGGAAATAATTTTCTTAATTATTCCTTTCTTCATTTATTTTCATTCTTCTCTTACA
>CM042173.1:13716454-13726454 GCA_023376005.1 Doryteuthis pealeii
TATATATATATATATTATATATATGAAAGAAATATTTTAAAAATATAACAAAAATATTTTCTTCTCATATGTCGGATTAATTTCCTCACCGAATTTTCCATATATATATATTATATATATATATATATATATATATATCATAATGGTATACACAGCAGAAATAACCTACTCGAGTTTCACCATAAGGATTTCAGGTTGAATTCACTGAATTAATCAAGTATTGATTAATTCAGCCGATTTTACGCGTGTATTTAATGTCATTAACGGTCATAACCACTAAATGTACGCGTACAATCGGCTGGAGTTAATCAATATCTTGATTAATTCAGTGGATCTAACCCTGAAGATCCTTATGGTGAAACTCGTGTAGGTCATTCCTGTGTATACCATTATAATAATACATTTTCTCTATTTACGTATTGAGCACATTATATTTGTTATATAGCTGTCTTTTCATTGTGAAACTTGCATCAACTAACCATTGTGGCCAATTTCACCAAAGTCACCATTTTATATATAAAATCATATATATATATATATTATATATATATATAATATGAGTTAAGGTAGCAAGGACATGAAGTCAACGCCGCTTGGTTACTGTAGCTTCTCGTCTATGTGATTTTCAAACATCATTGATTTTAAAAATTAAGAATAAATACCAGGTTAACAACCAACATCATAGTTACCTTATTTTCTTTATATTTGCACTGTGATAGCCTTCAAAACCACCACCAAACCAATATAAACACAGTACTTCAAGCGAATTAAAAAGCCTTATATTATATATAATATATATATATATAGGTGTGTGTCTATATATATATATATTATATATATATATATATATATATATATATATATTATATATATCTATAATATATATTACTATATATAATATATATATATATATATATATATTATATATATATATTGGTGTGTGGCTATATATATATATATATATATGAGAGATGTGAGGAGGTTAATCCGACAATATGTGGAGAAAGGTAGACAAACACGGGATGTTATGGAAGGGATGTTTATTGTCATACATCCTGTTTGATAAACATACAGGTTTCCATACATCCCGTGTTGTCTACCTTTCTCCATATATATATATATATATATATATATATATATAGTTAGATAATGCAGCCATTTTCTGTCTGCAAGTTTTGTCCTTTTTTTTTCGTATTGCCGGATTATTTTTATATATCTGGCGAAAATGGCTGCATTATTTAACTATATATGCCTACAAGAAAAAATGCAGTCTAAATACACACACAACACACACACACACACACACACAACACACACATACACACACACACACATATATATATATATATATATGTATATATACATATATATATATATACCTAATTCATTTGTTTTTAATACTGATACGGAAGTAATGTTGCCATTCGGCATACCTACCCACACCCCTACACCCAATCTACAAATAACTTTGTGACAATCCCCCCCTTCCCCCCCCTGACACCAATAAATTCGCTAATTGCACTCCAGAATGACCTATTGTATCTAAAACGTTACTCACAAAGGAATAATTAACTAAGTCAGCTGAGATGACGAAGGCCACGTGTTTTAAATAGGTATTTGTCGGGTATGAGAGGCTCGGTCTTGTGTCGGGGGGGGGGGAGAGTTGGAGTGAGGAGTAGAGGTTCTTAACAATGCACCATGATCCAAGTTTTCTGTTTCTTTTCTTTTTTCTTTTTTTTTTCTTTATTTAGGACAAAAGAGACATTATTTTTCGGTTCCACTTTGACGCGTATTGGGCGGGAAGATATTCAAGGCGTTTTTCTTTCTTTCTTTCTTTCTTTTCTTTCTTTCCTTCTTTCTTTCTTTCTTTCTTTTTCTTCTACTCTTAATTTTAATTAATTAATTCATTAATTATTTTCTCTCTTTCTTTTTTTCTTTTTTCTTTTCATTGTTTCTTACTTCATTTCCTCTTAGCTTGAAACAGTCAGAATGGATTTCGTCACACGTAATAGTGCAGTGGCTAGCGTACTGCTGTTCACAACTGTACATCACGAGATCTATCTTTACTGGATCCATCCACCGATAGACTCCACTTTGGCCCTTGTTTAAGGGCCCGTTTACCTCAGTCGGTAGAGTGTCTGGCTGTGAACCTCAAGTTTTCTGGTTCGATACCGGCCATCGCCAAGTCAGCGTATGAGTAGCACA
This sequence comes from Doryteuthis pealeii, assembly GCA_023376005.1. NCBI lineage: Eukaryota > Metazoa > Mollusca > Cephalopoda > Myopsida > Loliginidae > Doryteuthis > Doryteuthis pealeii. The sequence continues at coordinate 13,718,660 of CM042173.1, forward strand.
AAATATGTGCGGTAAAGTGGGGAGCTGATGGTAGATGTAATGCTCCGTCTCAGACGCTAAAAAAATTTCCTTGGTCTAGTGCTAGTGAAAAGGGGATAGATTCCCTCGCTGCCTGGCTGATACTGACTTTTGTCTACTCAACGACTTAGGCTAGAAGGGTGGGTGGAGAGAGTCCCCTCTGATCATCGGCTGGTCACGTCCAGCCCTATCGCCTATATGATTGTCCCTACCCTATTGCCTTTATGATAATTCTCAAACTCTTTATATCATATATGTGCTAGAAGGCGGTGAATGAGGGGTCTTAGTGTCCTAGATATGATGTTAAATTGCATCTAATCGAGAAGTTCTGGAGAGTGTGGAGTATACTTTCATCGCCATTACTCCCAGGTTCACTCTGACCCGGAGTGGTAGTATATGTTAGGGTCCCATCTATGGGTAAAATAGATGAAAATGAGTAAAAATCGTTCTTTCTTTCTATCTTTTTTATTATATTTTTTGGTAGCATATCCATTGTCTTCCTTTTCTTGCTTTATGATAAAAACGGAATGTTCCATTATTTAACTGAGGTGACGACACCCATAAAAATTAAGAATTTGGTGGAATAAACAACACTATATAAACAAGATTTACATTTTTGCCTTTGATCTTGGACGATTTGGACGGTCTCATTTTTAACCAGAGGGTGTTGCAAGATCATAACGGTCGTACAAATACGAGTATTAATATAATAATAATATAATAATAATAATAATAATAATAATAATAATCTCTGGGACTTCGAGATAAAGACAGATCAACCTAACCCAGCCAGGAGACCAGAACTAGTGTTGATTAAAAAAAAAAAAAAAAAAAAAAGAGAACGTATCAACTGGGGGACTTTGCCGTCCCAGCAGATCACTGGGTGAAGCTGAAGGAAAATGAAAAGATGGATAAATACCTGGACCTTGCCAGAGAATGAAAAAGCTGTGGAATATGATAGTGAAAGTGATACAAATTGTAGTTGGTGCACTTGGAACGGTCCCAATAAACTTGGAAAAAAGACTGGAGGATCTGGAAATCAGAGGAAGAATTGAGACCATCCAGACTACTGCAATCGGCTAGAATACTCAGAAGAGTCCTGGATACCTGGGGAGACTTGTTGTCACTCAGACTCCAGGAAAATACCATCAGCTAACGCTGATGTAAAAAAACTCAAAAGGAGTGAAAATAATGATGATGATAATAATAATAATAATAATAATAATAATAATAATAATAATAATAAGAAGAAGAAGAAGAAGAAGAAGAAGAAACGACAACCCAGAAAATAAAAGGTTGGGGGCAAAGAGATGTCGAATCTCAGTGGCACAATATCTGTGGAACGCCCGCGGGCACGTGTCGCCCCACGGGGATAGAGCAACGCCTGAATTATGCGAGAGGGGATTTTGCGGGGTCAGCTGATTAAGAATTTTGATGGCTTCCACATGAGGGAGAATGGAAAATGATTTTTTAAAGAATTCGGATAGAGCACATGCAAAAAGTTAAACGTAAGCCAACTAATCTGAAATTGCTTTGCCTTGTATAATATCTCATTTCGCTTTTACGATTAAGCCGAGTAGGAGGCGCTCACGAAAAACGATCCATTTTTTTGTGTGGCTTGATGGCATCTTCATTTCTGTCACTTTTGTATTAACCCCCCACTCTCTCACATAACCTTTAGGAAAACCCCAAAGACGTAAACCGACGAAGTTATTTTTAGTTATTATCATAATTTATAGAATTTATGAAATATTGACTTTTCTAGTGTGGTCAGAAAATACGAGAAAGGGTTACCGTAATTATTCGCGTATAAAACGCAAAAGCTTTTTTTATTATTATTTGCGTATAAAACGCACTATTTTTGTTAAGATTATTTGCATATAATACGCAATATTTATCCGGATTATTTGCGTATAAAACGCAATATTTATTCCGGATTATTTGTGTATAAAACGCAATATTTATTCCGGATTATTTGCGTATAATACGCAATATTTATTCCGGATTATTTGCGTATAATACGCAATATTTATTCCGGATTATTTGCGTATAATACGCAATATTTATTCCGGATTATTTGTGTATAAAACGCATTTGCATATAATACGCAATATTTTATTCCGGATTATTTGTGTATAAAACGCAATATTATTCCGGATTATTTGTGTATTTAAAACGCAATATTTATTCCGGATTATTTGCGTATAAAACGCAATATTTATTCCGGATTATTTGCGTATAATACGCAATATTTATTCAGGATTATTTGCGTATAAAACGCAATATTTTCCAAATTATTTGCGTATAAAACGCAATATTTATTCCGGATTATTTGCCTATAAAACGCCATATTTTTTCCCAATTTTTCAGTGTTCTGAGTATGACGTTAAACAGCATCTAATGATGAAATTTCAATTTTGGGACCCTTCATCGCCATTACTCCCAGGTCCACTGTGTATATCCCGATTATCTGGTTTTGCTTATCCATCGAATTCTTACTTCTTAGTTAAATTTTAACTCTCAACACAAAGCAAAAAATCTTAAACAGCTCGTAACGCGGAAAACTCGTTAGTAGGGGCATTCGTAAGTGAAAGTATAACTGCACTGACATTTTCATTATGTTTTCATGGAACCGTAACTCTGCTAAAAAGGATAATAAAAATATAATTAAAGATAAATACAAAAAAAAACATACGGCATATCCCGTTGAAGTACGGTGACCCGAAGACATAAAAAAGATTATGGACATATACGAATGTATATATATATATATATATATATATATATATATATATATATATATATAAGACTACGACAGATTTTTTGAAGCCTGTGCAATTTCGCTTTTGCCCTCCCTCAATAATCGACATGGATTCTTTAATATATCACCGTTTCTAGCTAAAATAGTGTTAAATAATTACAAAATACCAGGCTTCATTTAATTATTTATTTAGTTATCATTCCCAATTTGTTCCCTTTGTTCTCATAAAAATCAGTCCATTAATACGCTTTCTCGTCTTTTGTTGGATGCATTTCTTTCGAGTTGTGTTCATGCGTCATGACATCTTCCCGTTGTGGATCGCGACTTGCCTTTCAAAAATAAAACGCTGATCAAATACAGTTACACAACTAAAAAGATTTTCATCTCTGTCATCTATAAAAACATCCATCAATTTCTTCACCCCAAGATACATCCTGATGAAGGTTTCAATGTAACCAAATTTTGAACATCGATAATTAAATTCATCCCATTTTCAAACACTTTGTTTTTTTCAAATTTTCTTAATATTGTCGGATTTATTTTCCATATTTACTCCCATATATATATATTATATATATATATATATATATATATATATAAATAAGGGTTTTATAATTTAAACATCTATAGCCCAGCACCCCCCCACACACACACACAAACACACAAGCCATTGCACACTAGTTGTTAACTAATAAGATTTACTCTAGATATTGATGAATTTAACTATTTTAGCCTTTTTATTCTAACACACACACATTCACATACATACAAAGTAAATATGAAATAATTTTTAAAATAAATTAAATTAGATATAAATAATTAAACAAACACATAAATAATAATAATAATAATAATAATAATAAAGAAAAACTTGTCAACTGGTGGATTTTGCATGCCAGCAGATCACAAGGTGAAGTTAAAGGAAAATGAAAAAAATAGACAAATATCTAGACCTTGCCCGAAACTGAAAAAGTTGTGGAATATGAAAGTCAAAGTGATACCAATTGTAACTTGGAACATTCCAAAAGGATTAGAAAAGGGCTTAATATCAGAGGAAGGGTTGAAACCATTTAGAACACTGCACTGCTGCAATCTGCCAGAATACTCAGAAGAGTCCTGGAGACCTGAGGAGACTTGCTGTCACTCAGACTCCAGTGAAAGACCATCAGCTAACACTGATGTGAAAACTCAAAAGGAATAAATAAGTTATATTACATCCAACACGAAATTTTATACATCACCATGGCCACCAAACACAAACACAAACACCCTCTTTCATACGCACATACGCACGTGGATACGGTCATTCATACGCACACACGCGCGTGGATATGGTCATAACGTCACAGTCTACACGCATTTTCATGCACGTGCATGACAACATACGCACATGTACAAACAAAAAACAAACGCATTCCCGTAAACATGCAACACGAGAATACAGTTATAAAAAAATACCATCTGTAACATTTTTAAAAAAATCATTTAACTAAAAATGCCATAACAAGACGACAACTACTTATTATTTTATCTCGAAATATTAATATTAAGAATAAATCACAGGTTAACAAACAACACCATTGTTACCTTATTTTCTTTACACCTGCATTGTGATAGCCTTCAAAATCAACCTCCAAACCAATATATATATATATATATCTTGATTTTGTAACGGTTTAATCACACCGTCTCTCTTTCACACACATCTCGCTCTTGATATAGACCACTTCAATAAAGGGTCGAAACAGATTTCTGTCAGCGAATTATAACATCATGTGTTCGTTTTTTCTAAAAATATTTATTTCATACTGTCGGATTCACTTCCTTTCACTTTTTCATATATATATATATATGTGTATATATATATATATATATATATATATATATATATATAATATATATATAGAGAGAGAGAGAGAGAGAGAGAGAGAGAGAGATAAGAAATGAGAACAGAACGATAGAATCGCATGATCACCCCCACTAACCGCCCCCTCTAGAAAAAGGGAAATTTCTAAACTTTACAAACATTGCAAAGAAGAAATTTTCAAGCATCCAGCCAGTGCCTTAGCCAGAGAGTGTGCCGCCGGGGTCGGGGGTAGCCCTTGAGTTTGCCGCCCCTCACTTGAGTTTGTCTCTCTCATAAAAGTGTCGCCTGGGGTGGGCCGCCCCCCATTAGCTACGCTACTGTTTTCCCGGCATTTTTCAGCAGTTGTGCTAGTCTCAATTTCTCATCATATGACAGACACTCAGAGGGGAGGCCGCATCTAAAATCATTTTAATATTTCCAAAAAATAAAAATGTCTTATATTACCATTCTTATCATAATGGAGATTCGGTGACTGACTGTAACCGAAACTATATTACTGCTTACGTCACAATACCCTCGGAAATAGCATATGCTTAACAATGTGTATTTATCTTATAGTCAAATTCATTAATACGTAGAATAGATCTTATTTATTAACGATGTTTGGTTTGTTTTGTTTTACGGCATATCAACCTCAGTGGGTCATCTATTGCCGATAAAGTTTTGAAATAAATCAATTCTTAATGGATAATACAATTTTTTTATAAATACATTTTTCTATTTAACCCATAGATGGGACCCTAACAGGTACTACCACTCCGGGTCAGAGTGGACCAGGGAGCAATGGTGATGAAGGGGTGCTCCACATTCCCCAAACCTCCAAAACTGGAACCTCACCATCAGATAGAGTTTAACGTCATTCACAGGACATATAGACCCACAGCTTTCTAGCACGCATATGATAAAAAGGGTTGGGGCTTGCCATAAGGGTAATAGGGTTGGGAAAATCTATTAAGAATGAATTTATTTCAAAACTTTATCGGCATTAAATGACCCACTCAGGTTGATATGCCGTAATTATTTTTCGCGAATAAAAGTCTATGTACCCCGCTATTATGCACAGGGTGCGACGCAAAGTCACTTTTAAGCGGGGTACAACAAGCTTGAATTCGGAATTTTCTTTCTCCTAGGTCGATTACCGTACCAAGAGCCCAATCGGTCCTACCATTTACCCATAGTTGGGGGTGATAGTAGTTTGACTTATATACTTTCCAAGGGTATTAGCGCTATGAGAAATGTAATAACCTCGTCAACGATTTGAATTCGGGTCAGCGTGCCCTTTTACTACGACGATAACCGTTACTTCATGAGTTGCCTATAAATAACTATATTAGTTGCTCAGATGTGCTCGTCATCGGTTAAACATTTTAAAGAATTTAAAGCTTTATTCTCAATAGATTTTTATCACGCTTCGTATAGCCAAGGTATTTTTAGCGTCAGGAATAATAGGTAGTTTGTTTTCTTAAAAGATTCTTTTGACACACGGTCTTATCAAATTTATTATCAGGGAGATTATTTAACAGCCTCTCTGTAACCGAAACCACATCATCAATGATTTCACTATTTCCTGAGTTATTCAAATTATATTCTCAACAATTATGAAATAGTCATTATTTAATCTTAATTAACATCTAATTTATTAACGATGTCTTTAATAAAGTCTAGCTTAGTTAGATTTTCCTCAAAACTACCCATATTATTAATGCATTTAAAATCCTGAAATATGTGTTATGTATCTCGAGAAATAAAGATTTGTTATATGGTCGGAATATGTATTGTTATTTTAACTAACCTGGGTTTAATAAATAATTATTTGCTGTTATTGATTTCTAAAACTATCATGTTATTCTCAGACGTATTTAACGCAATCCTATATATGATTTTATATAGAATTTTCATCAATTAAAAAAGGTTATTTGTATTGTTCTTTTTAGATTCATTCGTCTTTTTAATTCAATATAATATTTTATTTCATTAAAATCTAAATACTTGCGTCTAGTGCACACATACTTTTGCTAGTACAAATAATTTCCAAACAGTTTTATTTAACCGGGGCTTATAATATATCGATCAGTAAAACCCACCGTCCAAAAATAAGTTTCCTTTCTCTGAATGTTTGAGATGAGGCTTGATTATTAGTATTATCTGCGTTATTCGGACTATTGTCCTCATCTTTATTGTTATCTGTACAATGAAGAGTTTCTCTGAATGTTTGAGATGAGGCTTGATGATTAAAATTATCTGCGTTATTCGGACTATTGTCCTCATCTTATTGTTATCTGTACAATGAAGAGTTTCTCTGAATGTTTGAGATGAGGTTTGATGATTAATATTATCTGCATTATTTGACTATTGTCCTCATCTTTATTGTTATCTGTACAATGAAGAGTTTCTCTGAATGGTTGAGATGAGGCTTGATGATTAGTATTATCTGGGTTATTCGGACTATTGTCCTCATCTTCATTGTTATCCGTACAACGTTTCGGCCGATATGCCCTCCGGCCTTCTTCAGGTATTTCTTGTCAGACTCTGTAACCTTCTCGGACTCGGGAACCCTCTTTTCGGAATCGGAACCTTCTTATTGTATTTGGGAGCCATCACGGAACTTTGAACCTAACCCTTTTTTTAGTCCACGGGGGTATCCCGTTCTCATTCCGCTAACCAAAACTGGGGTAGAGGCGTTAAGCTGTGTTTATTATTATTCTATGTTACTGCTGCCCTTGATCAGGATTGAACCTGCAATCTAGAGATAGCTGTCACTTAGAACTGTATTAATCTAACTCCTTTATCCACTAGGCCATGTGTTCAATTGGTCGAGTCCGACAAGGAATACCTGAAGAAGGCGGAGGGCACACGGCCGAAACGTTGTACAGATAACAATGAAGATGAGGACAATAGTCCGAATAACGCAGATAAGAAGTTTCCTTGTTATTACACGAAACCGCATCTGATGGTGAAGTTCTAAATTTGGAGTACCCCTTCATTGTGCACATTTTTTTTTAAAGTGACCTGGCTTGTTATTTGTAAATATCTAAGAAGAAAAAAATGAGTCTATATTTGAAATGGAGCAAGACCGACGCTGAAAAAGAAAACAAAAGAATGGTTGTTCGGGTGTGGATGGGGTGTGGGTGGTTGTGCTGGCCTCTCCA
>CM042173.1:13731454-13753954 GCA_023376005.1 Doryteuthis pealeii
AGTAACAATGAAGATGGGGACAATAGTCCGAATAACGCAGATAATACTAATCATCAAGCCTCATCTCAAACATTCAGAGAAACTCTTCATTGTACAGATAACAATGAAGATGAGGACAATAGTCCGAATAACGCAGATAATACTAATCATCAAGCCTCATCTCAAACATTCAGAGAAACTCTTCATTGTACAAATAACAATGAAGATGAGGACAATAGTCATCATCAAGCCTCATCTCAAACGTTCAGAGAAATAGTGTAGATAACAATGAAGATGCGGACAATAGTCCGAATAACGCAGATAATACTAATCATCAAACCTCATCTCAAACATTCAGAGAAAGGAAACTCATTTTTGAAACGTGGGTTTTACTGATCTACAGGGAATACAGTCGATATATTATAAGCCCCGGTTAAATAAAACTAATTGGAAATTATTCGTACTAGCAAAAGTATGTGCGCACTAGACGCAAGTATTTAAATTTTAATGAAATAAAATATTATTTTGAATTAAAAAGACGAATGAATCTAAATAAGAACAAATACAAAAATAACTTATTTTAATTGATGAAAATTCTATATAAAATCATATATAGGGTTGCTTTAAATACGTCTGAGAATAACATAGAAATAGTAAAAAAAAATATTTAAAAAATGAGACAATTACGAATTTCTTCGTTTTTGCTCGATAAAGCTTTATTGGTTCATTCAAATCTATACTCTTGCCTTGTCTAAATTGCCTTTTATTAAATCTTAGTTTTTGACTCTTATCTATATTTCTTGAGGCTCGTGTTCAGTTCTCGTCTTTGGCTGGACATTTTCAAAATAGTTCATGGGTCAGTGCTCCTCTCTTCTATTCCTCCTCCTTGCTCATGTTCTACCCACGATCTCTTGGGCTTCCTTGCCATGTTTACAGCATCAAAGATTTTTTTCATCTTTTATATTTCTCCAAAGAGAAGTTGGGCGCCGCCTAGAAAACACCGTTTCATCTTGTTTCAAACATTAAAAATGGCGTCATAATGTGGGAGAATCTGAAGGGCGTATCATTTTGAATTTCTAATTTGTTTTCGCCCGAAATGATCGGTTTTATTTTTAATTATTATATCTTATTCAACATACATTCTTTATATATAAAAAAAAGATATAAATGTATGAATAAAAGCAACCCGTTAAGAAGAAGGAAACAAAAAAACCCTCAATAAAAATAACAACGCCCGACGTCCTCAACATAACAGAAAAATATTCTAGTCATTGATAGTTTGTTTTCAAGAGACAGAACGCACGGTTTCATCTTATTCATAATACAACTGAACAAGGTAAGATCTTAAATATATTCGGAAAGAAACTAACAGGACCAGTGGATATACCACAGTATGATAATAGTTATAACAGCAGGGCAGGTTTAGCTCAGTCGGTAGAGCGTTCGACTACGAACCACAAGGTTCCTGGTTCAATACAGGCCCTCACCAACTCAGCGTATGTGTAGCACAAGGATCCGTGTGGTAAAGTACGTAGCTTTAGTGGAAAGGGGATAGACTCCCTCGCCATCTGGCTAATACCGACTTTAGGCCACCCCGATGACTTTATTTATTGCGAAATAGTTCAATATGTAAAAAGTATAACAATCTTGATTTAACTCTCCTTCTTTTTTTTTCATTTTCTTTCTTTCCTTCTTTTCATCTTTCAATATGTTCAATTGAAACAGATTAACGTTATCGCTTCCGGGTGCTCACCCCCTCTATCTATCTTTCCACTGCTTTCTTTATTTCTTTGTAGTACGTCCCTTTTTCTCCTTTTTTTGTTTTTATAATAAAAACGGAATGGACCATTATTTAGCTGAATAAGACACTAATAAAAATAAGAATTCGGTGGATAAGCAAGACCAGATAATAAGTATTTACATTTTTGCATTTCATCTCATTTTCTCATTTTTCCCCCAAGATGATAACGATCGGAAGATAAAGGAACAAGAGTATTAATATATAGATAGTATTAAATCTTATTATAATAGTGATTGTGTGTCTCTCTGTAGCCGAAACCATATCAAATTTCCCTTAGTTATAATGAAATTATCATACTGCGATATATCCTCAGGTCTTGCTAGTTTATTATTATCAATAATCCTTAAACTTAATGTCAGTGTTGAACCTCTCATTTTTAGAAAACAAAAATATGAATATAATGTTTATATATTTTCTGAAGCGTCACCCCCAGGAATTAACGTCACGAGTCGCCACTGTATACCACAATGGAATAATAAAACTCCTCAGTTATAAAATAAAACTAAAACAAACGGTTCTATTGCAGCGATATTCTATCCTAAATTACTGAAATATATACTTGAAGGACAAGACAGAATTGTTTTGTTGCAAGTTTTGGTTTTCCTGGGAAAATTGACGTAAGAAAAAAACATTTTTCTTTCAACAGTCTTGCGGTATGTTTATATTGCAAACAAACACGGCACATGATCGCTTTTTTATATGGGTAGCTGCCAAAAATACATGTAGCCATTGGTTTATACAACAGTACCCCATCTGAACCGAAGTTAGGATACTGGGGAGGTGCTGTCTGTTGGGTGGATCGCAGTATTTAGCTAGACCAAGGGTCAGTAACCCACGGCCCAAGGGCCACATTCGGCTCTCAAGTTGTTTTCGTCAACAGCTGGACTTTTATTGTGTTAGTAATGATTTTTCTATTAAACCTTTAGTAAAATAAAATAAATGGTTTAAATAAAATCAGATTAAATTCCTTATTCTTATTTAAACCTTGAAAAAAGACAGCTTTTTGGACAGAGCAGGTTGAGTCCAAGAACATTTTTGCATTATATCTCATACCATCACCGAGACACTGCAGAGCCGATTACCCCCCCTCACATAAGCATTTCGGTATATTGTACCATCTTCAGGACACTGTTAAGTAATGTTTACGTCAGAGACAAAATGTTTATGTGAGGGACAAAAAATAAAACTAAACACTTAACATCTTTCATTTTGTCCCTCACATAAACATTACTTAACAGTGTCCTGAAGATGGTACAATATACCGAAATGCTTAAGTATTGACACATAAAATTGTTTCCCCTGATCATAACATCATGTGTTTGTTATATTTTTAAATATTTTCTTCTCATATATATGAGAAGAAAATTAGATCTTAGCCCTGAAGAGCATTAAGCGAAACTAATAGTAGGTTCGTCTGACTCATTAGATTTATCTTTATTATTTGCTCTACTTAGGTATTGAGTGCTTTTTACTTATTAGCTATTCTCCTAGCGGTTATATGAATATATATATATATCTTATTTACATATATATACATATAAATTGTTTTTTTCTTTTGGCCAAATACTGTACCAATAGATTATTTTTTGTTGGTACGACTATCTTGGTCTTTTCTTTTTTTCAAAAAATTTTTTCTCCCCGGTTGATGTTTGGTAGTATATTTTTACAATCAAACTATTTGCTGGTTTTTTTCTCACCGCAAGGATTTACCAACACGCTTGGTATATTAGATTTAGCTCTAGTTTTAACTATTGAGCACTCCCTTAGCTCATAAAGAGTCAGATCTTAGCCCTGAAGAGCATTAAGCGAAACTAATAGTAGATTCGTCTGACTCATTAGATTTTATTTATATATATATATATATGTATATATATATATATATATGCGTGTGTTTGTGTTTGTGTGTGTGTGGGGGGTGTATTTATGACTATGTACCTATCGATGACTCAATTTATCTATCTATCCATCTCTTTTTCTTTCTATCTGTTTCTTTTTTTATATTTCCCTGTCTCTCTTTATTACTCTGGTGGGTTTGTCGAAAATCTAAATGGGGCAAGAATGTCCATCCTCAACCTATTTCTTTTAAACAGAATCTCGCTGAGTATTGCACATAAATGGATGTCGGATGGACATTTGCAGGGAGATAATTATATCATCCTTAATGGCTGACATTAAATGATGCGTCTTTTTTTTTTGTTTTGCTTTTGTTTTGGCTTGCTGCACTAATGCATTTGCGATATCTTAAATAATATTTTATGAAAAATGGAAGCCGCATTATCTCACGGCCCAATGATCTCCTTAAGGGGAATTTCATATTTCCCTTTTACAGACAAAATGACCAAAAACAAGCATATCTATCTATCTATCTATCTATCTATCTATCTACAACATTTGCATTTTGTATTTCTATATACACACACATATATATATATATATATATATATATATATATATATATGAGGAAGAATGAATAAAGAAAAGAAAGAACAGAATGGATAATAAAAGATGAATTTAATCAATATCACTTACACATGTGTTTCGGTCAGTATCTTCTCTGTGTGCGGAATATTTTCACACAGATGAACTGACCGAAACACATGTGTAAGTGATATTGATTAAATTCATCTTTTATTATCTATTCTGTTCTTTCTTTTCTTTATTTATTCTTCCTCATATTGTCAGATTCATATCCAATTTCCAGTTATATATATATATATATATATATATATATATATATATATATATATATATATTACTAGCAGCGGCTACCTGGCGTCGCCTGGGTAGAGGGAGATTTTTTAATGTTAGTCCCGCAGATCCATTATTAGTGAATCGTGAGTTGAATCCTCGTGGGATGCCCCATTTAAATCCCTATGTAAATAAAAATAGACCTTACATTGATCCGGCTACTCTGAAAAAGAAATGTTAATGTCTACTATCTAAAATATTAAATGAAAAAAAATCCATGCTGTTATCATTTAAATTTTATTTTTTAATTATCTTCACGACTATAAATCAAATCTATTTTTGCTCAAAACCAAGCCCTGGTGATATTTAATGTGTATATATATTTACTTTGGCGTAAATTGTTATATTTTCGAAGTTTCCTCCGGATTACATATACACACAACTTCCCTTATATATATATATATATATATATATATATATATATATATATATATACTCATACTCATACACTGAGTTGGCGAGCGCTGGTATCGAACCAGGAACTTGTCGTTCTTAGTCGAACACTCCACTAACAGAGTTAAATATAATGTCCCCATACATAGATCCCATCTATAAAAAAAAAAACAAAAAGCAAAAAAAGAAACAATTTTAACTACATTGGCTTGGTTTCTTTATTTAATGGCATATCAACCTTCATGGGTTATTCAGTGCCAAATTCATATTTGTTCAAGATCAGTAATGGTACGATTTAACCCATAGCTGAGAAAGAAGCTTGTAGCAGGTGCGCATTTCTGTACACGCCTATTATTTATAAGCAATGAAATTTATTTCACTATCGAAATAAACAGAAACACTTTCACTACGGAAATGTACCAGAGCTGTATGCGTTCACTGTTATAGGGAAAATATTTTAAGTGCTTTTTAATAGACAAAATAATGAGAATATCTTATCTAATTCTTACATAACTGAAGGGCGGACTGACAAACGCTATTAAAAGTGCTTTTTAGACTATTATTATTATTATTATTATTATTATTATTATTATTATTATTATTATTTTCACTCCTTTTGAGTTTTCACAAAAAAAAAGAACAAGAGTAAAAAAACAATTTTTAAAATTGCTTATTCAAATTTTGGGTGTATATAGCATAAGAATATTGTGACGTAATCTGTGACGTAGAGCTATGACGTAGTTTTTGTTACAAACAGAAATACAGACAATCTCCATTATTATTATTATTATTATTATTATTATTATTATTATTATTATTATTTACTCCTTTTTCACATCAGTGTTAGCTGATGGTCTTTCACTGGAGTCTGAGTGACAGCAAGTCTCTTCACGTCTCCAGGACTCGTCTAAGTATTCTAGCAGATTGCAGCCGTGCAGTATTCTGGATGGTCTCAATCTTTCCTCTGATTCCCAGCTTTTCCAAGCCCTTTTCCAATCCTTTTGGGACCGTTCCAAGTGCACCAACTACAATTGGTATCACTTTGACTTTCATATTCCATAACTTCTTCAGTTCTCTGGCAAGGTCCAGGTATTTGTCCATTTTTTCATTTTCCTTCATCTTCACCCTGTGATCTATTGGAACTGCAAAATCCACCAGTTGACAAGTTCTTTCTTTTTTGTTAATTAGCACTAGGTCTGGCCTTCTTGCAGGGATAAGGTGATCCGTTTTTATCTCAAAGTCCTATTATTATTATTATTATTATTATTATTATTATTATATTGTGATAAATGTTTATTTCTTTCGGGTTTTTGCCGCTCTCAACTAGGGCTTATTTTAAGGAGAGGACTTATATTAAAATCATCCTAAAAAATCATGCTGGGTATTATTTTGCAGAGGTATAGTCGGTGTATTCTAACGCCCCAGTCGACAGGACGGCTATGATTTGAAGGAGTTTTGTGAAGGAAAACTGATGTTTCCATGTTTTGGAAGAATTGTCAAACTAACAAGTTTACCATCTGAAAAAGATTGGCCGAATTTCGTGTCAGTAAAGGAATTTCAAGACACTTGATCACTGTAATAACATGTCTTGTGTTCTTTGAGAACCGAGCTGGGAGTGTGGGTCAGGATTGGTTTTCGAAGAATGGAATTTCGAAACTCGACTTTTTTGACGTAACATAATTTTGAGAATGTGACGATACCGTATATACTCGTGTATAAGTCGAATTTTCAATTAAAATAAACAAAAACAATCTCCACAAAAATAAATAATAATAAATAAATAGATAAATAAATAAAGGACTAAAAGAAAATTAAATAAAGATGACAACTGATCCCCTGCCTGGTCCCTTTGCTATGATTGATTGCAGTTGAAAGAAATTAGACTATATATATATATATATATGTGTGTGTGTGTGTATATATATATATATATATATATATATATATATATATATATATATATGAAGTAAATGGAAGTGAATCCGACAGTATGAATTGAACATTTTTAGAAAAAACAAATGATGTTATTAATATGCTGACAGATCTGTTTCGACCTTTTAATAAAGCGGTCTTCATCAAGAGCAAATATATGAAGGAAAGCTTTCCTAATATATCAGCATATTAATAACATCATTTGTTTTTTCTAAAAATGTTCAATTCATATATATATATATATATATATATATATATATATATATGGGAGGTTCATATTTGTTCAAGATCAGTAATGGTACGGTTTAACCTATAGCTGATAAAGAAGCTTGTGCTATATATATATATATATATATATATATATATATAGTGAAGTCGTCGAGGTGGACTAAAGTCGGTAACAGCCAAACAGCGAGGGAATCGATCCCATTTTTACTTGCCTTAAACAAAATGGCATTACTTTTGTACTTAACCTCGTAATTTTGACTAAAGAAAATAGTTTAAATTCAGAGTTTTTCAAAGTGACTTGACCAGTCACTTTGAAAGCACCAGTTTCCGCTAGATCACTGAAGTTAAGCAGCAATGGGCCTGTTCAATACATAATTGGATAGCAAGAACAATTACTATAAGCAGAACGAGTCATTTGTTTATCACAATGACCCAAAATAGAGTTGGTAAGTCGTAAAACAAAACAATCAACCGACCAGCAGACACTTTCGCTCTGTAATAACCCAAATCCCACGGTCTCAAAAATATGCGACAAAAGGATTTACTTGGATCAACTCATGATCCACTGATCAACGAATGAGACTTTTTGATGGCAGTTAAAGATTAGCTCCTGTCAAGGGGTATCTTTAACCAAGTCAATTGAGCTCAACTGGTTTTTATTAATGAAGTTGTCTGTACTTACTCTACCCTGTTCTA
This sequence comes from Doryteuthis pealeii, assembly GCA_023376005.1. Lineage (NCBI taxonomy): Eukaryota > Metazoa > Mollusca > Cephalopoda > Myopsida > Loliginidae > Doryteuthis > Doryteuthis pealeii. Next base: position 13,739,232 of record CM042173.1, read on the forward strand.
TAGAATCTTTTATAAACTTTTAAGCTAATTTTTACCTAATCAGATACCCGAAATGTGTAACAACCTCTTCCAGTCATAATTATACTGAAGAACCATTCGGGTGAAACCTAGGTAGATAGTGTCTGACTCATGTAGGTCCTTATAATCATGCTCTACTTAATGTATTGAGCACTTTTTACATATATAATGGAAACGCTGAATTCAAACCTACTAAACCCCGCTCAAGAAATTAGACTTGTGTCCTATGATACTCGTGTGGAGTGGTTGGAATATATATATATATATATATATATATATATATATATATATATATATATATATATATATTTCCTTTGAGGTGTGTGGTGTTATGTTTACCATCGTAGGAAATGGACACGGTGAGACAAGTTCAAATCCTGGACGATGGTGTTTGCATTTCACATAGCGCTAATACCCTTGGGGAAAGTACGAATCTAACTTCTCACTCTAGCTTTGAGCAGACTGGTAGATATATAATACCAGTCATGTATTTATTAAAGTTTGTTTTTAAAAAACAATGAGGACTGTCTAATATTGCATGTTCAAATTTTGAGTGGATTTATTCTATGTTATGACGATTTTGGGTAATGTGACGTAAGCAGTAACGTAATTTTTGTTACAGACAAAAACCGGAAGCGAATCTCCATTATTAATAGAAAGATGTCTTGTGATTACTTTGTCTGTGTCAGGTAAACGACACATCTCTGGGATTTGCCTCTTTTGCCTGGGTGTTGACATCGCACTGAGAATTATGTGAGGGTTACCTGTGAGGTCAGTGGACGTCATCAGGTGGTAAAATATGTTATTTCTGCATGACTGTATGTGTCTACTGGGAGTGGTTCGTACAGGTGTTTCCCAACATCAATTAGTGTACAATTGTTGGGCTCAGGTAAGTCAAGCGGACTGAGGTTTTCAAGGTGGGCAGCATGATTAAATACTATTTAGATGTATTTTCTTGTTCATGTAAACTAGATAGATATGAACAGGTGTGATATATATCTATTAACAGACTGGGGTAGATTAATAGATACTTAAAAACAGTGTTAGATAAAGCAAGAGATACATAGATAGATAGATAAGAATAGTGTTAGATAAAACAATAGATAGATAGATAGATAGATAAGAACAGTTATATAAAGCAATTATCTAGATAGATAGATAGATAGATAGATGAGATCAGATTCAGATAGGTATTGGTTTGCTTTCGTTAATGGCATATCAACCAAAGCCATCTAGGTAGAAAAACCGGTGGTACTATTTAACCCATAGGTGGGGGAAGAGAGAGTTCATACCTTTCCTTTATAATGTGAGGGTAATTAAAAGACTAGAGTTCGAACTTGCTTACAACGATCTCACAGCCCAGCACGTTAGCAACTACACCACGGGGACGCCTGTATATATATATATATATGTGTGTGTGTGTGTGTATTTTGCCAGCATTTTCTCTTTTAAACATGTTCGGTTCACTCGAGTTCAACCAAACACACACACACATATATATATATATATATATATATATATATATATATATATAAGAATGGAAATGAGTAACCTACTCGAGTTTCATCGATAGATTCTTCAGGTTACTTTTAAATTAATCGAGTTTATCGATAGATTCTTCAGGGTTACTTTTAAATTAATCGAGTTTCATCGATAGATTCTTCAGGGTTACTTTTAAATTAATCGAGTTTCATCGATAGATTCTTCAGGGTTACTTTAAATTAATCGAGTTTAATCGTAAACTCGATTAATTTAAAAGTAACCTGAAGAATCTATCGATGAACTCGAGTAGGTTACTCATTTCCATTCTTAAATAAATTTATGCTCTACATTGTATTGAGCACTTTGTATTTGTTTTTTCTCAACCTTAACCTCTGGATATTGTGCGCTTCCAACGATCGTTCTTATACCCACCGGTAAGTTAATACTTATACATATACAAATATATATATATATATATATATATATATATATACAACTTCCAAACCAATTTCATTATCATCAGGTCGCACTATGACAATCTCTTGCCAACCGTCCCTATTGGTCATCGCCCCCAGGAGGTCCTCTGTGCAACATCCAGAATAGGCACAGAGTTTATCCATGTAGGCTCTTGCGTGCCCATATGTAATTTTCCACGGGAAAACATCACCTATGAGTTCGTCAATGGTTCCCCAGCAGTGTCCAGCATGTTTTATTCGTCTTACTCAGATGGTTTGTGTAATTGGGAGCAGGTGTCCTTACAGTTGCTCTCCGCTATTTGTTTTAGACAGCAAGTAGCTTTCTTTTGCAAATCCTATCTAAGCTTATTCTCTTGGTTCTAAGTTAGGGTCCAAGTGGTACACTCGTAGAGTAGCACTGATACAACTACGGCATGGAAGAATTGTCGCTTGAACGTATCAGTGAGTCCCAGAAAATGTTCTGCATATTAAAAGTTAATATACACCTAAAAATATTCTATTAAAAGTTAATATACACCTAAAAATATTCTATTAAAAGTTAATATACACCTAAAAATATTCAACCCAAATATTCTATTAAAATTAATATACACCTATAAATATTCTATTAAAATTAATATACACCCAACAATATTCTATTAAAATTAATATACACTATAATATTCTATTAAAATTATATACACCTAAAAATCTTCTATTAAAATTAATATACACCAAAATCTTCTATTAAAATTAATATAATATTCTATTAAAATTAATATACACCTAAAAATATTCTATTAAAATTAATATACACCCAACAATATTCTATTAAAATTAATATACACCTAAATATCTTCTATTAAAATTAATATACACCCAACAATATTCTATTAAAATTAATATACACCTATAAATATTCTATTAAAATTATAAGTCAAAGTACAATTGTATTTTATATGTTCTTCAAAATGTTCTTCTGCCGATAAAAGTTTCTATGAATAAAGTAACTCATGATATCCTAATAGCAGTCCTTCTTTGGTCGATTTTTTTTTACCATATGACCTTTAGGCACCCCTTTTTGATCTCGATTAAGAAAGGACATGTTTTTCATTTACACCGTCAATATCCGGTTGTAACAGACGATTTTTAGATTTAAAAAACAATTATAAAACTAACTGTTGTACCGGCCGTTCCTACAGTGGAGAATATACACCGGTTCTCACTATAAATAGTGAGACACCGAGTGAAAAGGTTGTACTGTTACCGTTAACGGCAAGCTAGCCGTTCCTGTACCATTATTGTAAATACACTTGTCTTATTTTACCCTATCTCGACTTGACTTCTTTTTTACTGTTGGACTAACATCACAACACTAACCCAAACCCTAACCCTTAACCCTAACTAGGGGTTGTGCTACTCATACGCTGCGTCGGCGAGGGCCGATTTCGATCTAGGAACCTTGTGGATTCTAGCCGAACGCTGTAAGGAAGAAAACAACTATCAGGATTAGTTGCCATTTTTCTGTTCTGTTTTTGATGAAATAAAATTAGTTAGGGCGCGTCATAATGGCCATTTAAAAGCCGAGCAAAAAAGTTAAATATTGATTCAGCTGTAGAAAGAAATTCTTGTGTGTCGAATTTGAAAAAGAAAATGACTGATCTCTGTAAAATAAAAGGAAATGACTCTTTACCTTTGTGAATAGATAAATCAGCTAACACCTTTCGTTAAGAATTATGGGTGTGTAACTTTTCATAATAGATCATAAAAGATGTAAATGTCACCTCCCAAATTCAACGGGCTCAATGACGTAAAATATTAGACACACACACACACACACACACACACACACACACACACACACATAACTGAGATAGATAAATAGATATGAAAGGTCTAATTTATTTATATTTTAATATATATATATATATATCATCATCATCATCATCATGTCGTGCTTTCAGCGCGGATATCCATGACAATCTCTCTCCATCCGTCCCTATCGCTCATCATTCTCGGTAGGTCCTCTATGCAGCATCCTGTATCCGCACAGAGCTGATCAACGTACGTTTTTGCTGGTCGGCCCACACTGGCTTGTCCATGTGCTGGCTTCCACAGGAGGACGTCGCTTATGAGTTCGTCCTTGCTTCTTCAGCAGTGTCTTGTCCGTCTTACTCGGATGGTTTGGGTGATATGTGGTAGGTGGCCGTACAGCTAGTTTTCTCGTAGGGTGCTATATATATATATATATATATATATATATATATATATAATCCAAAAGTCCAGAAAGAAATCTTCCTTACGACATAGGTAACAAAAAAAGTAAAAAGTAATAAAGAATTCTCATTCGCATCTGATGAGCTGGGAGTATTAGACACTTTGTCTAAGCTCCCCGAAATAGACTATAATGCAAAATCTCTAAGTCTTTTGTATTTCTTTACTTATATATATATATATATATATATATATATATATATATACTAACAAATATATGAACCCTCCGGGTGCAAGTATTTAAGTTTTTAATGTAATAAAATATTGTATTAAATTAGAAAGGCTAATGAAACTAAATAAGAATACAGATAAAAAGATTTGAAACTGAAACAGAGGAAGTATAATAAAAAATGGAACAACTGAAACTTACTCTTCCATCACTCTCGTCCTTCATTGTTATTTTTTCTAAATTAAGTATTTATTTATAAGAGGAAGTAAAGAATAAAATGACAGTTATCTTATTTTGTTAATGGATTTCATTTAAGATTCATTGAAGAGATTTTTGCTTATATTCATTAAAATAAAACCAAACAGTTAGAAATCAATAATACTAAGCACATATTTATTAAATTCGATTTTTTAATATTAATATGCAAATTAGCCTTCCCATTCACACTGTTAACCGCTACTTTGTTGTATATATAAATATAATTGCATGTTGTCAGTATGTAGACATAGTTAACAGTATTAATAATGTAAGACAATTTTATTAATAATTGAGGTAAAATAAAAATAAAATCACGGAGAATGTGATGTCAATAACTAAGAGAATTGTGACTTGAGTAGGAATATAGTTTCGGTTACAGACAGAAAAACACACAATCTCCATTATAATAAGATATATATGAGGAAAGAGGATTGGAATAAATCCGACAGAATATTAGAGATATGAGGAACACATGAACAAAACTCAGACAAACGTATGTAGGATATATTTCACTAGAGCTCTAGCGAAATATATCCTACATACGTTTGTCTGAGTTTTGTTCTTGTGTTCCTCATATCTCTACCACACACACACACACACACACACACACATATATATATATATATATATATATATATATATATATATATATATATATGACTTTTTAAAGCAATGGGATCTAACCACTGCAACACTGAATAGAGATCATCAAACAAGAGTTTTTAATCTGATGTGTGCATGTGTAAAAAGTAGATTTATGTATTCGCGATCAATGATATTGAATACCCTTTATACATAAAAATACTAAACCATATATATATATATATATATATATATATATATATAGAGAGAGAGAGAGAGAGAGACGTTTAAAATCGAATGGTTTAAAATTACCGACAATAGTTTCTCGCAGTAGCGCGAATCTTCAGGGTATTTTTTGTCCTACCATCGGTGTATATTTTAAAACTGGGTTGTGCCCATTTTCAATACAGTGGGTGTGCTACATACCCGCTTTCACTCCCTATGTAACACCGGAATTTACATGACAGAGCCTAAGCTTGTTTTTATGCCTACATCTATCAGTCGGTGATAAAGGAAAGAAAGAATAATTGGCTGTAAATAAATAAAGAAATGCAGAAAAATGGTGAAAAAAAAAGAATAAAAAAATATTTTTTTTAAAAAAAAATGAAAAAATGAAAGAAAAGGTGTCTTTTTTGCAATATCTATCTATCTGTCCATCTATCTATCTATTTATCTATCTCAGTCTATTCATAACTATCTATCTATCTATCTATCTATTTATCTCAGTCTGTTCATATCTATCTATCTATCTATCTCAGTCTGTTCATATCTATCTATCTCAGTCTGTTCATATCTATCTATCTATCTATCTATCTATCTCAGTCTGTTCATATCTATCTATCTATCTGTCTATCTATCTATCTCAGTCTATTCATATCTATCTATCTATCTATTTATCTATCTATCTATCTCAGTCTATTCATATCTATCTATCTATCTATCTATCTATCTCAGTCTGTTCATATCTATCTATCTATCTATCTATCTATCTCATCTGTTCTATCTATCTATCTATCTATCTATCTATCTATCTCAGTCTGTTCATATCTATCTATCTATCTATCTATCTATCTATCTATCTATCTCAGTCTGTTCATATCTATCTATCTATCTATCTATCTATCTCTCAGTCGTTCATATCTATCTATCTATTTATCTATCTCCGTCTTTTCATATCTATCTATATATCTGTCTATCTCAGTCTGTTCATATCTATCTATCTATCTCCGTCTGTTCATATCTATCTATCTATCTATTTATCTATCTGAGTCTGTTCATATCTATCTATCTATCTATCTCAGTCTGTTCATATCTATCTATCTATCTATCTATCTATCTATCTATCTCTGTCTGTTCATATCTATCTATCTATCTATCTATCTCAGTCTGTTCATATCTATCTATCTATCTATCTCTGTCTGTCTGTTCATATCTATCTATCTATCTATCTATCTATCTATCTCAGTCTGTTCATATCTATCTATCTATCTATCTATCTATCTCCGTCTGTTCATATCTATCTATCTATCTCCGTCTGTTCATATCTATCTATCTATCTATCTATCTATCTATCTATCTATCCCCGTCTGTTCATATCTATCTATCTATCTATCTATCTATGTATCTCTGTCTGTTCATATCTATCTATCTATCTATCTCCATCTGTTCATATCTATCTATCTATCTATCTATTTATCTCAGTCTGTTCATATCTATCTATCTATTTATCTATCTATCTCAGTCTGTTCATATCTATCTATCTATCTATCTATCTATCTATCTATTTATCTCCTTGTGTGTTGGGTAGGGGTATGTTGTAATGCATTTTTATTGACTATCCTCAGTCGGTGAGAAAGGGGCGAGATTCCTTGGTAATTTTACCCAAACCAATCTCTGAAAATTCATCAAACAAATGAAAATGTCAGCTCATCGCTTATCAGCATCAATCGCGCGCCTTTGTCGCTCTCTTTCTACTCGGAACGATTTAAAATGACTTCTTCTCTCAGCATTCCATATCTGACAATGTGGCATTTCGAGATATATATATATATATATATATATTATATATATATATATATATATATATATATATATATATATATATATATAATAATATGGGTCAAAGAATGTATAGATAAATAAATGAAATAAACAACAGCTGTTCCCTTATTGGGGGTCCTCGGGGTGCCCACCCCTAGAGTTAGCTCCACCCATTATCTCTGTAAGCCCCAAAATCTGGGAGCCGCCTGTCGAAAAATTCCACAACACATGCAGTCTCCAGGAATCTGCTTAGTAGTAAATTATATATATATATATATATATATATATATATATAATATATATATATATATATATATATTCTGGAAATTGTTTTTTGACCTGTGGCTTATACTGTTTTGATCAGACCATGCTATCGACTAATCTTTTCTTAAAAGCCGCCAGAACGTGGGTTTGAAGTGGTTTAGCAAGCGAAATTGGACAAACTGTCACATTATTATTATTATTATTATTATTATTATTATTATTATTATTATTATTATTATTTACTCCTTTTGGGTTTTCACATCAGTGTTAGCTGATGGTCTTTCACTGGAGTCTGGGTGACAGCAAGTCTCCTCAGGTCTCCAGGACTCTTCTGAGTATTCTGGCAGATTGCAGTAGTGCAGTGTTCTGAATGGTTTCAATCCTTCTTCTGATTTCCAAACTTTCCAGACCCTTTTCCAATCCTTTTGGGACCGTTCCAAGTGCACCAACTACAATTGGTATAACTTTCACTTTCATATTCCATAACTTTTTCAGTTCTCTAGCAAGGTCCATATTATTATTATTATTTACTCCTTTTGAGTTTTCACATCAGTGTTAGCTGATGGTCTTTCACTGGAGTCTGAGTGACAGCAAGTCTCCTCAGGTCTCCAGGACTCTTCTGAGTATTCTGGCAGATTGCAACAGTGCAGTGTTTATTATTATTATTATTATTATTATTATTATTATTATTATTATTTCACTCCTTTCGAGTTTTTCACATCTGCCGTAGCCGGTGGTTTACTGGAGGCTGAGTGACAGCAAGTCTCCTCAGATCTACAGGACTCTTTTGAGTATTCCAGCCGATCTCAACAATGTCGTAATCTGGATGGTCTAAAAAGCGTGTTCGATACCACATACTTGTGACCTTGTGTCAAATCCTACCCACAGGAGACATGATTTTCTTTCATTATGCAAGCATTCGTGACGTCACCTTCGTGACGTCACCTTCTGTTACAGATGTTATCGTATCATTGTTTAGCGCGGGCAACCATTTTGACAAGCCTAAACGTAAATATCTCAAAGCCTTGCAACGATGGCATTTCTGGTGTCATTCCATAACTGCGTATTGGAATTTAAATTGTAAATAACACCCTGATTTGAGAGATTTCTATTTATATCTTAAAATTTGACAGATCAATAACAAAACAGGCACCTAAAAAGATAATAAAATATGACCTTATTCTAATGTAATCATTACAAAATAATTCGGGCGTAGTGTCTAACGTGCTGGACTACACGTAGAATCGTAGTAAGCGAGTTCGAATTCCAGTCGAGCTATTACTGTTATATAGTCATATATACCCTTCTGACATATTCGGGTATATGAGAGAGAGAGAGAGAGAGAGAGAGAGAGAGACAGAGACAGAGACAGAGAGACAGATTAGAGATGGTAGATCTTACTTGGTACATTTCTACTTGTTGCTTACTGCTTCTTCTTCTTCTAATTACGTCTCGCCGCCATCTTGTCAGGACCTGGGCTGACTTCTATCTTGGCTTCTGCTGGGGGTTGACTTTCTTTCTTAATTCTTCTTCTGGGCTGGGCTTAACATTGTCTTAATAATTCACACTAAGACTTGGTTTTACTTGATCAAGTTTTATTAGCCCATATATGATTCCGCCGCGGGGAGAGAATGGACCCCGCGAGAGCCGACAATTGCGTCTGCTTTCCTTTGAAATCGGGTCCCATCTGCTTTAATAACTAAACTTTTTCTCCTGTGTCTGTCATGGCGCGTTTCTAAGGGGTCAAATATTATAACCATCGCCGGTAATTTTCCATGGGGATCCCTTGATTTTGAACCAGGGAGCAATGGTGATGAAGGGGTGCTCCACATTCCCCAAACCTCCAAAACTGGAACTCCGCATCAGATAGAGTTTAACGTCATTCCCAGGACGTGTACACCCTCAGTCACTGCCTTCTAACACCCATATGATAAAAAGGGGTTGGGGCTTGTCATAAAGGCAATAGGGTTGGGAAAATCATATAGGTGCTAGGGCTTGACATGAACCGCCTGTCTAGCCCAAGATAGGACCAAAGTGGAGTATTGCAAGTCATGAACTGCTCATCCACCTGGGCTCTATCCTTAAGCATCACGGGTTGCCACTCACGGCCAACAGGTGGCCCCATTGGGGGAGTCTTACCCCTCTGCAGAGGTGCAGTCGTTGCATTCTAACGCCTCAGCCGACAGGGTGGGGTATGTACATAGTTAGAAACAAGTCTGCGTCCCATCGTGATGCATTGGTTAGTAAGCTAGTCTCGCAGATCCGTGAAGGGAGTTCACTCCTCGCTGGATGTGAACTTGTACCACATTCTACCTATGTGTAAATAATTTTTCCCAGTTGTTTTTTGTTCTTTGTTGTTGTTGTTTGTTTTGGGTTTTTTTTTGGTTTTTTAATTTTATTTTTTTATATCTTTCAAATCATTAACCCTCTGTTCTCCATTTCCTTTTAGAGATTTGGATTTTACATTAATCCAGGGATCAACTGGACAATTACATAAAATCAATAGCATTTGCTTCATGACATCTCTCTAGAGAGGTAAGTCTGATTTTTTTTTATTTGATAATGTGTATTGTGTATATAAGTGAATGGGTTAAATCGAATTTAACAGACCTAAATTCCACCATCGTATGTCACCCCGCCGAAAAAAAAAATACCAAAAATCAGGGAATTAATCAGGGGGGAGAAATGAACAAGAGAGAGAGAGAGAGAGAGCAAGAGAGGGGGTCAGTTAACTTTGAACCACGTAGTTTTGAGGCGTAACACCGATTCTCAAAGATATGTGGTTCAAAGTTAACTGACCTGAAAAAATGTAAAAATGTTTTAAATGAAATAACTGGTGCATTATATCTTTTATTCATTAATATATCAACACTGAAAATCTCATTAAATTCGGTTAATTTCCTGATTTTGGGTATTTTTTCTTTCAACAAGGTGACATACGATGGTGGAATTTAGATCTGATAAAGTTCGATTTAACCTATAAATGTATGGTTTTCTGCGGATTTGTTACAAGTGAAAAAATAAATCGTCGGGTAGTCTAAAAAAATTAAATGCAAAAAAAAAAAAAAAAATTGAATGCAAAAAAAAAATTCCATGCTGTTGTCATTTAAATTTGATTTTTTAATTATCTTCATGAATATGAATCAAATATTTATCATTTTTTCTCAAAAGCAAGATATGCTAATGGTGAATATATATATATATATATATATATATATATATATATATTATATATATATATATAACTATAGCCTGGGATAGTCACCGCTTCAGCTTTTACTGGAATGATGCGCCAAATTGTATTAGGAGAGTGCTTGATATAAAGAATAGAGCTATTATTTCCCTTGTATTCGGATCAACGTCACCTGATGAATGCATGCGATTTTGCATGTATGAACCCTAAGGTTGTGACTGTTCTATTGCCATCAAATAAATAGATATGTAATACCTTTATATATGTATTATATTATATATATAATTATATATATATATATATATATATATATATATATATATTTACTTTTTCGTTAGTTATTTTATTTTCATAGTTTCCTCCGCAAATACACCCACGCATACACACATACACACAAACTACTCTTTATATATGAATAGATTTAAAAAAAAAATAATGAAAGTTAAAACAATTGGTAGGGGTGACAATACTTTCGCCCCCCCCCCTTGTAAACTAATACGAGGTGTGTCAAAAAGTAATGCTATTTTATTTAGGACAGGTACTATTGCCCACACAGGAACATGTATCATACATCAAACAAAAGGTGGTCCACAGTGGATCACACCCCTACTTCTCCACATAGTCACCGTTTCTCTTTATAACAATGTTCCACCTTCGAATGAGACCATGTATGCCTGCCCCGTAAAATTCTGTTGACTGTTCTTTGAGCCACTTATTCACTACAGATTTCACTTCCTCGTCACTGGAATAATGTTTGCCTCAAACTATCATCTCTTTGGCCCCATGAAAGAGGGGTTGAGAGACAAGCATTATTCCAGTGATGAGGAAGTGAAATACATTGTGGAACATTGCTATTGAGAGAATCGATGACTATATGGAGAAGTAGGGATGTGATTAGCAGAGGACCATCTTCATTTTGATGTATGATACATGTTCTTGTGTTGGTAATTATATCTATCCTAAACAAAATGGCATTACCTTTTGACTCACCTATGTGAAGAAGTAAGGATATGATTAACAGAGGACCAGCTATATACCTGTCCTAAACAAATTGGCATTACTCTTTTTACTCACCTATGTAGAGAAATAAGGTATCTAAATGACTGGTAGTAAGAGACCAGCTTTATTTTGATGTATGATACAAGTTCCTGTGTTGGTAATTATACCTGTCCTGAACAAAATGGCATTACTTTTTAACTCGCGTTCGTACACTTTTACCATTTTCTTAAATTTTGTTGTTTTCACACAAATTTTTGGCTGCTCCAGATTTTATAAATTAACTACATTACCCTTATTGGCTGGGAACTAGTGACTAAGTATTATACGCCAACAGCCATGGTTATTGGCTGTTACACACGCTGTTAACCTTGACAGGAGGGGGTCGTTTTTGATTGTATAGATGCATGCAAGAACTTGTCTGCAGACCTACATCAGACCAGAGCCACAAATGTCAACACACACCCTTTAAAGATAAAGATTTTTTGTTTATTTGTGTTGGGAACTGCGGAGAACATTCCATTACACCTTCTCGGACACCCTGTCTCTCCACACTGTCTATCACATGTGTTAACTTGAGAGAATCGTCCAGCTGTTTGTACAATGGTCCGATCTTGGCCACACGCACTGCCCAGAAAGAGTGATTAATTTCTGGACTATCAAGACAAAATCACATTATGTTTTTCTTTTGAATATATATATATATATATATATATATAAACTTTCAAAGAAAGAAAAAATTTAACAAAAGCTCAAAAGGCTTTAAAAATTGAAAAAAAAAATTTAATCCTTAAGAGACTGGCCTCTTCTGACAGATATCACAAGAATTTGTGATATCCATCTGAAGAAGCCAGTCTCATAAGGATTTTTTTTAAATTTAATTTTAAAAGCCTTTTTAACTTTCAAAGAAAGAAAAAAACTAACAAACCGTCATTCCGTAATAAATTTATTTCGACCAAAAGCTCAAAAGGCTTTAAAAATTTAAAAAAAATGTAATCCTTAAGAGACTGGCCTCTTCGGACAGATATCACAAGAATCTTTGATATCTATCTGAAGAAGCCAGTCTCTTAAGGATTTAAAAAAAAATAATTTTAAAAGCCTTTTGTGCTTTTGGTCGAAATGAATTTATAACGGAATGACGGTTTGTTAAATTTTTTCTTTATTTGAAAGTTAAATATTGCTCTGTATTTAATCTAATTTTTTGATTATTATACATTGAGCTCTCTTTAGGGATTTATAAAATTCCTTGTATGAATATATGTTATGTTTGCACCTACAAGAGCGTACAGTATGGGTATACATTGAGATTTTGAAGATCCCAGGTGAAATCATCTCTTACTACCAGTCATTTGGATACCTTACATTTATATATATATATAATATATATATATATATATATATGTGTGTGTGTGTGTGTGTGTGTGTGTGTGTGTGTTTGCGAACATGTATGTATGTGTGTTTAATTTAAATTTAAATCATATTGACTTTAGATACTTTTAACAGGCAAAAATAACTAAATATTCTTAACAGGAAACTAAAAGATACATTTCACTACATTTTAAGGCCTCCTAAATTCATGTCATTCCAAATATACTGTATACATTCAGGTCAATGATCCCCAGTTATGGATTGTGCTGAGTATGAACTTTAGCCTGGGTTGGCCACCTGTCTAGGAGAAAGACAACTCAAAATTCAAACCAAGGTATAACTTAGCCTAGTCACTTCAACTTGTAAAACATACTTACTGCTGAAATTTCATGTATCTATGTTTCTAACCTCAGAGGGCACCTGTAATAACAAGTGTTCACTTGGTGTACTCACTGTCACATGGGACCCCCTTCATTCGGAGCTAACCCCACTATTAAACATCTTTTGCATATGTTGTTGTTAAAAGAGGCAGCCTTCTAATGGGTATAAATAGATAAATATTATCTTGTGCTTTTGAAGATTAGGATTAAAAGAAAAAGAGGTTGCCTAATTTTACTACAAGTGTATATTACGGGGCATTTCATAAGTATTTGAACGTAGAGGAATACTGTTTCTATTCCACGCTTCGTTCTGATTACGGTTAAAATTAAATGGGCCAACCTGTAGGCCTTAAGCCAGAGCGCTTGTCCAGTTTGATCCTTGGTAAATCCCTTGGTAAAGAGTCCTGAGTATTGGTAATCGTCTGGTAATCCTGAGTATTGTAAGTTCCACCTCATTGAGTGCAATTAGAATTATGGCCAGTGTGGGGGTTTAAGTAGTGTATCAACCACGAAGAATGGCTAGTGATTGGCCGGAGGAATAAACCACGTGACTTTGGCTTGTCTATAAATCCTCATATAAATGAAAGTGACCATAGACTAAAACTTTATGAAACTGCATGTAAATCAAGAACAACAACAACAACAATAATAACAATAACAGCCAACAACAGCAGATGTAATGTATGGACCCAATAAAACAACAAAAACTAGAAAACAAAGATGGAAGAAAAACAATTATATGGATACTTCAAACGACAAATCGGAGAGGTTGTACATAAAAAGACCTGGACATGGTTAAGAAAAGGAAACCTCAAGAGAAAAACTAAATCACTAATAATTGCAGCACAAAATAATGTTATGAGAACAAATTATATCTAAGCAAAAATTGATAAGACGCAACGAAACAGTAAATGTAGAATGTGCGTTGACAGAGATCAGACTGTAAACCATTTATTATGTAAATGTATCACACTAGCACAACGGGAATACAAATCTAGGCACGACTGGGTTGGGAAGGTGATCCACTGGAATTATGCAAAAAATTAAACTTTGACCATACAACAAAATGGTATATGCATAAATCAGAATCTGTTCTTGAGAATGAAACGCATAAAATTCTCTGGAACTTCGAGATAAAGACGGATCATCCTATCCCAGCCAGGAGACCAGACCCAGTGTTGATTAACAAAAAAAAAAAAGAAAGAGAACGTGTCAACTAGTGGACTTTGCGGTCCTAGCAAATC
>CM042173.1:13758954-13761454 GCA_023376005.1 Doryteuthis pealeii
CGTGGATTCCATCCTTAAGCATCACGGGTCCACCCATGGCCAACAGCTGGCCCCATTGGGGGAGTCTTACCCCTCTGCCGAGGTGGAGCCGGTGCATTCTAACGCCCCAGCCGACAGGGCGGACATAATAGAGGATTAGTAGCAGGACCTGTGAATATTACGTTTTTAGGAGCGGGATCTAATTGCTATTACATTCATCTTCATTTTTCCAGCTCTCTAGCAAGATCTAGGTATTTGTCCAGCTTTTTCTTTGCTTTCACTTTTATTCTCTGGCCAACTGGTTTAGCAAAATCTACAACATGACTTTTTTTTTTGTTAATCAAAACTAAATTTGGTTTTCTGGCCTTGATTCAGAGATCCGTTTGTATCCCAAGGTCACAGAGAATTTTATGCGTCGCCTTTTCTTGACAAATTCAGGTTTGTCAGCGTACCCAATTTTTTATCTTTTGCACAATTCCTAGTGGAACACCTTTCCCAATCAATCATGCTCACTCTTGTATTCCTTTTGTGCCAGTTTGCTGCACAACGGCCGAAACGTTATGTATATAACAATAAATATGAGAGCAACAGTCCGAAAAATGTAAATAATATAAATTGGATTTGTAATTGTGTAGTTATTACAATTAAGTAGATACATTGGAAAGGGCCCAACTCAGTAATGGAATTCAGCCGGCTCACACCGGTTTATAAGAACCTGTTCTTGGAATTTCATTTGTTCCAAGAACCGGTTGTTAGCTTAAATCAGTAGGGGGTTGTCAACCCTTTTTTTTTACGCATGCATCTGCTGGTGACCGTTGCATGAGAGAACCTGTTGTTACTGAGACCTATTGTAAGAGAACCTGTTCTTAATTTTTAAAAAAATCCTACCACTGGTTCTGCTGTAAAGATATAACAAATAATTAAACGATGAATAATTAAATAATAAATAATTAAATTGATAATAAAAGTATTTATATGAGAATCATGCAATAAATAAAGCCTTTTTTTTAAACAAGCAAAATATATTTTGTTAAGAATAGTTATTTGAAGCTATAATTCTTACTAACAATTATTATTTACTCCTTTTGAGTTTTCACATCAGTGTTAGCTGATGGTCTTTCACTGGAGTCTTGTGGGTTTTAAGGGTAAAAAATATGACAAACGACTGGTAACAATGTAGAAATGTATTGAACAAAAGGAGTAGAAATTTACAGCAAAGAAAGTGGAGATTGCGTTCGACCAATACAGTTACGAGCTGACTCGCATTTGCTTCGTGTCAAGCCACAATTGTTTCTGGTACTTATAGTAGCCGTCGGTGCATTCATTTATGTCAATAGATTGTATGACCTATAACAATTATTATTATTATTATTATTATTATTATTATTATTATTATTATTATTATTATTATTATACTCCTTTCTAGTTTTTCAATCTAGCTCGAACAGATTGTTTTTCACTGGGCTGCGTGACAGCAAGTCTCCTCAGGTTTCCGTTTTCAACGTGAAACAATATAATTGTCTCTAAATTATTTGTATTCAATAGAAATATACACCTGTATATTATCCCCCCCATATATATATATATATATATATATATATATATATATATATATATATATATATATATCAGTCATCTACAAACACGTGTTTCAAAGTTTACTTCTCATCAGTGCGGCTCGACTTTTAACAACTACCTCTAGCCGGGATCGAAACTCGA
Source organism: Doryteuthis pealeii (assembly GCA_023376005.1). NCBI lineage: Eukaryota > Metazoa > Mollusca > Cephalopoda > Myopsida > Loliginidae > Doryteuthis > Doryteuthis pealeii. The sequence goes on from CM042173.1 coordinate 13,760,653, forward strand.
CAGATTTTCGTTTGCCATGGGCGCGTGTACGAGGTATATATATATATATATATATATATATATATATATATATCATATATATATCATATGAGCAAGATATGAAGATACTCAATCTCACATTTTGAATATAAAAAAAATGAGGAGGAGGGGGAAGAGGAAAGAGAAGGGCTTGATTAAAAGGAAAAGAAAAAGGGCTTCATTAAAAGTGAGAGAAAAACATTTCCCATAGCGCTAATATCCTTGGGAAAGGTATTATCTAAATACTCCCTTCAGCTACGTGTAAATTTAGGGCAGAATGGGCATTAAGTAACCAGTCTAGGAGAGGAAAATTCTGAATTCAAACTTGTTAAATTCCGCTTAAGAAATTGACCTTGTGTTGCATCCTGTTCATGTGGAGGCGTTGGTAAAATATATATATATATATAATATATATATATATATATATATATATAGTGTGTGGGTTCATCAATATTGATTTACTTTTAAAACGTGCAACTGCTAAAAAAAGCCTCACCTATTTTTAACTCCTTAGGCAAAATTCACCTTATTTATTGAATGAATCTTGTACAATCAAGCTTATTTCTTAACAGGACGACCGGCCTTGGGTGAATGTACAGCCAGGACATTTTTTAGTAAGATAGCCATAGTGAAAGGTCGTGCCCTGTCTGACAGGCCTTCATTAATAAACAAAAGGAAGTAATTACAAAGAGAGAGAGAGAGAGAGAGAGAGAGAGAGAGAGAGAGAGAGAGAGAGAGAGAGAGAGAGAGAAGGAGAGAGAGAGAGACTGAAGCAAGGTGTAGC
>CM042173.1:13766454-13801454 GCA_023376005.1 Doryteuthis pealeii
CAAAGTTATCCCTCTCCTAGATTGTTACCTACCCAAGGCTGAAGGGCCCAGTCTGCGTTAACTATTTAACCCATAGCGGAGGAGAATATATGGATTCATACCTTTCCAAGGGTATTAGCGCTATGTGAAATGCCAACAGCTTCATCTAAGGAATTGAACTCGAATTGACGAGTTCATTTTCCACAACTCTAACTACTAGACCACAGGCTCCTTCTCCATATATATATATATATATATATATATATATATATGTGTGTGTGTGTGTGTAATTACAAAATACAAATTTTTGCCTGGAGAAAAAGATACATAAAAGTAAAGACCAATCATATGCACCACCTGAAAATGATCAAATCGGCACTATTATAATGTTCAAAAGAAAAAATACCAAAAAGTGGCCTAAGAAAATATGCTAAAGTGCTCAATACTAAGTAGAGCCAGAATTATCCTGATGATCCATTAGGAGAAACCTGGTAGATATGGACTGCCATCCTACCATCAGCTCCTACTTTACTGCACAGATCCCTGTGCTACTATACACTAAGTTGCAAGACCGTATCAACCAGACCTTACTTTCTAGGCGCATGCTCTACTGCTGAGTTAAATCAGCTCCTATCCATATTAAAAATATTATACTTACTCCATATATGTAAAAATATCCACATACACTGATATCTATTTTATATTGGCACAATCTTTGTATATATCTTTGAGTTCTCAATTTGATTGAATCCTATCAGGGAAATACTTGATCCACTTGCCTATATATATATATATAAATATATATATATATATAATATATATAATCCAAAGTCCAGAGAAGAAATCTTCCTTACGGTACAGAGTTTTTTTTAAAAAACAACCTGTTGCAGTTTGAGAGCTCAATGTGTGCTCTTAATGTAGAGTCACAGAGCAAATATATAAGTAAAGAAAATAACAAAAGACTTAGAGATTTAGCATTATAGTCTATTTCAGGGACTTAGACAAATAGTCAACTCTCCGACTCATCAGATGCGAAGTGTTAACTCTCCTGACTTGCATTGATGGTCGGAGATTAGAACAGCTTGCTAAGCTCCCTGAAATAGACTATAATGCTAATCTCTAAGTCTTTTGCTATTTCTTTAGTTATATATATATATATAATATATATATATATATATATATATAGTATATACATCTGCAATTAGCTGTAATTAATCAATATCTTCATTATTCTTGGAATTGACCCTGAAGATCCATATGGTGAAACGAGTAGGTTATTTTAATACTCACTGTAATACTAAATCCACTTACTAACATATTGAGCCTTATATTTGTTATAACACTGACTATCTGGTTAATACTTGTATCAACCATCAATATTGCGATTAACTCAATTATTCCCAATAAGTCATTCCTTTATCCTATTTATTATATAGATATGTGGATTAGATCAGACTTCATCGCTAAAGTTTATAATGCATATGATCCATGTGATATATGTTAAGAAACTAAAAACTAAAATAAAAGTTTGGATAGCAATAAGAATAGACATAAGATTGATACAGAATACTGACTCTTTGAAAGAAAGAAAAATGTGTGAATGACTGAGAAAAAGTGAGGAGTGATGAGTTGAGGAGATTAAGAATGTAGTAATAAGTGATGTGAGTGAGTGCGCTAAAGAAAGAGTATTAAATGAGTATGTGAGTATGAGTGAGTGAGTTCAGAGTGAGTGAGTTTAAGAATAGTATCTAAGAGTGACTAGATGATGAGGCTAAAGAATGAGTTAATGAAGTGTATTAATGAGCATAATGAGTGAGTGAGTGAGTGATTAAAGAATGATATTTAATGATGATGAGTGAGTGAGTAAATGAGTCTTGAATGAGTGAGTTAAGAATAGTATCTAATGAGTGAATGATGATTAAGAATGAGTATCTAATGAGTGAGTGAGTGAGTGAGTTAAAGAATGAGTATCTAAATGATAGTGAGTGATGAGTGTTAAAGAATAGTTATCTATGAGTGAGTGAGTGAGTGAGTGTTAAAGAATCAGTATCTTAATGAGTGAGTGAGTGAGTGAGTGAGTTAAGATGAGTATTGTAATTATGAGTGAGTGATTACAGAATGAGTATCTAATAGGTGGACTGCAGATGAGCTAAAGATGAGTAATTTATGAAGTAAATTTGTGTGAGTGAGTGAGTTTAATGATAATGAAGATATTAGATGAGTGAGTGAGTTAAGAATGAGTATTTAGTGAGTGATGGAGTGTTAAGAATGAGTATTTAGTGAGTGAAGTGAGTAAGAATGAGTATTAATGAGTGAGAAGTGAGTTAAGAATGATATTAATGAGTGAGTGAGTGAGTGTTAAAGAATGAGTATCTAATGAGTGAGTGAGTGAGTGTGAGTGTTAAAGAATGAGTATTTAATAAATAAGTGAGAGGTGAGTGATTAGATAGTACTAAAGAGTGACTAAGAGCTAAGAATGTATTTAAGGTATGTGTTGATGAGTGAATAGAAGAGTATCTTAGATGATTGAGTAGTGTGTAGATGGGTATGTTAATGTGAGTGAGTGAGTGAATAGATGATATCTAATGAGTGTAGAGTGAGTGAGTGAGTTAAGAATGAGTACATTTAATGAGTGAGTGATGAGTGAGTGTTAAAAGAATGGTATTGTAATAAGTGAGTGAGGATAGTTGAAAATTAAGGAACTGAATATCTAATAATGATGAGTGATGATATTAAGAATGAGTATTTAATAGAGTGAGTGAGTGATGAGTAGAGTTTAAAGAATGGTATTTAATAAGGAGTGAGTGAGTGATATAAGAATGAGTATCTAATGAGGAGTGAGTGGAGTGAGTGAGTTAAGAATGATCTAATGAGTGAGTGAGTGAGCAAAAGAATGGTATTTAATAAAGTGAGATAAGATGTATCTAATGAGTGAGAGTATATAATAACATAATATTGTTGCGCATCCTTCCGTCACTAAAGACGATATGCGATAGAGTCCACTTATTGGTATTTTTTAGAATATATACTGCAACTGGTGAGTGTTGAGCAGCACAATTTTTGAATGCAATCTCTGAATCTCTGGTGCAGTTACTGGAACACTTCGGGAGGCCAGGTTTGATGCCATTGTTAGTCCATTAATGTGAAGAGTGGCATCCGCTCTCCAGCACCCCTCCTGCAGCTGCATAGTGAGATCATGTCCCCGATATATATGAAAAAAACAACATTACATTCTGTGTAATGCGTATATCAATTTCTCTATGAGAAAATAACATTGTACATAAAAAACTAAATGGCAAAAGAATGAAACAATAAACCCATAAAAAAAAACATAAACTTATACACAGGTCATGGAAACTGAAAAGAGGAGTCATCCTGACCAGACTGCACATTGGAAACTTCAAACTCACGCATTTTACTTACTAAAAAGCAAAAAACATCCAAAATTACACATGTGTAGAATGCTAACTCAAAATCATTCTAGCAATAAAATAAGAATATAAACCCTGTGGGTTATTTAAGCTAAATATTTTCTATTTTTTTCACAGATATGATTTGAAGGGAATTTATTGTAGATAAATATCTTTTCTTTAAAAAATTGTTAGAGTGCGAGCACACAGTTCACATCATTTGGTTATTTCCTATAACTCCAACAATAAACAGGGAACCACTCTTGACTTATATAAATTATTTATTTATTTATTGATCTACAAGGAAAAAAGAAGACCGGGATAGGTTAGGTTAGGGGTAGGGTTTACGTAGTTNTTTTTTAATAAAGCCTTCTTCTTCTTCTTCTCCTCTCTCTTCTCGGTGTACAGCATTCTTTCATTTCTTATACTAATATTCTTTCTTTTTTCTTTCTTTCTTTCTTTCCTTCTTCTTTCTTTCTTTCTTTCTTAACATCCTCTCTAATCTCCTCTCTCTCTCTATTTTTGATAAAAGCCTAGTTTCCAAATTGTATATTATATTATCTCACTCTTAATTAACCACAGCATAATCCTTTTTACCTATATCATATATTATATTTTTGATACAGAGGTAATTCTACTGCAATCAGACCATGAAAAATACTTCACATGATGTCATCTCTAAAACTTCTGACACCTATTCCTTCAACTTCTGAAGACAGACAATCATATATATTTACTTATATTAGGTATTATTATAACAATATATTAAAGATGTCATCCACCAAGAACATGTGTTTCGGCATTTCATGCCTCTTCAGTGTGGCAATCCAAGACACAAACTATCCTTTGGTAGGGTCAGATACTCAGCACTCGACACGCCATGGAATAAATACCCGACATATCTTTCCCACCACCCACTCGCCAACATGACAGCTGCAAATGAGGCGACTGGTGTTTACTAAAACACTAAGCACCATATATACACTACCATAATCATAACCCACGCACTCGCGACCTCTCCCCCCCACGTCGAATCGACACGTATGAGTGTAACTCACTCACAATGACATCCACACAGTGATTTGTTTAATAGTGGCTGAAGGCTTGTGTTGGACGATCCACACTTTTTGGTCAGCCAAGTCCGATAGGAAAGAATGGTCCGCACTTAAATCGGCTGCCACATACTCCTCTAACCAACATCAATGACCGACCTCCTCAGCAGAATTTTGAATTCATGAACGCTGTACTCCCGTTACCTAGATCTGGCTCTCTTACCCTACCCACAAAGGTCTGAACCGCCGCCCAGTCTTGCCCCTACACATTTAACCATAGCTGAGGAGAATATATTGTGGTTCATACTTTCCCAAGGGTATTAGCGCTATGTGAATGCCGAACAGCTTTCATCTAGATTTAAACTCGAATACGAAGCGATAGAGCCAAGATTTTCTCCTTATGACTGCTAGACTAACAGCCCCACACGCCCATATTACCATTCCTATCCAGAGTCATACGTAGATACATCTCCCATTAAGTATATATGATCACAATTAAAACATATAACCTAATCTGATATACTATAGCTGTGTGATTGATGCTGGTGTGTGTAAATTTACAAAATTACAAATTTTTTGCGGAGAAAAAAGATACCTAAAAAAAGTAAAAGCAACCACTCGCCATCCTTCATGCAATCTTAACCACCCTGAAAATGTCAATCGGCACTATTATAATGTTCAAAAGAAAAAAATACCAAAAAGTGGCCTAAGTTACATATGCTAAAGTACTCAATACACTAAGTAAGAGCCAGAATTATCCTGATGATCCATTAGGAGAAAACCTGGTTAGATATGGACTGCCACACCTACCATCAGCTCCTTACTTTACTGCACAGATCCCTGTGCTACTCATACACTAACCTTTAGGTTCCTAGTGCATATATAATACTTACTCCATATATGTAAAAATATCCACATACACTGATATCTATTTTATATTGGCACAATCTTTGTATCTATGTTTGAGTTCTCAAATTTGATTGAATCCTATCAGGGAAATACTTGATTCCACTGGCCTATATATATATATATATATATATAATATATATATATATATATATTATATATTATATATTCACTTCCGCAATTAGCTATAATTAATCAATATCTTCATTAATTCATTGGAATTAACCCTGAAGATCCTTATGGTGAAACTCGAGTAGGTTATTTTAATACTCACTGTAATACTAAATCCACTCTACTAACATATTGAGCACTTTATATTAGTTATAACACTGACTTATCCAGTTAATACTTGTATCAACCATCAATATTGAGATTAACTCAATATTTTTTCCCTTTAAGTCATTCCCTTTATCATATTTATTATATAGATAGATAGATAGATAGATCAGACTTCATCGCCTAAAAGTTATAATGCATTGATCCATGTGAAATATGTTAAGAAAACTAAAAAACTAAAATAAATGCATCACAGAAATACTGACTCTTTGAAAGAAAAAAGAAATGTGTGAATGACTGAAAGAAAAAGCCAATGAGTGAGTGAGGGTGTGAGTGAGTAAGTTAAGAATAAGTACTGAGTGAGTGTGTGAGTAGGTGAGTGAGTTAAGAATATTTAATGAGTGACTGAATGACTTAAAGAATGAGTATTTAATGAGTATGTGAGTGAGTGAGTGAGTGAGTTAAGAATGAGTATCTAGTGAGTGAGTGAGTGAGTGAGTGAGCTAAGAATGAATATCTAATGAGTGAGTGAGTGAGCTAAGAATGAGTATCTAATGAGTGAGTGAGTGAGTGAGCTAAAGAATGAGTAATTTAATAAGAGAGTGAGTTAAGAATGAGTATCTTAATGAGTGAGTGAGTGAGTGTTAAAGAATGAGTATTTTAATGATTTATGAGTGAGTGAGTGAGTGAGTTAAGAATGAGTATTTTAATGAGAGTTAGAATGAGTATCTAATGAGTGAGTGAGCGAGTGAGTGAGTTAGAATATAATGAGTGACAGAATGAGCTAAAGAATGAGTATTTAATGAGTGAGTGAGTGAGTGAGTGTTAAAGAATGAGTATTTGATAAGTGAGTGAGTGAGTGAGTGAGTTAAGAATGAGTATCTAATGAGTGAGTGATTGAATTAAGATTGAGTATCTAATGAGTGAGTGAGTGAGTGAGTTAAGAATGAGTATCTAATGAGTGACTGAATGAGCTAAAGAATGAGTATTTAATAAGTGAGTGAGTGAGTGTTAAAGAATGAGTATTTAATAAGTGAGTGAGTGAGTGAGTTAACAATGAGTATCTAATGAGTGAGTGAGTGAGTGAATTAAGAATGAATATCTAATGAGTGAGTGAGTGAGCAAAAGAATGGGGATCTAATGAGTGAGAGTATATATATATATACATATATATTGTTGGCATCCTTCCGTCTACTAAAGACGATTGCGTAGAGTCCACTTATTGGTATTTTTTTTAGATATATATCTGCAACTGTGTGAGTGGTTGAGCAGCACAATTTTTGAATGGCAATCTCTGGAATCTCTGGTGCAGTTACTGTGAACACTTCGGGAGCCAGGTTTGATGCCATTGTTAGGTCCATTAATGTGAAGAGTGGCATCCGCTCTCCCGGCACCCCTCCTGCAGCTGGCATAGTGAGATCATGTCCCCGGATATATATGAAAAAAAACAACATTACATTCTGTGTAATCGTCATATCAATTTCTCTATGAGAAATAACATTGTACATAAAAACTAAATGGCAACAAGAATGAAACAATAAACCCATAACATAAAAAACATAAAACTTATACAAGGGTCATGGAAAACTGAAAAGAGGAGGTCATCCTGACCAGACTGCACATTGGAAAACTTCAACTCACGCATTTTTACTTACTAAAAAGCAAAGAACATCCAAAATTACACATGTGTAGAACTGCTAACAGTAAAACTCATTCTCATAAAATGCAATATAAAATATAAAATGCAATATAAACCCTGTGGGTTATTTTAATCTAAATATTTTCTACTTTTTTTCACAGATATGATTTGGAAGGGAATATATTGTAGATAAATATCTTTCTTTAAAAAAATTGTTTGAGTGCGAGACAACAGTTCACAATCAATTCTGGGTTATTTCCTATAACTCCAACATAAACAAAGGGGAACCACTTTTGACTTATAAATTATTTATTTATTTATTTATTGATCTACAAGGAAAAAAGAAGACGGGGTTAGGTTTAGGGTTAGGGGTAGATTAATGGGAAAATAAATAAATAATTTATCAGTCAAGAGTGGTTCTCCTTTGTTTATGTTGGACTTATAGGAAATAACCCAATTCTTCTATACAAGTGTATGTTTGTAGATAGTATTGTGGATTTTATTTTATTTATTCTTGTTGAGCATTTTTTTAGACACAATTTTTATCTGTTAAATCCATGAATGGGACCCTAACAGGTACTAGCACTCTGGGTTGAAGTGGACCTGGGAGTAATGGCAATGAATGGGTACTCCACATTCCCCAGAGCTCCAGAATTAAAAATGATGAAAAAGGATGAAAATGAAAAGACCATCAGCCATCACCTTTTAGCAAATATATGATAATTGCATAAGACAATCATATAGGTGCTAGGGATTGATGTGACTAGCTGATTGATTGGAGGGGGGCCTCTTTGATTGCCTGTCTTGCCTAAGTAAGGGCCAAAGTGGATTTTTTACATGTCATAGACTGCTCAGCTAGCAGGATTCTATCTTTATGCCTCATAAGTGACCAACTGGGGGATTATATCCCTCTGCAGAGGTGCAGTCGGTGTATTCTACTGACCCAGCATGAGATAGACATTATTTTCAGACAATTTTCATACTTATATGGTATTGGTATTTAGTATTTGTGCTAATACCCTTGGGAAAGGTATGAATCCTACTCTCCCTCCAGCCATGGATAAATAGTAGAGCAGACTGGACTCTTTAACCTTGGTTAGGCAACCGGTCTAGGAGAAGGAAAACTCTGAATTCAAACCTGTTGAACTCCACTTAAGAAATTGACCTTGTGTCACATCCTGGGTTGGTAAATATATATATATGGTATTGGTATATCCTTCTTCCTGAAATAAACCTGATGACTCCTCTTTGTCCTTGTTTTCTATCGACAATTTTAAAACATAAAATTAGGTATTTCATATTTTAAGTGAATTTTATCAATTAATTAGGTATAAGGATAGTTGCTTTCAAGGTGCATATAGGTGGCGCGAACAGCATTTAAAGAATTTCAATTTATTTCTATTGAATCAAGGGGCCGGGTTAGCTCAGTCGGTAGAGCGTTCGGCTAGAAACCACAAGGTTCCTAGTTTGATACCGGTCCCGGCCAACTCAGCATATGAGTAGCACAGGGATCTGTGCGGTAAAGTGAGGAGCTGATGGTAGGTGTGGCGCTCCACTTCAGATGCTAAAACAATCTCCTTGGTCTAGCGCTATTGAAAAGGGGATAGACTCCCTCGCTGACTGGCTGATACCGACTTTAGGCCGCCCCGTCGACTTTACTTACTTACTATTGAATCAGTTTGATTGAAATGATTCAGTTATTTAAAAGTAAGAATTCATTGATTGATAAGTCAACACTGAGAATTTTATTAAAATCAGATAATTCTCTGATTTTGAGATTTTTTTTTGGTCAATCTGAGCCTCTGCATTTTTTAACATATTTCTCACTGACTTTTTGTAAACAAAAACGTCAGATTTTTTTTTTAACTCTTTAGTTTTTCTGCATGTTTTGAACAAAAAAGAAAAATATTTCATTTAAATAAAAATCAAAAAGTTAATCATTTTTCTGTACATAGTGTATTTAATGTTTTTATTATTGATTTCTAAGAAGAAACTGTTATAAGTCTTAAAATCTTAAATAATGTGGGTGTTTTAGTCTGTAACTACTTCACACAAAGTGCCCATTTTGATCAAAATTTTTAGCTGAATTTAATTGTTTAAAATGTATTAAAAATAAATTACATATGTAATATTATGTATGTAAAATAAATACCTCAAAATAGAGATGCCAATGTAAAGGAGTTGGTTTAGCTTAGTCAGTCGAGCCATCCTTGGAATGTTCTTGGTTTGATACCGATCCCTGCCAACTCAGTGTATGAGTAGCACAGATTGAATAATCTTATCCATGTGGTAAAGTAGGTATCTGACTGTAGGTGTGGCACTCCACTTCATCAAAAGCAAATAAAGAGGATAGACTTCCTCGCTCTCCAGCTGATTCTGAAGATAGACAGAGAAGTGAATATAAAAAAGTTAGATAGATAGATAGATAGATAGAGAAGTGAATATAAAAAAGTTAGATAGATAGATAGATAGATAGATAGATAAGTGAATATAAAAAAGTTAGATAGAAAGATAGATAGATAGAGAAGTGAATATAAAAAAGTTAGATAGATAGATAGATAGATTGATAGAGAAGTGAATATAAAAAAGTTATATAGAGAGATAGATAGAGATAGTTAGATGATGATAGAAGATAGAGAAGTGAATAAGATAGATAGATGATAGATAGAGAAGGAATATAAAAAGTTAGATAGATAGATTGATGATAGATAGATAGATAGAGAAGTGAATATAAAAAGTTAGATAGAGAGATAGATAGATAGATAGAGAAGTGATTATAAAAAAGTTAGATAGAGAGATAGATAGATAGATAGATAGATAGATAGAGTGAAGTAGATAGAGATTGATAGATAGAGAAGTGAATAGTTAGATAGATAGATTGATAGATAGATAGATAGAGAGAAGTGAATATAAAACAGTGAGATAGAGAGATAATAGATAGATAGATAGATGAATATAAAAAAGTTAGAGAGATAGATAGATAGATAGAGAAGTGAATATAAAAAAGTAGATAGATAGATAGATAGATAGATAGATAGAGAGTGAATATAAAAAAGTTAGATAGAGAGATAGATAGATAGAGAAGTGAATATAGATAGAGAGATAGATAGATAGAGAAGTGAATATAAAAAAGTTAGATAGAGAGATAGATAGATAGAGAAGTGATTATAAAAAAGTTAGATAGAGAGATAGATAGATAGAGAAGTGAATATAAAAAAGTTAGATAGAGAGATAGATAGATAGAGAAGTGAATATAAAAAAGTTAGATAGAGAGATAGATAGATAGAGAAGTGATAATAAAAAGTTGATAGATAGATAGATAGATAAGAAGTGATTATAAAAAAGTTAGATAGAGAGATAGATAGATAGATAGATAGATAGATAGATAGAGAAGTGAATATAAAAAAGTTAGATAGAGATTGATAGATAGAGAAGTGAATATAAAAAAGTTAGATAGATAAGATAGATAGAGAAGTGAATATAAAACAGTTAGATAGATAGATAGATAGATAGAGAAGTGAATATAAAACAGTTAGATAGATAATAGATAGATAGAGAAGTGAATATAAAAAAGTTAGATAGATAGATAGATAGATAGATAGAGAAGTGAATATAAAACAGTTAGATAGATAGATAGATAGATAGAGAAGTGAATATAAAAAAGTTAGATAGAGAGATAGATAGATAGAGAAGTGAATATAGAAAAGTTAGATAGAGAGATAGATAGATAGATAGATAGATAGATAGAGAAGTGAATATAAAAAAGGTAGAGAGATTGATAGATAGAGAAGTGAATATAAAAAAGTTAGATAGAGATAGATAGATAGAGAAGATGAATATAAAAAAGTTAGATAGATAGATAGATAGATAGAGAAGTGAATATAAAAAAGTTAGATAGATAGATAGAGAAAGTGAATATAAAAAAGTTAGATAGAGATAGATAGATAGAGAAGTGAATATAAAAAAGTTAGATAGAGAGATAGATGATAGAGAATGAATATAAAAAAGTTATAGAGAGATAGATAGATATATAAAAAAGTTAGATAGATAGATAGATGATAGAGAAGTGAATATAGAAAAGTTAGATAGAGAGATAGATAGATAGAGAAGTGAATATAAAAAAAGTTAGATAGATAGATAGATAGATAGAGAAGTGAATATAAAAAAAGTTAGATAGAGAGATAGATAGATAGAGAAGTGAATATAAAAAAGTTAGATAGAGATAGATAGATACAGAAGTGAATATAAAAAAGTTAGATAGATAGATAGATAGATAGAGAAGTGAATATAAAAAAGTTAGATAGAGATAGATAGATAGAGAAGTGAATATAGAAAAGTTAGATAGAGAGATAGATAGATAGAGAAGTGAATATAAAAGTTAGATAGATAGATAGATAGATAGAGAAGTGAATATAAAAAAGTTAGATAGAGAGATAGATAGATAGAGAAGTGAATATAAAAAAGTTAGATAGAGATAGATAGATACAGAAGTGAATATAAAAAAGTTAGATAGATAGATAGATAGATAGAGAGTGAAGATAGATAGATAGATAGAAGTGAATATAAAAAGTTAGATAGATAGATAGATAGATAGAGAAGTGAATATAAAAAAGATAGAGAGATAGATAGATAGATAGATAGAGAAGTGAATATAAAAAAGTTAGATAGAGATATAGATAGATAGAGAAGTGAATATAAAAAAGTTAGATAGAGAGATAGATAGATAGAGAAGTGAATATAAAAAGTTAGATAGAGAGATAGATAGATAGAGAAGTGAATAAAAAGTAGATAGATAGATAGAGAAGAATATAGAAAAGTATAATAAAGATAGATAGATAGATAGATAGATAGAGAAGTGAATATAAAAAAGTTAGATAGAGAGATAGATAGATAGAGAAGTGAATATAAAAAGTTAGATAGATAGAGATAGATAGATACAGAAGTGAATATAAAAAAGTTAGATAGATAGATAGATAGATAGAGAAGTGAATATATAAAAGTTAGATAGATAGAGATAGATAGATAGAAGTGAATATAAAAAAAGTTAGATAGATAGATAGTAGATGAGAATATAAAAAGTTATAGATAGATAGATAGATAGATAGATAGAGAAGTGAATATAAAAGTTAGATAGAGATAGATAGATAGAGAGAGAAGTGAATATAAAAAGTTAGATAGAGAGATAGATAGATAAGTTAATATAAAAAAGTTAGATAGATAGATAGATAGAGAAGTGAATATAAAAAAGTTAATAGATAGATAGATAGATAGATAATTAGATAGATAGATAGAGAAGTGAATATAAAAAGTTAGATAGATAGATAGATAGTTAGATAGATAGAGAATGAATATAAAAGTTAGATAGATAGAGAGATAGATAGATAAAGAAACGAATATGAAAAAGATAGATAGATGGATACACATACATATATATGTGTATGCATGTGTATGTATGTGTGTGTGTGTGTATGTGTGTGTGTGTGTGTGTATGTGTGTGTGTATATGTGTGTGTGTGTATATGTTGTTGTTTTTTTATGTCAACTTCTTTGGTTTCTTTAACCAGTTTATTATCATTTTCTTTCTCATCTGACAGAAAGAAAACTATTTTTCATACCTTTCGAAATTTAATGGCTATTTTCACATGAAATTCCCATCTGCAAGTTCCATCTTCATCTCTTCAGCATCAATTTGGGAGGAACAGGTTCTGCATGCTTTACTTTACTCATTTGAATTTGGATTTTTTTTTCTTTCTTTCTTTTTTGAATAATGATGAAAAAAAAGATTTATTTTATCTTTCTCATCAAAAATCAATTATTTTATTCATTCTTCCTTCATTCCTTCCTTCCTTCCTTCCTTCCTTCCTAAATTCTTTCAATACTTTTTTCCTTTCTTTTTTATCTTGCTCCTTTCTTTCTTTTTTTCTCTTTTTTCTTTTTTTCTTTTTTCTTTCTTTCTTTTTTTAAATAATGACAAAAAAAAAGATTTATTTTATTTATCTCCTCAAAATTGAATTATTTCATTCATTCTTCCTTCCTTTCTAAATTCTTTCACTACTTTTTTCCTTTTTTCTTTATCTTGCTTCTTTCTTTCTTTTTTTTATCTTTTTTTTTTCTTTTTTTAAATAATGACAAAAAAAAAGATTTATTTTATTTATCTCCTCAAAATTAAATTATTTTGTTCCTTCCTTCTTTCTCCACTCTTTCCTTTTTATCTTTTTTTATTTTGCTTCTTTCTTTCTTTTTCTTTCTTTTTTTTTATGAATAAAGATGAAAGGAAAGATTTATTTTATTCATTCCCTTCTTCTTTCTTTCTTTCTTTCTTTCTTTTTCTTTCTTCCTTCTTTCACTAATTTTCTCCACTCTCTCCTTCTTTTATCATTTCTTTCTTTTTATCATTTCTTTCTTTTTATCTTTTCTTTCTTTTCTTTCTTTTCTCCTTTATTACTTTTCTCCTTTCTTTCTTTTCTCTTTTTTCTTTCTTTCTTTCTTTCTCAATCAAAACATTTGTTGCATGAAAGGTGAAGGCATAGTTGATCACAGTACAATAACATGATGGTTCTAGAAATTTCATTTGAACCTTGAGGCCACAAAACTAAATCTGAGACTATCAGTATTTGTCATCTCACAGTCCTGTGTATGGTTTGTCACCTTGACAACCTCAGCAAATAGTTGGATCATCGACGACTAAACCGGTAACCCCACAGATTTTGTATGATGAGGAGGGTGGCTAGACACTCTGCAGAATAGAAAACAAGACCTGTAAAAGGGCAGAGGAAGTTTTTTACTCAATGGCTATCTGGGATGAATTTACTGTTCACTTATTATAATTTCTTTGTACGCAGTTACAAGGGGGACATTTACAAAGGCCTCTAGCAAGAATCCAAAGGGAGTTTCCCTCATTGGAATAATGGCTTTTGGCGTACTTGTCACTGCATCTCTGGATATCTGACTGGGATATGCATGTGGGGTTTGGGGACTGCTTGTGAATTTCATATTCCTTTGATACTCCTGTTGGGATTATCTTCCAATTGGCCTGGAAGAGTTATCTTCCTGCTGGGTCCCTGACCGACCACTAGGGGACCTCTGGTATTTAAGCTCGGGGTCAAAACTCTTCTCCCTCTTGTCTACCTCTTCTCATAGGTACCCACATGGGTTAGACACATTGTCACACCCTTCTTGGTGGGGGTTTCTGCCCCCAATACTATTCAACTCTCCTGGGGGCTTCGGCCCCTCATCACTAGTAAGTGATATTTAATGTATGGACTCTCCAGTCCTTTAATCTCTACTGTTGTATGTTCATATACATGTATTCCATTATTACTGTATCTTGTCTTATTTCTGTTTACAATATAAAATGTTTTGTCCAACAAACGTGTCAGAGTTGTATGTCCATGTATTAACTATGAATCTCACACTCCTTCCATGAATTTACCACATGTGAATTCGTTGGTCAGGGCAATCTCTACCGACCCAGAATGAATGCCGTAAGAGAATAGACCAGAAGACCCTTGACAAAACCATTAACATTGCCTCACATTACAAAAACATTGTTTTCTTTGGGTGTTTGCTTGACTGTGGGAAACTAATGGCTTTTATATTCAAGACCATAAAATATTCCATTTTTCTGCCAGACAATGGAACCCGAGGAAATATGGACTGTGAACAAAGCATTTCCCTGACTGCACACATGTATCAATGGAGACATACATGATGTTCTGACCCAACAAACATCTGTGTGAATTAGTTTTCATATTCGATATTAAGCTTATTCAATGAGAGTATGGGATCAAAGTCTCAGAATATTTGAATACATGAGAGATATAGTTCTTTCTCCCAGGCAATTCCAGGTAACCTTATCACATTACAAGCCTTATAATAGAGACTTAAGGCTTTCATATATTTCTGACTTTTATGAAGAAATGAAAGAGAAATAAATAAATGAATGAATAGAAAAAATAAAAATGTCTTCAATGTCTTATGATCTTGCATTCTTGTAATATATATATATATATATATATATATATATATATATATATATATATATATATAAGGGTTAGTCAAAAAGTAATGCCATTTTCATTATTTCATGTGAAGTTTTTTTTATAGAATTAAGGCCTATATATATATATATATATATATATATATATATATATATATAGATAAAAGGTGGCTTACCGGTGAATATGAGCACGATCGTTGGAGGTGCGCAAAATCCAGGGGTTAAGTCCGCAATAAAACAAATACAAAGTGCTCAATACAAAGTAGAGCAAATTTATTAAAGAAATGGATACAATAGAAACCTACTCGAGTTTCACCATTAGGATCTTCAGGGTTAAATCCACTGAATTGATCGAGGTACCGATTAATTGCAGCCAATTACACGTGTGTTCATTGAATAAGATGTTACATTATAGTCTTTAATTAATTAATATATATATATATACATACACACACAACATATATATATATATATATATATATATATATATATATATATATATATATACAACCAGGTAACCAAGAAATGTTTGTGGGTTTTTTGTAAATGGTAAGTGAAATCAATGAAGTGAATTCAGATTTAAGCATTGAGTGCATTCCTTTACACTTATAGTTATTTACTAAGCTTAACTTAGATATGGCACAAGGCCAGGAGTATGGGGCGCCCAATGAGAATCGAACTCATTAACAATGGTATGCGAATACTAGCTTGCTAACCATTACACCACGTGAAGCGCCCATTCCTTTACGCTTATACCTTTGAAAAAGGCATGAGTCTTCCTGTCCCTAGTAAGGGATTATTTCTTGCTGCCATTGCAGGAGTAAGAACATTTTTCATGTTACCTTAAGAAAACAAATGGCATGTTGAGTCCTGTTGCTGCAATACATAAACCCCCTGGGGTGAGGATTTTCTTAAACAAACCCAAGTTCTTACCCCCTTCCCTTTTTGCCACCTTGTGAAGAGGGGAATATAAATGATAAACAGATGGGGGGGTTTATATTGTGTTTATGGGTCTCTGTTCTACTTCTATTATATTTTTCATAAATTCTTCTCCTCTCTCCCCCCTCTCTCTCACTCTGGCTATTTTTATCTCTCCCTCTCTCTCTTTTTTTTCAAAGATTTAACATAATAGTCTTATTTTATTTTAAGCTTATCCAAGGTAGGTATGTGAATCATTGCTTTTAATTATGGCCTTTTAAGCTTTGTTATATTATACAAATAACAGCTCAGAATTATCTGCAGTTTCCTTACCACATTCTTCCTGTTCTCAGTGCATCTCTAGTAAAATAGTTGATGATACATTTATATGGTAATATATATATATATTCAGTAGAAAAATTCACATACTTAGTTAGTAGTGTCTTATCCACAGAAAGCGATGTTAACACTCGAATAGGAAAGGCATGGTTGGCCACCAACAAATTATCAGTCATATGGAAATCCGATGTCCCCGACAAGCTAAAGAGACGATTCTTCCAGGCTGTGGTTGTGTCGGTACTGCTATATGGCTGTACCACCTGGGCCGTAACGAAGCGCCTTGAGAATAAGCTAGATGGGAGCTGCACCAGAATGCTGCGAGTGGTCCTGAATAAGTTGTGGAAACAGCACCCCACAAAAAAGCAACTGTACGGTCACATGCCCCCCATCTCACAAACCATACGAGTAAGACGGGATAGACATGCGGGACACTGCTGGATAAGCAAGGACGAGATCGTGAGCGACGTACTACTGTGGAGGCCGGCACATGAGCGCGCTAGTGTGGGCCGCCTAGACAGGACTTACATTGACCAACTATGTAGGGATGCGGGCTGCTGCGCGGAGAAGCTCCCAGAATCGATGAATGATAGGGAAGGTTGGCAAAAGATTGTCATGGATATCCGTGCAAATTGCACGACATGATGATGATGATTATATATATATATATATATATATAATATATATATAATATATACCAACCCCTCCGCATGAGTAGGATGCGACACAAGGTCAATTTCTTATGCAGAGTTTAACAGGTTTGAATTCAGAGTTTTCCTTCTCCTAGACTGGTTACCTAGCCAAAGTTAAGAGCCAAGTCCATCCTGCTTATACCCTTAGCTGGTGGGAGAATAGTTGGATGCATACCTTTCTCAAGAGTATAACCTCAGTCTGTCCTGCTATTTGCCCATAGTTGGAGAGAGAATTGGATTCATACCTTTCCCAATGGTATTAGTGCCATGTGAAATGCAAACAGCTTCATCCAAGGATTTGAACTCAGATCGACGAGTCCATTTCTTACGACTGTAACAATTACACCACAGGCCTTGTATGGTAATATAGGTAAAATGTAAGATCTACTGGACTAGACTCTCTAGCCTTGGTTGGCAACCAGTTAAGGAGAAGGATAATTGAAAATAAAGTACGCCATGCTCTTTCAACTTTGCCGTTCTGGTGTGGAGAATAGGGGCTAGATAGTTCATGTTTAATCCTATTCTCTTATTAGAAATGTTAATATTTCTGACTGGAACAGCCCACCTCATATGCCAAGATAGGGGTGTGTTGAGAATGTTTGTATATAAGGTGTGTGCTAGATGCCCACTTTTATTTATAGACTCGGCGATAACCATGTGATCTCTCTTGGCCAATCACTGGCAGTACTCTGCTGCTGAAACAATACTGAGCATACTGGCCATAATTGCTTTGAACCTTCGTGGACGATGGACAGAGGATTGGATCACTGGACCTTTAACAGTACGCAGGATAGGACTTATACGCTTACCAAAGGATTCCATAACTCAGGACTTACTTACTTAACTTTTCAACTGACAAAGAATGGCATTTAAAAACTTAACAAACCAGGAACTAGATAATTCTGAGGTAATCTGATATTATTTAACCCTCATTTGGTCCTCACCAAATATTCCATACATGTTCCAAATTCAAGCTAGATTTGCAATATTTAAGGAACCTCATTGTGGTATAATGAGTCATAAGTTTGATCAGCCCTGTCGACTGGGGCTTTAGAATACACCGACTGCACCTCCGCAGATGGGTAACCCCCCCCTCCCCGCCAAATGAGGCCACCTGTTAACCGTAGAGAGAGATGGGTGTAGAAAGAAAGATAGAGAAATAAGTAAGCAAGTAGAAAACACAGCAATCATGACAGGTGGATACAAACTGACAGAAAAGAAAGAAAAAAAGAGATGGGGAGAGAGAGACACACAGAGGGAGAGAGACAGACAGACAGACAGACAGGGAGTGAGGAGAGAGAGAGGAGAGAGAGAGAGAGAGAGAGAGAGAAAGAAATAAGTAAGCAAGTAGAAAACACTGTGATCATATATTTGTATTTTTTGGGTCTTAAAAGTGTAAAACTGACCAGGTGAATAGAAAGCTTGATGGCAAAATCTGTCCGAAGCAATAACAAAACTCCACAATTACCAGAGCTCCAGAATTGGAACTTCACCACTTGAACAGTTGTGATGCTATTTCACCCACAGCTAGAGGGATGAGGATGTCCATACCTTTCCCAAGGGTATTAGTACAAAGATGAACATAATAACACAACTGGAGTCCAAACTCGCTTACTATGTCACAGTCCAGTACAATAAAGTAAATAAATGTGTCGGGCGCCTAATGTCGGTATCAGCCAAACAGCAAGGGAGTCTATCCCCTTTTCACTAGCGCTAAACCAATGAGATTATTTAGCATCTGAGGTGGAGCGCCACACCTACCATTAGCTCCTTAGTTTACCGCACAGATCCCTGTACTACTCATATGCTGAGTTGGCGAAGGTCGGTATCGAACCAGGAACCTTCTGACTCCTAGCCGAACGCTCTACCGACTGAGCTAAAGTCACTACATAAAGAGGACTTCTACTGTAAGCTTTTACTAGACAGCCAATGCTTGTATGATCAAATCTTTAGCTTTTAAAAAAAACTTGTGTCTAAAAAGCTTAAAACTAACCAGGGGACAGATAGTGTAACGGCAAAATTTATATGCAGCGATGACAAAAGGAAGATAAAAAATTTTACCTACGTCTCGTAGATTCAAATGCAGTCGACTGTAAAATGTCACCGTCATTATTGCTTCATTTTTTTTTTTACCTACCACGAAAAATTTGCTGTGTCACTATACAGTAGTCCCCACACCTTATCCGTGGGAGATTCACTTCTAAGTCCTTTAGCGGATGCCCGAAACCATAAATAATACTGAATCAGATATTTTCAGTACATTAGTCCTCACGAAAGGGCCGGTTTAGCTCAGTCGGTAGAGCGTTCAACTAGGAACCACAAGGTCCTGGGTTCGATATCGGTCGTCACCTACTCAGAATATGAGTAGCACAGGGATCTGTGCAGTAAATTGAGGAGCTGATGGTAGGTGTGGTGCAATTTTTCTGATATGAACCTCTGATGATGAAGTTTATACTTTGAAATTGATAAGACAAAAATAACATCTTTTTGTGTTTATTTTTCATACGCATTGTATTTGCCTTCAAATTATTAATATATTATAACATACTTAATAATGCTTCAAGCAAATTACCAATTATATATATATATATATATATCTTATTATAATGGAGATTGTGTGTTTGTCTGTCTGTAATTATATTACTATACAAATCACAATTCCCTTCGTTATTCACATCCTCTATAATTTTATTTTTATTTAAACCTCAATTATTGATAAAATTGTTTTACATCATTATGACTGTTGACCATATCTACACACGCAGAACATGCAATTGTATTTATATATACAACAAAATAGCGGATTATAGTGTGAATTGGAAGGCTGATTTGCATATTGATCTTAAAAATTTGATTTTAATAAATATATGCTTAGTATTATTGATTTCTAATTGTTTGGTTTTATCTTTTTGAATATTAGCAAAAATCTCGAGGACAAATCTTAAAAGAAATCCATTAAGAAGAAAAAAAACTAATATTATTATTCACTTCCTATTTTAACTAAATAGTTAAATTAGGAAAATTCACCAATGAAAGAGGGGAGTAATGGAAAATGATGGAAGAGTTACTTTCAAAGTTGTTCTATTTTTCAATCATACCCCCTCTGTTCAAAATCTTTTTATCTACATTCTTATTCAGTTTCATTAGCCTTTCTAATTTAATATGATATTTTATTATATTAAAACTTAAATACTTGCACCCGGAGGGTGCTTATATTTACTAGTATATATATATATATATATATTATATATATATATATATATGTGTGTGTGTGTGTGTATCTAGAACATGTGAACAATAGTTACACACATAATTCTTAGTCTGGTTTTCGTTCACCAACCAACATACTCACCACTAATTCTTTACACGTAAGCAAATAAGGTTGCATTCTCACGAACCCCCCACCCACACATCTAAAACCCCGAACGATCCCCCCCCCCTTTCCCCCCCTTTTTTTTCTTTTTATTAAAAACTTATTTTTACTTACTTGATAAGAGCAATCTTTTCACGTGCTGAACTATATCAATGCTTATTTGTCCATATTTTCTTCTGTTTTTTTTTTCTAAGCAGACACACCCATATCCTCCGTTGTCCGTCGGGCTGAGCAAAATTTTCTCGCGCGTGTGCGCGTCAATATGGACGCCTGCAATACACGGCACCCCACCTTTCCGCATTTTGTTTTGTCACGGTTCACTGAACAATGCTGGCGTTTTTTTAGTTTTTTTATCTTTTTTATTTTTTTATGTAAGGAATGATTCAGAAAGAAGTTGCATACCTGACATAATTGCGTGTTCAAACGATCAACCCCCCCCCCCACTACCACCTGCCTACCTGTCGCCTAGATTACGTATCTCACCTTTCCTATCCCTATGTCGATACGCCAAGTTTTCAGACTGCAAGGGTCTCTGAGTAAAAACCCACTTCTCTTTCTCTTCCCCCCCTCTCTCTCTCTTTTCTCTGTCTCTTTCTCTCTATATTTCCTTCTCTGTCTCTCTCTCTCTCTCTCTCTCTCTCTCTCTCTCTCTCTGTCTCTCTCTCATTTAGTGAGTGCGGGGGTGGATTGTTTTCTTAAATAACAAGTGGTTCATAACGAGTGCCAAGAAATAGGCCCTATCATTAATTATCAGCTAAACTCAGATTAGTTTACTACCCTGTCGGTGGGGCATTAGAATGCACCGACTGCACCTCTGCAGAGAGGTAAGACTCCCCTAATGAGACCACCTGTTGGCCGTGGAGGCGACTGGTGATGCTAAAGGATAGAACCCAGGTGGCTGTGCAGTCCATGACTTGCAATATTCCACTTTAGGCTTTTCTTCGGCTAGACGGGCGGTCGGAGAGGCCCCCTCCGGTCAATCGGCTGGCCACGTCAAGCCCTAGCACCTATATGATTGCCCCAACCCTATTGCCCTTATGCCAACCCCCAACCCTTCTTATCATATGGGTACTAGAAGGTGGTGGCTGAGGGTCTACATGTCCTGGGAATAACGTTAAACTCTATCTGGTGGTGAGGTTCCAATTCTGGAGGTTTGGGGAATGTGGAGCACCCCTTCATCACCATTGCTCCCTGGTCCACTCTGACCCGGAGTGGTAGTACCTGTTAGGGTCCCATCTATGGGTTGAATAGAAAAACAGTTTATAAACAAAATTGTATTATGCATTAAAAATGGATTTATTTCACAACTTTGTCGGCATTAAATAACCCACTGAGGTTGATATGCCGTAAAACAAAAAGAAAAACAAATCAATCAGATTAGTTTGGTGCAGTTAGTTTTTGCTCTTAGGGAGATTCGAAACCACGTGCATCTTTACCCGGGGGAAGCTTAGTTAAACACATCTGCAGTTATAACCAACAGGGCCACTAGTTTACGAAAACCCACCACCACCACCACCACCATCATCATCATCATCATCATCATTATTTATTACACTTAATTGTAAAGGTTTCCATAGCAAACACGCGAAAGATAGATGCAAAAAAATAGAGCTGCCTGGCGCCTTAAGGTTAAGCAAGGCACGGAGAGGTGTGGGTCGTAGAGGAGAGTAGCCTCAACAGTAAAGAGAGCCAGAAAGAGGTGAAAATACAGCAGCCCCAGAAAGGATTACAGTTTGTGTGCATTCAGTGCACCAAAGACTGTCACTCAGGAATTGGTCTGCTGACTCACTTGCGCAGATGCAGAATTTTTAAAGAAAATGTTTGACTCTACGCCATCGTCCTTAGTTGACGGAAACGTGCCATAGCAAGAGTGGTTAAGGCATGAACTCAGACTGTGTTGGATGCAAGATTAAATCTTCTTCTTCAGAAACTGCTGCATAATTTCCATTATTACAATGGATAGACTGAGATAAATAGATAGATAGATAGATAGATATGAACAGAGATAGATAGATGGATGGATAGATCGATCAAATTGATAGATTAACACAGACAAGTTGAAAGTGCTCAGTATCCCCTACATTTATGAAATAAATAAGTGGATAAGAATAGTTTGATTCATATCTTGCCAAGGATTTTGTTCTGGATTTGAACTCGGGTAGCCGATTTCACCACCTACGGCAATAACCGTTATGCAACGAGCGCTTTTGTTTTCAACTAAAATATAAATATATAAAAGAAATGTTTTATGTATCACAAAATAAAGGCATTGACCCTTTTTCTATTCAGAAAGAAGTAAGGGATTCCAATGAGTATTTATTTCCGTTAAATCGAGAATATGGATAATTTAAAAAAAGTGATGTTCAGAGACCGCATAAAATTATCATTCATTTACAAAATGGACCGGAAACGGCTTTATTCTCTACGGTTGAACATATTTTTAAAGAAAATACATATTCATAGAGTACAAGGTACATTTCCAAACATTCCCTAGCCGAAACAGTGTTCGGTTTAAGGGGGTTGGAGTTTCATGTAATACAAGATGCTACGAAAATACCAGGTACAAAGCGACCGCATCTCATCACAAATTGAAATTGTTTTTTTTGGTGGTGTTGGTGATGGGGGGCTCGAATACCAAGAACTGATACAAGTGGACATACACATCATTACCCCTGAAGCAAAATGTATGAACAGATATATATATATATATATATATATATATATATATAATTATATATATATATTATGTATGTATGTATGTTTTGTGTTGTGTGTGTGTGTGTGTGTGATTACTATCAAAGATGTCGGTATTTGGATTCATTTTTAGATAATTACATGAACGCTCAACGTATATATAAGAAATTTACACAGACACACTCACACATATATATACACGCATGTATATATATATATATAATATATATATTATAATAATATATATAATATATATATGCTTAATTGAATCATCATAATTTTGAGAATTAATTAGTTAATAATTAATGTCTATAACCATGCTGATGAGACCTAATAGGTCGAAATGTACATTCAGGGATGACATTTTCTCGATTGTTTAGCCTTACATTTGAACATATATTCCGCCTAAATTCATTAATTATTAACTAATTAATTTTCAAAAATAGGTATGACTTCAATTAAGCACAATATCCTCCAAAAATTGTCGCTAAAAGCCATATCAAATAAGCACATTGTTTGTTTACTTACTCTCATATATATAATATATATATATAATATATATATATATATATATATATATATATGGAATAATATTTTCAGAGGAGTAAACATTCATGTGTAGTTTTTTCATAGACAATTATGTGAAAAATAATTGAACTTAATCCGACAGTGTAATATGTATAATTGAAAAAACAAAGGATGTTTACAATCCCATGGGCTCATCAGGAGAGAATGTGCAAACCGTTTCGGGGCCTTTCTCTCTAGCGGTTTTATATAGCAACACCGGCCCTATAATATATATTATATATATATTATATATACGCAACACACACAACACACTACTCATTAATTAATATCTATTATTTATTCAATCATCTTTTCATCTTAATGAATTTTCATCTGTGATTGTCTTTTCTATTTCTCTAGATGATCCGTGAAACTTATAGTAACGAAACGATGGAAAGAACATTTACTTCAATTAAGTTTTTAAACCGCTTAGCTGACCAACACATGAGCACTTTCTTATGTATCAAACGTTACTTTAAACGATTGTTTATTCTCATCTGTTTACACTCAATGTCCGCACTGATCTATATTTGAACAGAACAATAGATAGCAGACAGATAGATCGTATCGATGTATGCTCTTGGTATGGGTGTCGCAACAGCCAAAGGTATCATGTGGACGGAGGGTAAGTGTTTCAAGCAGGGTCGTTGAACGGCTGAACATCTTTTCATGGCGACGCCGATTTCAACAGTTGATTTTAGTTTGGTGAATGGGTAATCGTCAGGAATAAACAGAATTTTTTTTTTTTTTGGGGGGGGGGGGCTGACAGACGAAGATTCCGTTTCCTTTGGATCATCATCATCATCATCATCTCACGCTGCGCAGCACGGATATTCGTGACGATCTCTCGCCAACCATCCCTAGCAGTCATCGCCCTCGATTCTCTGTTCCGTGTTCATCCAGAACCGAAACCCTAGCACTATATGATTGCCCAACCCTATTATTCATATGCAACCTCCAACCCTTTTTAATCATATACGTGCTAGAAGGCTGTGCTGAGGGTCTTCATGTGTTGAGAATGACGTTATACTCTATCTGCATGGTGAGGGTTCCAGTTTTGAAGGTCTGGGGATTTGTGTAGGCATCCATTGCTCGCTGGTCACTCTGAACCGGGAGTGGTAGTACCTATTAGGGTCCTATCTATCGGAGTTAAAAGAAAAATGTGTTTCATTAAACAATTGAGTTCATCCATTAGGAAATGGAATTTAATTTCACAACCATTGTCGGCATTAAATGAACGGCCACCGAGGTTGATATGCCGTAAAACAAAACAAACCAAATCAGAAACCGAGTTGATCGATGTAGGTCCTTGCTGTAGCGAAACCCGCCACACTGGCGTGATTAATGTGCAGGTTTGCTACCGCGGAGAACTATCAACTTAATGGAGTTTCGTCGCTTGCTTCTCCAGCATGTCTTTTGATTCGTCTCTACTCGGATGGCTTGTGTGACTAGGGGACAAGTAGGCGTTGACAGCTGATTTTTTTAAGACCGCAACGCAGTATTCTTGTGCAACCGCCATCTAAGCTTATCCCCCAGACGCTTCGTAGGTTCGACAGTGGTGCAGTCGTACAGTAGCTTAGCTGGATGTCGCTAACTATGACTTGGTGAGAGAATGTTGTTGTTTTATGCAGTGCGAACGCGTTAGATTTCCAGATTGATTGTATCTATTACATATCAATGGCCTTTTCCTATCCCGTGCATTAACAGTTGCTGATGTGATGGCTGCCACTACTCTGAAAAGAAATGTGTTAGATTTCTAACTAGTCTAAAAATATTAAATGAAAGAAGAAAAATCCATGCAGTTATCAATTTAAAATTTTAATTTTTTATTATTCTTCCACGAATATAAATCAGAATCTCTATTATGTTTGTGCTCAAAATACGCAAGCCCTGGCTGACTATGTCAATGTGTATAATAGTGTATGTTATTTGTCGGTTAAATTGTTTTGTATTTTCGGAACCATACACATGCTACAATGCCCTTTATATATGTGTTTGCGGATGTGTCTTCCCTTGGATCTGGAAGAGTTATGCTTAACCCTCTGGGTTCCCGGTTTGGGACCACCAGGGGTCCTGTGGTATTTAATGCGGCCCTATTAACACAACTCTCTCACTCTCTTTTCCCTCCTTATCTTTGTCTATTTGGTGGATTCCTGGACTAATGCTGATGGTGTTTAGGAATTAGACATATTGTGTCTGGAGCACTCCGACTGCTCGTGTGGGGCCCTCTACTCCTCGCACGGTAAGCGGAACTATGAGCCCAGTAAAGTGACTTTAACCATATGAACGAGGTCGCGCATAACGTTCTATCTTTAATGCTGTTTATTGGAATGTAGTCATGGTAGGTATCTATGTGTTTATGTGTCTAGTAGTGTACCTTGGTGGCCTTACACGTATTTCTTGTATATGTCAATATAAAATGGTCGTGCGTCGCGCATGAGGTGCGGTTTTTTATTAAAGTCCATCTTGTTATATGTTTTAAAACACCCTTAGTCGGAGTTGTTTGTTTCAAACAAGATTAATACCATATATTATAACCTTGAACTTATAATATGTATTGATAGACGGACGAGGATTGACATCACACACAACTGCCCTTTATATGATGGTATACGAGATTAAATCTAAACCTTATATCCTGTTTTGCCAGTGTGGTTGTCCCATATAGTACGATGATGCAGAACTTGAGATCGTTCGTAGGAGTTCTCATCTAAAAAAATTCGAGGTAGCGATGAAAAAGCTTTATGCTCTTAGTTTTTTATAGACTTTCCAACCGATTGCAAAAAATCCACTAAAGCGTCGGACTATCAAAAAACGAACATCAAAAATGAAACCCTTTGAGTTGTTTTTTTATAAAAAAGAATCTGACTGAATAGTTGAAAATGAATGATGACATACATATAATATATATATATAGTATATATATATATATATATATGGATGAGAGTGGTGAGGTATGGATGATATATATATATAATCTATATATATATATATATATTATTATAAGGGTCGGGCTTAGTTCAGCCGGTAGAGCGTTCAGCTTGAAACCATGAGGTTTTCATAGTTCGATACGCGGCCTCGCAAAACTGGTAGGTGTGGCGCTCGAGCTCAGAACGCAAAAACAAATTCCTTGGACTAGTGCCTAGTGGAAGGGGGTAGACTTCCCTTGCTGACTTGCTGATACGCGACGAACTTATATCTATGCTATCTATCCTATTCTATTCTATATATATATAATGATATATATAATATATAGTAATTATATATAATATAGTAAGATTAGGCACTTTTAACCTCGGTTAAGGCAATTATTCCAGGAGAAGGAACACTGTTAAACTCCACTCAATATATTGACATTGTATTGCATCCTGCCTATTAACCCATCTGAACGGAGAATAATTGGATTCACATATTTTCCAAGGTTATTAGCGCTACTGGGAAATGCAAACAGCCTCATCCAGGATTTGAACGTCTGGTGGTGTCATTTCTTAAAACGATTACCGTTACACAACGCATCCCCATTTCACCTATATATGGAACCCTAACATGTACTACCCGGATCAGGTGAACCTAAGAGTAATGACAATGAAGGTGTTTTTTCACTCTCCTGACAGGTTCAGAACTGGAGCTCATCATCAGATGCAGTTTAATGTCTTATCCAGGACACTTATTTTTTCGAGGAGAGGACTCTCAACAGGGGATGCAGTCAGCATATTCTAAGCCCCGCCGACAGGACAATTTTATTCTGATATTGTTTTATTTTATACATTTTGGTCTACTCTTTTTGAATGTCTTGGGTAGGATGTTAAACTGCGTATAATGGTGACGTTCTAATTTTGGAACGCTGGGGAGTGTGGAATACTCCTTCATCCTCATTATTCCAAGGTCCAGTCTGGCCCGAAGTGGTAGTACCTGTTAGGGTATGGGTTAAATAGAAAAAAAATAATTTTAAGAAATGTGTTTTTAAATATTGATTTAAAAAAAGATTGAGTTAAAAAAAAGAACATTTTGAATAAAAGAAAACGTATTTGGCATAAAACAACCCGACAAGGGTTGACATGCCGTAAAATCCAACCAACCAACGATTCGTTTTGAGAGATTTTATGTTCCCTTCCCTGCAAAACGTAAATCCGACCTCTCTAAATAAGGTTAAAAACGTCTGTATAGGTGTGAATTTAAAAAAAGAAAATTTTGAATCAAACAAAACGTATTTGGCATAAAATAGTCCCACAAACCAAGTACTCTTTTAGAGAGATTTTACGTTCCCTTTCTTTCAAAATGCAAATCTAGCCTCCCTAAACGAAGTTTAAAATGTCCGCCTAGGTGTGAGAATGAAAATGGCGAAGATGACTGCAAACAACAGACAGTGTCGGAAGCGTTATGTCACTGTCGCCCCTGGGAAACTCCCCGAGAGGGATGGAAAGCAGCTGGCATGGATATTCTATTTTAATCAAGTATGGATACCAGATCCGGCAGCCCCGAATCTGCCACCTACAAGAGTGAATCATGAGAGAGAGAGAGAGAGAGAGAGACAGAGAGAGAGAGAGAGAGAGAGAGTATTATGCGAGAGAGAGAGAAATTATGAGATAGATAGATTAGAGAGACAGATAGACAGACAGAATGAATTACGAGAGAGAGAGAGAGAGAGAGAGAGAGAGAGAGAGAGAGAGAAGAGAGAGAATGTGTGTTTGAGAAAGGCAACAACACAGACAGACAGACAGATAGAGACAGAGTGAATTACGAGAGAGGGTGAGAGAGAGAGAGAGAGAGAGAGAGAGAGAGAGAGAGAGTGTGTGTGTGTGTGTGTGTCTGTGTGTGTTTGAGAGAGACAGACAGACAGACAGACAGACAGACAGTGAAATTACGAGAGAGAGAGAGAGAGAGAGAGACAGAGTGAATTACGAGAAGAGAGAGAGAGAGAGAGAGAGAGAGAGAGAGACAGACAGACAGACAGACAGACAGACAGTGAATTACGAGAGCGAGAGAGAGAGGGTGTGTGTATTTGAGAAAGACAGAGAGACAGACAGAGACAGAGTGAATTACGAGACAGAGAGAGAGAGAGAGAGAGAGAGAGAGAGAGAGGAGGTTCAATTGCTTTTAAAAAAGACGATACACAAGAAAGAAGCCATTTTAAGTCCCCCATTTTTTACTAAGGAGAAAGTGGGGAGAAACGGGGGGAGGGGAGAAGGGAGAAAAGTGGATTATGGGGTGGGGGATGTTCTGGCTGGGCAAAGCGTCAACGAGTTGATAGAGGAGAGTCTTGACAGTTGACAGGAAGTTAGGTGAAATTGGAGTGGTCTTTTTGAAAAAGATGAAACCTTTTAAAAGAAGGAAAGAAAGAAATAAAATGACGTTTTGCGTTAAAATTATCATTCATTTGCAAACTGAACTGGAAACTGTTTTATTCTTTAAGAAGGGGCATTTTTAAATGTAGTGCTAAAATAGAATGTTTAAAAATAGCCAAATTTGAAGAGAATTAGGCATAATCGCATATATTTGTGTGTGTGTGTGTGTGTGTGTGCACGCGCGCGTGTGTGGATGTACAAATGACGAAGCGATCGCACAGCTTACTCGCTTTTTGGAACAACAATGCTTCCGGTTTGAATTTAAATTATTTTCTGCTTCTCTTTCGATGAGTCCGGATTAAAAACATGCTCTGATGATGATTTTTTATAAATCGAAATATTGTTCAATATTAGCTATGAAAATGATATAAAATATATTCATTTTAACAATATTGTGTGTTTTCATATCCTTTTATAATATATATATATATATATATATATATATATATATATATATATATATATATAGAGTAAACTACGGACACGTGTTTCGAGGTATCACCTCTCATCAGTGCAGTTATACCGTTTTTAGCAGCTACCCTCTGGCCAGGTTCGAGATCCGAACGAAATTTCGCTCGCCAATCTTCTTACCCATACGGCCACAGTCAACTGCCAAGTATAGCAAGCTATTTAATCGCTACATTTCTAAGCAGAAATGAACTCACCTAGAGGTCTCAAACTTTATGTAAACAAATTGAGTCTTAGCTGTACACCGAATACGGTGAAGTTTGCAATTAAATCTCTTCTAAATAAAGTGCTCAACCGAAATTGGGAGCGTATAATAGAGTAAACTACAGACACGTGTTTCGAGGTATCACCTCTCATCAGTGCAGTTATACCGTTTTTAGCAGCTACCTCTGGCCGGGTTATATATATATATACATTTGTTAAAAAAGCCTTAAATACCGGGGGTATAGCGATTATGGTCCATTTCCACCCGTATGTATCAGATACCCACGGGTGGAAATGGACTCTTGTATTGGTCTAATAGTTAACAAGCTCATCTCACTGATCAATACTTATGAGCTCAATCCTACCGACAATAAGCCACTCCGCCTACTTGATGGAGGTGTATGGTGTAATTGTTAAAGTCGTAGAAAATGGACTCGTCGACCCGAGTTCAAATCCTAGACGAGGCTGTCTACATTTCACATAGCGCTAATACCCTTGTGAAATGTATGCATCCACTTGTTCTCCCTCTAGCTATGGGTATATAGCAAAGCAGACTGGGCTCTTTAACCTTGGTTAAGCAGTCGGTCTAGGAGAAGGAAAACTCTGAATTTAAACCTGTTAAACTCCACCTAAAAAACTGACCTTGTATCACATCCTGCTCGTTCGGAGGTGTTGGTAAATATGTGCTTTATTTACTACATTTGTGAGGATAGGAGGATTTTAATAAATCCGACAGAATGTAGTAAGAAAAGCCTTAAATACCGGGGGTATACCGATTATGGTCCATTTCCACCCGTGGGTATCAGATACCCACGGGTGGAAATAGACTCTTGTATTGGTCTAATAGTTAACAAGCTCAACTCACTAATCAATACTTGTGAGCTCAATCCTACCGACAATTGGAAATTGTGGACAAAGGAACAAAACTCAGACAAGTATATGTAGGAGATATATTTCGCCGTGCATTGAGCTCGGCTTCATCAGTTGTTTATCTGATCATTAAAGCATCATACATGTGTTTTTATAGAAGATCTGTGTGTGTGTGCTGAAAATGCAGCTATAATTAATAACGTTTGGATCTTTTACGTTGAAATAGATTTGATTAACAGTAAATAAAGGTTAAATTTACATAACCATGTCAGTGCTACTATATGGCTGCACTACTTGGACTTAAACGAAACGCTTGGAAAAAAGGATAGATGGGAAGTTGATGTTTTGTCGGACCAAGTTACCAACAGGCACCCCAGCTGAGATCAGTTTTGAAAGGAACTGAATTTAGCTTTTCACTGATTGTCAGTAAACAAAATCAGCAGGCGATAAAAAAAACGAAAGGCACGTTTTTATACTAAAATAGTTTTTGATTTTAATAAAAATTTAGTTATTTTATGTTGTTGTTGTTAGCATATGTGACAAAATTAATTTTGTAATAACGATAAACTAATATTGTTATTTATCTATTTTTAAATAAAACTTAAAACGAAAGACACTTTTATTTATTTTCTCTACGAATGGTTAATAAAACAGATTTATAAAAGGTATATTAGTCTTTATTTATTTCTCGCACCCAAACTTTCCTGTGCGTTTCGAAGCAGTCTCATCAGTTACTCCTATTCGGTACCTCAAGCCTAAACTTATCCAACGGAGGGACTCGCAATTTTCGAACCCCCCCCCCCTTCATGGTTCGTAATTTTCTTAGTTTTACGAATTCTTTGTCCTATTGAGAAAAAAATCCTTTTCTCGTTTTCTCACTGACTATTCCATTGTCTACAACAACAAAAACAAAAAAAAAAAACAAAACAAAACAAAACCACAATAACACCATTATAACAATGTACTTTTTCTCTGATGAGCATTGACGAAAAAAAAATCAATTTATTTTAGATTTTAAATCTAATAAGGGTACCCTCACTTTTCTTTTTAAGAAAAAAAAATTCTTTTATCAACATGCATATGCTTTTACGAGTCCTTTTTAAAAGGTATATTATAAGGTTATAATAATAACTGCTAACCCTAACCCTAACCCTATTTCAAATTTTAGAATATTTTAGAATTAAAATTTGATAGCGAAATCTTTTTCGTTTTTATCGGCGAAAAGCAAAATTCAATTCTTTTCAAAACTGATCTGGACTGAGGTGCCTGTTGGTGACTTGGTTCTGGTTTTTTTTTTACAAAACTAAGCTAGGCATGGTATAATGAAAATGCTTGCTTGATGCTGATAAATCTGACTAATTAATGAAGTGACGTGATTTGCAGTTCATCGAACAATTGAAAAGAAATGCCATTTTTCTTCATTAATGCACTTTGTTCTCTTGGTCATCTTCTTTGTCTCTTGTGGTCGAAAGTCAGATTATTGGTTTGCTATTCCGCTTAATGATATTCATGAAATGTCGTTGTTGCCGTCAACAGAAGGCCACCGTCGCGTCAGGGAGATGAAAAATATTGTGACCCAGATCGCGTGAAATGAAAACCCCCCGTTTGTTGTTATAGTTGTTGTTTGTCACTAGGGTATTGGTTGGGGGGGGGTCGCCGAAAGAAGAAGAAGAAGAAGAAGAAGGGGTAAATGATGATGGTGAAGAAGAAGAAGGTGGTGGAGTAGTAGTAGTAGGAGGAGGCGGTAAGGAAATATATGGAAAAAAATGGAAGAGGAGATGAATATTGATGATGAAACAGAAGAAGAAGAAGAAGATGGAGGAGGGGTAAGTGGCGTTGGTGAAAAAGAAAAAGAAGAAGAAAAAGAAGAAAAAGATGAAAGAGGGGTAAGTGGCATTGGCGAAGAAGAGAAGAAAAGAAGAAGATGGAGGAGGGGTTAGTGGCGTTGGTAAGAGAAGAAGAAGAAGAAGAAGAAGAAGATGGAAAAAAGAAGAAACTTAAAAAGAAAAAAAAAGAATGATAGCATGGAATAAGTTCATATTTTGAAGTTTCTAATGCATTAAGAAATTGAAGAAAATATATGAACAAAATATACGAAGAAACGAAGGAAATCGAAGTATGAAGAAATGAAAGAAACATAAAAAAAATGAAAGAAACATGAAGAAAATGAAGAAAGTATATGAAGAAAACTAAGATAATATATGAAGAAAATGAAAAAAATATATGAAGAAATGAAATAAATTTATGAAGGAAATACAAGAGAAAATAAAGGGCATGTATAAGGAAATGAATGAAATATATGAATAAAATAATAACTAAAGAAAATAAAAGAAATATTGCATGAAGAAAATCAAGAAACTATACGAAGGAAATACATGAAGAAAATTTTGAAATTATATACATGAATTATACAGAAAAGTTTATAATACGCGAAAAAAATGAATTTTATGTTACACGAAAGAAAATGAAAGAATTTATAATATCTATGAAGAAGAAGAAGAAGAAGAAGAAGAAGAAGAATAAGGAGAAGCAAAATAAGAATGGGGAAGAAGCAAAAGAAGAATGGGGAAGAAGAAGAAGAAGAAGAAATAAGAATGGGGAAGAAGCAAAAGAAGAAAAAGAAGAAGAATGGGGAAGAAGAAGAAGAAGAAGAAGAAAATAAGAATGGGGAAGAAGCAAAAGAAGAATGGGGAAGAAGAAGAAGAAGAAGAAGAAAAATAAGAATGGGGAAGAAGCAAAAGAGAAGAAGAAGAAGAAAAAAGAAGAAGAAGAAAGAAGAAGAAGAAGTAACTGAGATCCTCATAAAGGCGATGAAGAAGAAAATGAGGATCCAAAAGAAGGGCGATTGCAACGAAGGAAAAATAAATTAAAAAAAAAACTTTTTATAGAATAATAATAATAAGAAGAAATCCTATACAAAGAGATAAGAGAGAATCCATTGATGGAAAAGGGACCCCCCTTTTTTTACAGAAGAACAAACGGATAAAATGAAAGACGGACGAAAGGATCTTATTTGAGTCATCTATTGACTCATGAATCTAAAGATGAAAATCAATTTTGATGATTTCCTCTTGGAAGCTGGAAGTGAAGAAAAACGAGAAACGGATGTGGACAGAGGTCAGTAGAAATGGGGTCATCTAAAGACAATTGATGACCATTAGCTGACCGAATTCGGAGTGTGCCTCCTCCTCCTCCACACCCCTTTTTCCTTTCGTGACCTCTGTTTGTTCTGATTAAGTCAACTCTCTGCGGAGGTCATTTTCTTCTTCTTCTTCTTCTTCTTCTTCTTCTTCTTCTTCTCTGACTCACTAAAAAAAGAGTCATGTTTTAATTCTCTTTGATTATTCGACGGATTATGAAGAAGAAGAAAAAGAAGAAGAAGAAGAAGAAGAAGAAGAAGAAGAAGAAGAAAAAGAAGGAGAAGAGTAATCTTATCATTCTAAAGATATCATTGTTCTTTTATTCTTTGAAAAAAAAACTCTTGCTTGAATTCTTGGAAATTCCAAAGACGGGTCAACTAGAATAAGTTCGGTGCCACAGGACGTCTTTTAACTTTATTTTCTATTTTACCTATAAAAAAAGTATTGTTGTCGAGGCGGCCTAAAGTCGGTATCAGCCAATCAGCGATGGAGTCTATCCCTTTTCAATAGCGCTAGACCAAGAAGATTGTTTTTTAGCATCTGAGATGGAGCGCCACACCTACCATCAGCTCCTTACTTTACCGCACAGATACCTGTGCTACTCATACGCTGAGTTAGCGAGGACTGGTATCGAACTAGAAACCATGTGGTTTCTAGCCGAACGCTCTACCGACTGAGCTAAATGCCGAATTTGTTAATTGATATGCGTCCCCGTTTTGAAATGAGCACCTTTTTCTCATGTTGTCCTTCATAGATTACTGTGGTTAATAACAGACACACACACACACACTCATACATACACACGCACATACAAACACGCATATATATGTTGAGTTTAATTTTCAGTGTATATATATATATATATATATATATATAAGTTAAAAGAAAGGAAATTAATCCGACAATATGAGTAAGAAAAGATGGAATGAAAACATCACACAATGCTGTTAAAGAAGAAAACAATTTATAATATAATCATAGCTGATACTGATCAATATTTCGATTTTACAAAAATCATCATCAGAGCTCATTCACTCCCGTAGTTTCCTCTTTCGACCCAAACAACTACGGGAGTGAATGAGCTCTGATGATGATTTTTGTAAAATCGAAATATTGATCAGTATCAGCTATGA
>CM042173.1:13803954-13813954 GCA_023376005.1 Doryteuthis pealeii
CGAAAAACATGGGAAAATAATGTTTTCCTTGGAAGAATCTGATGAGTAAGACCGAACTTGCCAATTAACAATTTCCTTCTTCTGCATGACAATGCTCGACCACATACAAGAATCAGGACAAGCGAGAAAATTGCCTCATTAGGGTGGACAACTTTACGCATCCTCCATACTCGCCAGATTTAGCGCCTTTAGACTATCATCTCTTCGGCCCATGAAAGAGGGCTTGAGAGGCAAACATTATTCCAGTGACGAGGAAGTGAAATCTGTAGTGAAGAAGCGGCTCAAAAAACAACAGAATTATACGGGC
The DNA here is from genome assembly GCA_023376005.1 of Doryteuthis pealeii. Classification (NCBI taxonomy): domain Eukaryota; kingdom Metazoa; phylum Mollusca; class Cephalopoda; order Myopsida; family Loliginidae; genus Doryteuthis; species Doryteuthis pealeii. The sequence goes on from CM042173.1 coordinate 13,804,262, forward strand.
TGAAATATATTCTCTGATTCGAAGGTGGAACATTGCTATTGAGAGAAACGGTGACTATGTGGAGAAGTTGGGATGTGATCCACAGAGGACCAGCTTCATTTTGATGTATGATATATGTTCTGTGTAGGTAATTCACCCTGTCCTAAACAAAATGTGTGCACATGTGTACATGAACATATGAGTGCGTATATATGCCATGGAGCCGTTTGGGGTAATGGTTAGAGTCGTCGGAAATGAACTCGTCGGCCCGAATTCCAATCCTGGACGAAGCTGTTTGCATTTCACATAGCACTAATACCCTTGGCAAAGGTATGTATCCAGCTATGCGTAAATAGTAGGATAGACCGAGCTCTCGGATAGGCAACCAGTCAAGGAGAAGAAAAACTCTGATTCAAACTTGTTAAACTCCCCTTAACCAATTGACCTTGTGTCACACCCTGCCTGTGCAAAGTGGTTGGTATATATACATACACACACACACACACACACACATAAACACACACACACACACACACACATATATATATATATATATATATATATATGAGTGTGTGAGCGTGTATGTGTATGTCATGCGTGTGTTTCTCGGTGTGTACTGTAGAGTAAGTAAAAAGTAAAGTCGGCAGGGCGGCCTAATGTCGGTAACAGCTAGACAGCGAGGGAGTCTATCCCTTTTCACTAGCGCTTGACCAATGAGATTATAGCATCACACCTACCCTCAGCCCTCACTTTACCGCACATATCTCTGTGTTATTCATACGCTGTTAGCGAGGGCCGGTATCGAACCAGGAACCTTGAGATTCCTAGGCTCTACCGACTGTGCTAAACCGGCCGTTTCAATCTTCATTGGGGTCATTATTATTGTGAACCCGTGTTATTGAATGTTATCTGCTCGACTTGGAGCTCCAATAATTTGGCCTTGTGCCAGTCTGTGTTTAAGTCATCTAGATATATTATTTTAGTCAAAGGAAAATATTTCTTGTAATGTAATTTTTTTTCCTCTTTCTTATTTTTTAAAATCGGAATCTAGCTTTTTTAGGGGTGGTAACGTGCACCACTAGCCCTGCTATTTGTAAAGGAAGTTTGGATCTATGTAAGGGAAACATTTCTGGTAATTTTTTAAATTTTTTCCCTCTTTTTTTATTTAAAAAAAATCGGAATCTAGCTTTCTTAGGGGTGGTAACGTGCATCACTAGCCCTGCTATTTGTAAAGGAAGTTTGGATCTCTGTAAGGGAAATATTTCTTATAGTGTAATTTTTTTTATTTTATTTTTCCTCTTTTTTTAATTAAAAAAATCGGAATCTAGCTTTTTTTAGGGGTGGTAACGTGCACCACTAGCCTTGCTATTTGTAAAGGAAGTTTGGATCTCTGTAAGGGAAATATTTCTTGTAGTGTAATGTATTTCTTTTTTTTCCCTCTTTTTTAAAAAAATCGGAATCTTGCCTTCTTAGGGTGGTAACGTGCATCACTAGCCCTGCTATTTGTAAAGGAAGCTTGGATCTCTGTAATGGAAATATTTATTGTAATGTAATTTTTTCCTCTTTTTTTAAAAATCGGAATCTAGTTTTTTTAGGGGTGGTAACGTGCATCACTTGCCCTGCTATTTGTAAAGGAAGTTTGGATCTTTGTAAGGGAAATATTTCTTGTAATGTAATTTTTTTTCCCTCTTTTTTTTAAGAATCGGAATCTAGCCTTTTTAAGGGTTGTAACGTGCATCACTAGCCCTGCTATTTGTAAAAGAAGTTTGGATCTCTGTAAGGGAAATATTTCTTGTAGTGTAATATTTTCCTTTTCTTTTTTTCCCTCTGTTTATTTTAATCGGAATCTTGTTTTTTTAGGGGTGGTAACGTGCATCACTAGCCCTGCTATTTGTAAGGGAAGTTTGGATCTCTGTGGATTACTTTGTAGTGTTAATGATGTAATTATTTGGCTCAATCATTTCTCCAGGCGAAAAGAAAGAGATAGAAAATGTTTTGCTTTTCTCACATCTGAAAACAATTGAAAAAGTTGAGTTTTTTTTTTTAGTCTCTGGAGAACCGTTATGAAATTATTCGAATAACTTGTTTGTCAGAGGAACTTTCAGGATTTCCTTTTTCTTTTTTTTTTCTAGCCCCTCCCCTTCCACTTCTCTGCCTCTTTCTTTCGTCTTTCTTCCCGTTTATTGCTCTTTTGTCTTTGTCTCTTCTTTTTTCTTTTTCTTTTTCATTTCTTTCTGTAATTCCTTTGCTATCGTAAACAATTCCATCTTTCTTTCTGTCGACCTCTTTTTCTTTCTTTTTCTTTCTTTTTTTATGCCTTTCTCCCGTTCTTTCTTTCTTTCTTTCTTTCTTTCTTTTTCTTTCTTTCTTTCAATCATTCATTTGCTATCTTAGAATATTTTTCTTTCCATATTTCTCTGTTTATATCTCTTTCTTTCGGTCTCTCGATTCTCTTTTCTTTCTTTCTTTCTTTCTTTCATTTGCGATCTTAGAATCTTTTTCTTTCCTTATTTCATTGTTTATATCTCTTTCTTTCGGTCTCTCGATTTTCTTTTCTTTCTTTCTTTCTTTCTCTTGGCCCAATTTCTTTCGTCCTTTCTTTCTCTTGATCCTCATTTCTTTATCCACGTCTTTCTCTCAACTATCTTTTTCTTTCTTTCTTTCTTTCTTTTTTCTTTTCTTTCTTTCTTACGCTCATTTGCAATCTCAAACATGTTTTTCTTTCTTCTTTCCTTCTTTCTTACGCTTATTCGCTATCCCAGACATCTCTTTCTTTCTTTCTTTCTTTCTTTTTTCTTTCTTTCACCCATTCGCTATCTCAGACATCTCTTTCTTTCTTTCTTTCTTCTTTCTTTCTTTCTTTCTTCTTTCTTACGCTCATTTGCTATCCAGACATTTCTTTCTTTCTTTTTCTTTCTTTTTTTTCACCCATTTGCTATCTCAGATATCTCTTTTCTTTCTTTCTTTCTTTCTTTCTTTACTCTTTCTTTCTTTCTTTCCTCTTTCTTTCTTTCTTTCTTTTTTCATTTTTCTTTCTGACCCTTGTTTCTTTCTTTCTTTCTTTCACCCATTTTCAGTCTCAAACATGTTTTTTTCTTTCTTCTTTCTTTCTTTCTTTCTTTTTTTTCATACCTAAAAAATCCCCTCTTATTCGACAAAGTAAACCATACTTCTTAGATTTTCCAAACATGGTGCTAATGATAGCGCTGCGAACTTTTGCATCAACACCCACAATCTTAAGAAGATTCTTAACTTGGATCTCAGCCAAAATGTGTTCTTTCTTTTTTTAATATGACATAAAGGTTCAGAAGTGGCGAAAGAAAAGCAGCAAACAGTGATTTCATTTTCCCCATCGCAAACGTTTCTTTTTTACATCGACAAACTTAATGGCTCGTTCAAAACCTCTTCACCATGGAATGCTCTACTTGACTTAAAATAAGATTGTTTTCTTCTTTGTTGTTTGTTGCTGTTGTTTGTTGTTGTTGTTGTTGTTTAGCACAGACTCGGCTCTCTAGCTACGTTAGACTACCAGTCTAGGAGAAAAGATAATTTTGGATTCAAAATCAGAAGCAATGCACAATGTGACAGCACACCAACTACCACTATATCACCAACCACAGTGAACACGCCTTTATAATGATGATTAGAAGCGGCTACCCAGCATCGACTGCGTAGAGAGGGGATGTTAGTCTCGCAGATCCATTATAACTGAATCACGAGTTGGATCCTCGCGAGATGCCCCATTAAAATTCCTATGTAAAAAACAAAGAGACCTTGCGTTGATCCCGCCTGGTGGCGCATCGGAAGATGTGCACAGACACCCTGAAAAGAAAAAAAATTAATGTCTCCCCTTTAAAATATTAAAGGCAAAAAAAAAAAATCCATGCTGGTACTATTTAAATTCTATTTCTTAATTATCTTCACGAATATAATTCCAATCTTCATTATTTTTCTGCTCAAAAGCAAGATCTGGTAATGGTGAATGTATATATATATATATATATATATATATATATATATATATATATATATTACTTTGCCGTTAATTGTTTTTTCCTTGTTTCACCCGGTCATACATACATACATACATACACACATACATACATACATACATACATACTAACGGCCCTTTATACATGTACTAGAAGCGGCTACCCTGCATCGCCTGGGTAGAGGGGAGGGGGAATTAAAGGTAGTCTCGCAAATCCATTATTGTTGAATTGCAAGTTGGACCATCACAGGATGCCCCATTAAATTCCCTACGTAAAAAGACCTTGCGTTGATCTTGTGTCACACCCTGCCTGCACAAAGTGGTTGGTATATATAATATACATACACACACACACACACACACACAAATATATATATATATATATATATATATATATATATATATATATATATATATGAGTCTCTGAAGAGAAAAATTAATATCTCCTATTTAAAATACTAAATCAAGAAAAATGCCATGCTGTTATCATTTTTAATTATCTTCACACGAATATAAATCAAATCTACATTATATTTGTTCAAAAAGCAAGATCTGGTGATAGTGAATGTGTATACATATTTTCTTTGTCATTAATTGTTTTATTTTCGTAGTTTCCACCGGACATCATGATGGCAGCAAACTTGTGTTCGAGTATTGCCATTGCTTGATAAAAAATAAAATAAAATAAAATAATAAAATAAATAAATAATAATAAAGTTCAGAAGTTCAAAGAATACAACGATGAGCTTCAAAAAGTTCAACAAGTTCAACGGTGAGCTGCGCGAATGTGGCTTTTTAGTCCAGCTAAAGTCTTGCACATCTTCCCACATTTACAAGTTATTCCAGGGAGCATAGGGTATTTTATTTTATTTCCACCGGATATACATACATACATACATACACACCAACTGCCCTTTATATATGTATAGAAGGTAGATGATGATGATGATGATGAGGATGATGATGATGATGATGATATACATACATACATACATACATACACACCAACTGCCCTTTATATATGTATAGAAGAAGATGATGATGATGATGATGATGGTGAAGGTGATGATGATGATATGGCAATAGCATAATCTTTACAGATCATTGCCGTCCCTCACAATCCCACAACTCCACCACCAGAACCCTTCCTTGCATGAGCCCTCAAATGACTCATCAAACCTGCTGCAGATCTACAAAGTTTGACGCAAATATGACATTGAAAAGACTTCTTCCCCGTTGAATGAGATGATTCAGATGAATCGGATGAGTCAGATGATAAAATTTGATGCTTATGCACCAACATATGTCTCTTAAGACCAGAAGCCGACTTACAGACCTTGCCACATATAGCACAAGACACATTATTTACTCCTGGAATCTGCATGGATTGACCCAGGTGAGATTTCCTATGATTGACATAGCCAGCCCTCGAAAGCAAAACTCGACCACATGTCAGACACTTCCAACCCTCCATGTTCTCTCCAATATGACAGGTGTAACCCTTACATACATACATACACACCAACTGCCCTTTATATATGTATAGAAGAAGAAGATGATGACGATGGTGAAGGTGATGATGATGATGATATACATACATACATACATACAAACCAACTGCCTTTATATATGTATAGAATGTAGATGATGATGATGATGAGGATGATGATGATGATATGATATGTGACACTCAGATTATTACGATAAAATCGATGTTACATTTTTCGAGTTTTTTTTTTTTTCGGGCTGATGATTTTTATGCTTTTAAAACTGTCAGCCAAGCTAACTAAGAAAGGTAAAGTAAAATCGTCGTGGCGACCTAAAGTCGGTATCAGCAAATCAGCAAGGGAGTCTATCCTCTTTTCCCTAGCGCTAGACCAAGGAGATTATTTTAGCGTCTGAGGTGGGGCGCCACATCTACCATGAACTCCTTACTTTACCGCACAGATCCCTGAGTTGGCGAGGGCCGGTATCGAACTAGGAACCTTGTGGTTTCTAGCCGAACGCTCTACCGACTGAGCTAACCCGGCCCCTTGACAGGCTTATTTTTCTGAATATCACTGTTAAACCACGGGTGCGCGAAGTGAGCCGAGATAAGACGTGGAATCCTCGGCGTGCGGGCCTAGCGACCGCACACTCGTTTATCAGGCAGTCTACCTCCCAATACAGCATCATTGGTAGAAAATTTTCTAAATAATGTCACGACGGTCGTTAGTGTGGGTCATTGTAACTTAAGGACTACCCGTACATAAGTCTGCACCTCCTCTTTTTCTGTCGATTGTACAGGATGCTGCAGAAATACTCCCTACATTTAAAAATGTCACCTATATGGTCCAAGAGATCTTCGGCAACTGACAATGATAGCTCCATCTTGCTAATATTTTGCGATTCTATTTCAGATTAATTAAGATCAAGAAATATTTTTTTTTAAATTGATCTATTTGACCTTTAGACGTGACCCTAATAGATACTACCAGTCCCCTCTGACCAATCGGCTGGCCATGTCAAGCCCTAGCACCTATATGATTGTCCCAACCCTATTGCCCTCATGGCAAGCACTTTTTATCATATGGATGCTAGAAGGCGGTGGCTGGGGGTCTTCATGTCTTGAGGATGACGTTAAACTCTATCTGATGGTGAGTTTCCAGTTCTGGAGGTCTGGGGAATGTGGAGCACCCTTCATCACCATTGGTCCCAGGTCCACTCTGACCCGGAGTGGTATTACCTGTTAGGGTCCCATCTATGGGTTAAATAGAAGAAAATGAGTTCATTAAAAAATTGAGTATCCATCAAGAATGAATATTATTTCAAAAATTTGTCAGCATTAAATTACCCAACGAGGTTGATATGCCGTAAAACAAAACAAAACATAAGATTGTTAGTAGATGCCTCATATTTCAGACCTTTTGCCATACATAATCTATGCTTTGTTTTTAAGAAAGATTTGTTTTTAAGAAGGATGTATATAGTGTATGGTGTATGTATTTAGACAACTTCTCTGTGATGAGCAGGATGCGAGACAAGGTCAGTTTTTAAGCAGAGTACAGCTGGTTTGAATTAAAAGTTTTCCTTCTCCAAGACTGGTTGCCATACCAAGATTAAAGAGCACAGTCTACCCTATTATTCTCAGTCTATCCTATAATTCAACCATTGTTGAGCAAGAATAGTTGGATTTGTACCTTTCCCAAGGGTATTAGTGCTCTATGAAATGGAAACAACCTTGTTCAGGATTTGAACTTGGGTCTCCATGTCCATTTCCTACTATGATAACCATAGCACAATGAGTAGCTCCTAAAACAAATGTTGGACCATATTACCTTTAGGCACCCCTTTTTGATCTCGATTAAGAAAGGACATGTTTTTTATTTACACCGTCGATATCCGATTGGTTATTAGGGGTTAGGGTTAGGGTTAGGATTAGGGGTTAGTCTACATATTATTCTCAGTCCATCCTATTATTCAACCATCGTTGAGCAAGAATCTGCCAGTCCAGGTCAGAGTATATCAGGAAGTAAGGGCAATAAAAATATAATCCACAACCTCCCCCTGTCCATGGCATGACACTGAATTGCATCTAGTGGTGAGGTCCCAGTTCTGGAGATCTGGGGGGTTGCCCATTTACTGTCATTACTCGAAGGTCCATTCTGACCCAAAGTGGTATTACATGTTAGGGTCGAGTCTATGGGTTAAATATATCAAAAATGAGTTTTAAAAAATGTCTTTCAAACAAGTTTTAAAATTTTCAATACCCAACAAAATTAAATAAAACAAAATAAAATAACCCAAGGAGGATTGATATGTCGAAAAATCTAACCAACAAAATGAACACATTCCCCAGAACCGGTTCCTGCTCGACCACTAAAGTTAAGCAGTGATGAGCGTGTTCAGCACTTAACTGGGTGACCACTTAAGCAACTGCAGACACTGTAGGTAATCCAAGTCGTTTATCAAAATAACTTGATTCGGCATTAAATGACTCAAAAAGGGTTGATATGCCGTAAAAACAAAACAACCAAACATCCAACAATCCCTAGATCTTGGGAAATGGAGCCTCGCCACCAGATGCAGTTTGGTATTACACTCAGGATATCCAGTTTAAGGGAGGTCTTATAATTCAGCAAGGTATACAGAGCGTGTTCTAAACACCACTGACAAAGTGAGACACACAGTGAGGATCGAACTCACTACTCGTTTTTAATAATGTTAAATCCTAGCTGTGAATATTCAGTGTCAATATCCTCGTTCATTCTAGACGTTTCATTCTGCAAGGGATACAGAGCGTATTCTTAACACCACTGACAAGGCGAGTCGCACAGTGAGGATCAAACTCACTACTCGTTTCTAATAATGTTGAATCCTAGCTGTGAATATTCAATGTCAATATCCTCGTTGATTCTAGACGTTTCATTCTGCAAGGGATACCGAGCGTATTCTAAACCCCACTGACAAGGCGAGACACACAGTGAGGATCGTACTCATTTCTAATAATGTGGAATCCTAGCTGTGAATATTCAGTGTCAATATCCTCGTTGATTCTAGATTTTTCATTCAGCAAGGGATACAGAGCGTATTCTAAACACCACTGACAAGTTGAGACACACGGTGAGGATCGAACTCACTACTCGTTTCTAATAATGTTGAATCCTAGCTGTGAATATTTAGTGTCAATATCCTCGTTGATTCTAGACGTTTTATTCTGCAAGGGATATAGAGCGTATTCGAAACCCCACTGACAAGGCGAGACACACAGTGAGGATCGAACTCACTACTCGTTTCTATTAATGTGGAATCCTAGCTGGGAATATTCAGTGTCAACATCCTCGTTGATTCTAGATGTTTCATTCTACAATGGATACCGAGCGTATTCTAAACACCACTGACAAGGCAAGTCACACAGTGAGGATCGAACTCACTACTCGTTTATATTAATGTGGAACACTAGCTGTGAATATTCAGTGTCAATATCCTTATTTTTTCTAGAGTTACATGAACTTATGAAACGTCGTATATTTATAAACAATATTTTTTTATCAACGCTAAAATTTCAGCAATGCTGTTCCTTCATTGAAGAGATGAAGTAAAAGACAAAAAAACCCCCAAAAACACGAAAAAAAAACACGAAAAAAAGAAAAAAGAAAGGAAAGGAGGTTTCGGTTTTCATGGCCAGCTGCTATATTAAGTTTAGGCCTCCCAAGATCTTGCCTAGGGGCTTCTAAATGGCTTAATCCGGCACTGCTTACAACTAGTTATTTTTAGAAAGTTACCCGGCAAGGAATTTGTGTAACGGGTGGAAGTACCCTTCAAGAGGGAAGAAAGACATCTGGTTACAGCGACCCACCCAACAAAGGGTAGATGTAAGAAAAAGAATAAATAAATCTGAAATGCGATTGGCTAATTATACCAATGATTTGAAACGTTCCTTTCTGTTTAACAAACCAGCGTTATACAGTTGTTGTCATAAGTATTTGAACAGTTGGGTTTTGTCAATTTCGGAACTATAACGTCTCTCATGTGGCGAAAATTGTAAATTAATATAAAGAATTACCAGACAAAATATTCTTCTTCAAAACATTACCTTCATTTGAGGAAATAGATTTTAATCTTTTAAAATGTTATCACTATTACAATTTACCGTATTTGACGGCAGATAAGATGCACTGGCATTTAAGATTTAAGAGGTTAATATTTCAGCAAGTCAGATTAAGAAAACAAAAAAAGGTTTT